>JARWKJ010000009.1:39213860-39703860 GCA_029959095.1 Rhinichthys osculus
ATTCGTCATGCGACAGCTTCTTACGCAAATGAGATTGGGGGAGGATTTAGGAAGTTTGATTTGATTGATTTATTTACAAAAAAAAAAAACAGTTTAAAATATATTAAAATATATATATATTTTTTTTGCATATTTTCCTCTGATTTGAAAATATGATTAATTAAACGATATTTAGTAAAATCCCAGCCCTCCCCCCCCCCCCCCCCCCCCCCCCCACCCAAAACCTATTCCCATGGGGAATACTGCTGTCAAGCTCCAAATAGACATTGTCCTCTGTATTGCAAGTCTTCATAAGTGAACTAGAGAAATACATTTATTTCATAATGAGATTTTCCCCCCCAATTTCAATTGTTTTACTTCAATGAAAGGTGATAATTTTCGTGAATTTTTTTAATTAATGATCAAAAGGATAAACAATGCAGATTTATTTTCACAGCCGCCTTTGCTCATATTTACCAAAGGTGCCAATATTAGTGGAGGGCACTGTACTACTCACATATTATGCAGTTGCATGTGATGTTCATATCCACCATACTCTAGTCATTTGTGCAGTGCTTTTCTCAATTCAAGTTTGTTTATAGCAAACGTGTCAGGTTACACCTGTAACCTCTGTTCCCTGAGAAAAGGGAACGAGATACTGCATCGAATGACGGTTTGGGGAATGCCTCAGGTGTGACAGGTGTCTGTAACTGCTATCGAATCACTGCAATCCTATTGACCTGTGACAGCCCATGATGTCATCATCGTGCGACCCGGAAGTATTAAAGGGGCGCCTTGCAAACATGACATTCACCTTATCGCCTGAAGGGACTGTTAGGCAGGCAGGCCCGAGGCATGGCAAAAAGATGCAGTGTCTCGTTCTCTGTTCTCAGGGAACAGAGGTTACAGTCGTAACCTGAGACGTTCCCTTTCGAAAGGGAACTCGCACTGCGTCGAATGACGCTTTGGGGAACGATGTACCCCTGCCGCTATGCTAAGGGTAGTGCATGCCCATTGGCAGTGACAACTGTCAGAACCAGCAAATTTAAATGAAATGCTAGACCCACTCACCCTCAGGTCACATTGGGCTGTCAGTGATAGCATTCCCTATGGTCATAGCCCAAGCTATAAGCCTCACAGGAAAACCTCCATAAACATTGTTTAATGAAAGGCCTACCTGGGTCTGCTCAAGGGCCTAGGACCACAGCTTCAAATTTAGAAGGTGTCCCTTCTAGGGAATGTGGCTAGGGAACCCGAAGGAGCCCCAGCCAATCGTTATTCTGGGGTTATTCTGGATACTCCATCTGGCGCGTGCAATGATGACGCAGTGAATAGTGACGATTCTCTCTGACTCTCCTGGACAGCAATCAGCATTGTTTTCACGTCACATTTTAGTATCACCTCAGCTCGCTCAGAACCTTGCCGGAGGTGATACAAAAAAAAGTACCCGAAAGCAGGTACAGGTACAGCTTTTACACAGTGGAAAACCAAACAAAGGAAAGGCGAGCCGAGTCGAGGCGAGTCGAGTCGAGCTGGTACTGTGTAGTGGGAAAGCGCCATAAGAATTTGGGCACTATTATTGTTTACAAACTCACCTGGTCTGCTATTCGAAAGCACAGCAACGGCTCTATTTTTTAAGGAACCTGCGTAGTTTTAATGCAGAGACAACAACTTTGACATTGTTTTATTTAACTTTTATTCAGAGTGTGTTGACTTTCGCCATCCAGTGTTGGGGAGGGGGTCTTTCTGTCCAGAACAGGAACATGCTAGAAAAGGTGACTAAAATGGGTAGGAATATTACGGGGTCCGATGTTAAAAGGATCTCCAATCTTACAGATCAGGATACCCTCAATTTGGCTCTGAGGATACTGGATGATCCATCCCACCCACTTTGCTCAGAGTTTTCCCCCCTACCCTCTGGACGCAGATTTCAAATGCCCCGAACAAAAACTAAACGTGCCATTTCATCATTTGTGCCGAGGGGCATTCAGTTACTGAACAGATTGTCCTCTGTATTGCAAGTCTTCATAAGTGAACTAGAGAAATACATTTATTTCATAATGAGATTTTCCCCCCAATTTCAATTGTTTTACTTCAATGAAAGGTGATAATTTTGTGAATTTTTTTAATTAATGATCAAAAGGATAAACAATGCAGATTTATTTTCACAGCCGCCTTTGCTCATATTTACCAAAGGTGCCAATATTAGTGGAGGGCACTGTACTACTCACATATTATGCAGTTGCATGTGATGTTCATATCCACCATACTCTAGTCATTTGTGCAGTGCTTTTCTCAATTCAAGTTTGTTTATAGCAAACGTGTCAGGTTACACCTGTAACCTCTGTTCCCTGAGAAAAGGGAACGAGATACTGCATCGAATGACGGTTTGGGGAATGCCTCAGGTGTGACAGGTGTCTGTAACTGCTATCGAATCACTGCAATCCTATTGACCTGTGACAGCCCATGATGTCATCATCGTGCGACCCGGAAGTATTAAAGGGGCGCCTTGCAAACATGACATTCACCTTATCGCCTGAAGGGACTGTTAGGCAGGCAGGCCCGAGGCATGGCAAAAAGATGCAGTGTCTCGTTCTCTGTTCTCAGGGAACAGAGGTTACAGTCGTAACCTGAGACGTTCCCTTTCGAAAGGGAACTCGCACTGCGTCGAATGACGCTTTGGGGAACGATGTACCCCTGCCGCTATGCTAAGGGTAGTGCATGCCCATTGGCAGTGACAACTGTCAGAACCAGCAAATTTAAATGAAATGCTAGACCCACTCACCCTCAGGTCACATTGGGCTGTCAGTGATAGCATTCCTATGGTCATAGCCCAAGCTATAAGCCTCACAGGAAAACCTCCATAAACATTGTTTAATGAAAGGCCTACCTGGGTCTGCTCAAGGGCCTAGGACCACAGCTTCAAATTTAGAAGGTGTCCCTTCTAGGGAATGTGGCTAGGGAACCCGAAGGAGCCCCAGCCAATCGTTATTCTGGGGTTATTCTGGATACTCCATCTGGCGCGTGCAATGATGACGCAGTGAATAGTGACGATTCTCTCTGACCAATCAGCAATCAGCATTGTTTTCACGTCACATTTTAGTATCACCTCAGCTCGCTCAGAACCTTGCCGGAGGCGATACAAAAAAAAGTACCCGAAAGCAGGTACAGGTACAGCTTTTACACAGTGGAAAACCAAACAAAGGAAAGGCGAGCCGAGTCGAGGCGAGTCGAGTCGAGCTGCTACTGTGTAGTGGGAAAGCGCCATAAGAATTTGGGCACTATTATTGTTTACAAACTCACCTGGTCTGCTATTCGAAAGCACAGCAACGGCTCTATTTTTTAAGGAACCTGCGTAGTTTTAATGCAGAGACAACAACTTTGACATTGTTTTATTTAACTTTTATTCAGAGTGTGTTGACTTTCGCCATCCAGTGTTGGGGAGGGGGTCTTTCTGTCCAGAACAGGAACATGCTAGAAAAGGTGACTAAAATGGGTAGGAATATTACGGGGTCCGATGTTAAAAGGATCTCCAATCTTACAGATCAGGATACCCTCAATTTGGCTCTGAGGATACTGGATGATCCATCCCACCCACTTTGCTCAGAGTTTTCCCCCCTACCCTCTGGACGCAGATTTCAAATGCCCCGAACAAAAACTAAACGTGCCATTTCATCATTTGTGCCGAGGGGCATTCAGTTACTGAACAGATCGGACACAGGCACATAGATATTTTTTTGGTGTATTATTATTTATTTATTTAATTATTTATTGATTAATTTTAGCTATTGGACTGATGATTGCATGTTACCACCATTGCTGTGTTGTTGTTGTTGTTTGTTTTTTTGTATCCTCTATGTCCACAATGTTGTTGGATATTTGGGGTGGTCTACTGTTATCTGTGCTGATGTTCAATCTGATGCTCTCTTGAGTGCAAAACAAATTCCCCTCGGGGCAATAAAGGTTTCATTCATTCATTTCATTCAAGCTATTAACATAGTTCCGTGCAACTAGAATGAGCGGTGGCACACCCTGTGAATACACAAAAAGGAAGCCATCACATACTCACAAAAGACGCCCATATAATTGGTGCTTCTTTATATCGTTCTAACCACCTAACAGGAGAACTTCAGGGCCCTAATATTCAAGTTTACTTTACCTTACCTTAATGTACAATAATATGACCTCATAACTCAGGGAACAAAAGGTCTGTAGAAAAATATACCTTTTAGTGTTAGTTGCAAAAAAAAAAAAAAAATCTTAAAGAAGACCACTCAGCTCACCTGCGGCATGTGGAGTGAAGACTCACCTGACGGTTCTCTATGGGGTCTACCACTTTACATGCCTGAAAGAGGCGTTCTCACTAACCAAGCCAAGGCGGGCCATTAGAACATCGTTCTCATCATGATGGGAGTCGGGAAGAGAGGAGAGGGCTGAGATGTAACACGCCCTCCGGGGAGATGATCCATCACCAACACTGCGTGCATTTGTGCTGGATCACCTCCCTCAGGTCCCTCTTCTTGCGGGAGTCATGTCTCTTCTGCAACCTGCTCCTCCATGGAGGGGGCGCACGAGAGGCCACACTGGCTTTCTGTCCCTGTCTACAATCCTCGGACCGTGAAGGGCCAGGCCCTCCCGCCTGTCTGGCCGTGGATCCGGATCTCAGCGGTATACCTGACCCGCTGCCGTGTATGCTCTGCCATTCAAACATGGTGTGGTCTTCAGCGGTTTGGATGGCAGGGTTAGAGTTCTCAATGTCAACGCCCGCCCAGACACGAGATAGTTCGCAAACGTCTCATCAATAGGCGGCAACGACACATACCCATGCTCTCTGATCCCCTCAACATTAGCGAAACTAGCCCAGGGCTCCAGACTGCAACCGATTGGTCACATTTTGCGACCATTGTTCCTGCCGGTGCGACCAAATATTTATTTAGGTCGCGCTGGCGTGACCACAACGTCGCCGAGCATCGAATGCAAACAAAATGAAAGCGGAACGAAAATGCGCTACTCACGGACCATTTATTAGTTCGGACCAATAATAGACAGCGCAGCCCCCCGAACTTGCCAGTCGCGGGCCGATCTCGATCACATGACACTGCTACTAGGAGATCCAGTGAAGAAATCCATTGAATTCGCCTCAGAATTAATAACATCAACGCTATGAGATCCAGTGAGAAAAATTCCGGTTCGGCACAGAGCTCTCTGTTAGAAACCATAGATATCAGATCAAACAGCGGTGACATGGAAACCAGGAGAAACATGTATAGAAGGCTTTCAGTCCACAAATCAGCAACATTCACCATGGATTTAGGCTAATGTAGTAACTCTAACCATAACTACGGTATTGTGACAGAAATAGTCAAACGCTTTCAAGAACAACAAATCGTTTTCCAGCACTTCAAAATTATAATATCATATATAAATGTTATTTTTAATGTGATGACCAACATATTTTTTGTTCATCCTTCAAAGATTGTCCTAAAACTAAACATTTTAAGATGAAGGATAACTCTTATTTAAACACTTATTTTTTTTTTTAAAAGAATAAAATTAAAATACCATTGTAAACAGTAGGATGTTTATTGGCTATTTTCACTCCCTAATATAATTTTTTTCACTCCTTTTGCTTTTTTAATTAATATTAAGACATTATGAATGATAATAATTAAAGTTAATTTAATCTAAATTAAGCTTAGTGCTTTATTGTCAGCCCCAGTGCTACCAGATGTTTTTTGTAGAACTCAGTGGCTCCGGTAGCCTGACGTTGTCATACTCAGATTCTAGTCAGAATGTGAGTCTGATACTGCTCCATTGGGCTGTGATTATGGGGCATGTTTCAACCGAACCAGGAAAGAAAATGCCTCTGCACTCAATTGGATCGACAGATGCCTTGATCGCGGTTCTGTGTTCCTCTTTTAAAATGAATGCGCTGTCTACATCTTCTATATCAGATGCGATGGGTGAATCTACACATCTAAATTCTCCAGCGCCAGACATTCTTTGTTGTAAACTAATTGAACCCAAGCGCTCTTTGGTGACGTGGATGATTACATTACTGTTGATCATCTGTCCATCATTGTATAAAACCCGCCCTGACAATTTGATTGGTCCAAACAGCTTTGGTTCGGGAATACTTGCTTCACAACGGATCAAGTCCAGACCGAGCTTCCCATCCTCAAATGTTGTGGGCGGGGCTAAGTTCGGCTGGCATCCAGGCTATGGCTCCGGTGCTGCTGCCCTCAAATGTTAGTCTGGAGCCCTGTGAACTTAAAATAAAACTGCACATTGTAATATCTGTACGTTAAGTCTATTTATTATTAAAGAATTTGTCAGTATTACAGTTATTTGGGAGGAAATTTGAATAATTGCATTGCAAGCTGATTTAAGGTGTGCCCCTAAATTTTCTGCTTGCGCTCCTAAAATTTTCAGTCAGGGGCTACAGCGCTCCTAGTAAAAAAAGTTAGTCTGAAGCCCTGTAGCCCGCAGATGTCGGTGGATCCAGGCAGAGTATGGGGTCTTCCTAGATCTCTCGATCTCCGTGTGGAGATCAGGAAGGAATGGAAGGCTCTCCTGAGCTGGTGGTCTATGGCCGGAGAGAAACCGATCGTCAAGCCTGCTCCTTTTTTATTTTATTTCTCTTACCTTAATCCTTCAGCATTTACAAACAGAACAGTCCCTGAAGACGATAAAGGTGAATGTCATGTTTGCAAGGCACCCCTTTTATACTTCCGGGTCGCACGATGATGACATCATGGGCTGTCGCAGGTCAATAGGATTGCCGTGATTCAATAGCAGTTTCAGCCTAAGGCGTTCCCCAAAGCGTCATTCGACGCAGTGCGAGTTCCCTTTCGAAAGGGAATTATATTATACTTTAGTTACCTGTTTTCTCGTCTAAGGTTTCCAACAATAGATGCTTCGTTGAAACGGTTCACATTCAGCTGGACTTATTTCCAAGTTTCACTAAAGGTCATCCCATGCACAAGAACCAGTGTAGCTTATTATTAAAGCAACACTAAGTAAGAATTTTTACCTTAAAAAAATCGTTTCAGTGGTTCATCAAGTCGTGACATGGTGAAATGCACTTATGCCACCACTTTGCGTTCCTTTATATGATATATCCACGCTGTGTAAAATTGCCAGTTTCTGTAGTGCGAATGAGACCTGAGAAAACTACACATTTGACTTGCTTTACGCCAAGCGTTACAATTGCCGATAGGTGGAGCGTACTCGACAGTAGACTACAACTACACATTCATAAAATCATGCATCATACTCTACCTTGTCTGTGGCCATTGTTGATTCCAAAGCCGGTGCTGGATAAACAGAGACCATGTGCGTGCGCGTGCGACAGTAGGATGCGGTAGGCTAAATTATTTACGACAGCAGTAATGGACAATTCCGCTTCCAACCTGTAGGGCGACCGCAGAGGAAAAGTTGCTTGGTGTTGCTTTAAGGGACAAATGTTCATGTGTTCTAATATTCAATAACCTGTTAAAACAGGTGAAGAGTTACGAGAAATGTGTCTTTGTTTTGAGAATTTAAGTAATGGAGTTTGGGCTCACAGAATTACTTTTAGTGTGTTGGCGATTAAGAAAACAATTAGCACATGGTCTAATTTCTCTATAAGAAGGATCTACTTCTGCCTGGATGCAGAAAGGAGATATTTGTCATTTTCCAGTGAACTTTTGGTACTGCTTACATTTATTCTGCATTGTACACCATTCAATCTTGCACAGCACAAATGAAAGAATCACACCAAAAAACTCAGACAGATGAACATAATCGCACAATTACACACACTCACTTCTGACTCAGATATTTAGCTGTTCAGGCAGCTGGGGTTTTCTGGAGGTCCAGCCTCCAACACTTCCTGTGTGGTGGGCAGAGGTAACGGAACCCGTGATCTCTTGTTAAAGTTTGAGTCAGGGGACACATTTAAGACACATTAAGTGTTGGAAAACCCTCCATTTTCTACTTCCACATCCGATCGCAGACCTTTCACACACTTGTTTACGCAGCATTGGGAAAACCATTGAATGTACACCCAGTTGTAACCTGGAATACAGCCAAATGTTGCGGCAGAATAAAATTAAATCATGTGTAGGATGGTTGGACTGGGAGCACTGCTATTAACCTAGTCTGGGTCTGAGGACAGTAAGAAGGGTATAAAACTTTATGGCCTGACACAATAAAAATAATGACCTGAAACATCAAATGAGGTTATTAGACAGGAGCACTAAATCCATCCATCCTGCAAAAATGACAAAGAAAAGATGCACTGGCACAAAAGTATAAAATACATGTATGTAGTAAAAGTTAATTACAATTAACAGACACATTTAGTGATTCTTGCCAGCTAAAATAATGTTTCAAAACATGCTGAGGGATGATTGCTGTGACACAATGTAAAATCAGCAACCTGAACCAAAACCACTGATGGTGTGCATAAATGCTGAATCAGTCTGGTTTTTACTTTATACAACTGTTAGTTATGGTTCTCAAATTTGATTGACCAATAGTGCTCATGTACAGTCTAACATACTATGAAGTTTCACTTTTTGTACTAATGCACAGACTGATAGCCTAGACTGAGTGTTAGTGGTGGGGGGGTTTCTGTGACCCTTTTTGTGGGTTACATTGTTAAGTCAGTACAACTGACAAGTGACCGTCTTTATGAGTGCATCATTGAATCATTCACTCAACCAATTTGTTCAAACCACTGATTCATTCAGGAACAAAACGGCACAATGATATTTCGCTCGAGAGACACTCGAGAGACACACAAAAGTTGATTCTGCTTTGACTTTGTTTGAAACTTTTTTGTCTAGATCTAATAGTTTGTCCAAAACTGCAATTAAGTATTTTATATGAAAGCTTGTTTCCGCCACAGAATAAAACAAGTTAAAAGATAATTTCAACTTTTTATCAGTTTACATCTCACAATTGCGTATTATAACGTCACATCGCGTGATATAAAGCCGCAATTGTGAGTTATAAAGTCAGAATTGTGAGATATAAACTTTAAAAAGCTTCAAGATGCACCCAAAGACATGTAATCGAATAAACACAAGAGCTAATGTATCGTAGACCGGACAACTGACAACTGAAACAGGTTGACGTAAATACTCATGAAAATGGGATGAACACAGCTAAAATGAATGACAAATCATGTGAATGTGCTGTATGTTATTTCTCAAAAAAAGTTGCTGAACATTGTTGATATTTGAAATCAGCCCAAACAAACACACCCCTCTCTGTATTGCTCTGCCTCCAAAGCTCACCCTCCTAACTGCCCTGCTCGGTCTCAAACCCCGATCCCCTGTATGCGAGGCTGGGTGCATGAACAAGGACGCTAAACAATAAACACCACATTCTCTAGCAGTCATCAGCCTGCACAACTCTCACTAGCTGGCCTACACAATGCAAGAGTGGATGTCTATTTATCGTAGCAGAAGCGCAAGAAAATAATGCTTCACGAAAAATAAAGTGCAGATGATGAACGAACGACAAGGAAGCACAAAAACTGAACATCCACACACAAGAGAAATTACAAACAAGAGTTTGTTATTAGTTGCCAACAGCACAGCATCTCCAGACAAACAATGACACTCAAAACAAGTGTTCCTCACGTATGAAGCGAATCAAAGCAACCTTGCGTCTGTTTTCAGGCCTTCCCACTTAGCTCTCTTCATATTAACGCGGGTCCTAAAGCTCTTTTCTGATCATACCGTTCATTTTCCAGTAATATTCCTTTGAACTTTTCTCTTTTGTAATGTCTCTCAGCCATCTCTCTTTCTACAGTCTTTCTTCAAATCTCCCTCTTGCTTGTTCTCTCTCCTCCACCGTCATACACCCCCTAATGCTGATTGATTGGCGTTTGTTTTTGTGTCTGGTTGTGTCGGTCTGATCAACTTTCAAACAGCATTTTTCAAATATCGCTTACCCCACCTTTAAGTAGTAATTCAAATTAGTAAGTAGTAAAATATATATTTTTTATTATTATTTGTTAAATGGACTTGTTAATGAAAAAAATGAAAAATACTTTATGAAATCCAAAAGTAACTTACAATAAAGGAACATAAGCATATATTATCCGACCCGGGACCCGTACGGGTTCAGGTCTATATTTTAAATGGTCAGCCGGGTCTGGGTTGGGTCCCAATCTATTACTTCGTGTCCCAGGTCTGTTTAACATTGTGTGTAATACTGAGAGTGATCAGAACACCCGGCCATGATCAGAGTCAGTCAGCACTACTGTCTGTGCCTTCCCACTGGGTTCGGGTCCAGCTTTCAAATAATAGACGGGTCCAGGTCGGTTCCGGATAGTACATTTATGGCATTTCTCGGATCATCACGTTTTCGGGTCCATCTTTTGAAATAAAAGACGGGTCCGGGTCGGTTCCGTGTAGCACATTACGGGTCCCTTCGGGTTCAGGTACGATTTTTTGGACCCGTGTAGACCTCTACTGTACACTGCAATCTTCAATGAAAAGGAAGTCAATTTTTATTGTATGGTGACTTGCCACATAAGAAGATTTTAAAAAGTCAAAGTTAAATGATAAACTTATTTATCATTGATCATTGTAACAGTTTATCAGCATAGAATTACACAGTATTAATACGACACAACAAACTAGCTGATTGCTAACATCTTGTCTTTAAATGCAATCTTTCTGGTGTATTTTGTGCAGTAATGTCATATTTTTCAGTTTCCTTCTGGATGGCTTCTCTCCCCCAGAACATAAACTTTATTTACATGTAATCTCTGTCCTGTGACAGAGGTAGAGAGGAAAGTGACTGCCTACAGAATGTAGCGTAGAGGCTCGAGACAAATTAATTGTCTTGTTTGGGTGATGGTAATTTGACAGCCATTAGAGGAGTGATACAAGGGCAGCAGCGGGTGAACAGGCACGTGTGTGTGTTGTGTTAAAGGTTCTTCTCTTTAAGCGGTTATCCCTTCCCCCCTCTTTTCATTAGTGGAGTCAGAGAGACGCTGGAGTGAGGGCACAATTGTGGAACACTTAGTGGAGGTGTGAGAGACAAGATGTGAGTGTGTGTGCGCAGTGGAATGTGCCCTGCTTTCTTCCCCGTCTGCCATTTGTTCCAGTCCCTCTCCATGTTTCATTCTATTCCTTACTTTTGCTACTGTCATCTCTACACAGCAAAGAAATTCTTAATTAAACGATAAAATTATACATTATAAAATATACTTTTGGAATTTTGACATGTCCTGATGGAATGATACCTATTTTGTTCATTTAAAAATTGTCACACCACTATTACGTACTTTAAAATTGATCTAATGAATGCAAAAAGGCAATTCAAAAGGTCTAAAACTTATATATTAGGCAAGGCAAGGCAAGTTTATTTATATATCACATTTCATACACAATGGTAATTCAAAGTGCTTTACATAGAATAAATAAAATAAAAAGAAATAACAATAAACCAGTTTAGAATGAAGAAATTAAAATAAAAGAAATAAGAATAATTTATTATACTAAAATATACTAAAATATATTATCGTTTTCAGTAACACTTTACAATAATATCCCATTTATTAAAATGATGTGCAGTTAATGTACAGTACTGTATTAACATGAACAACATAGTGAGCTATATATATATATAAATTGTCAGTGTTAGTTTATAAATATACAATTGTTAATTGTTTGTTCGTGTTAGTTCACACTGCATTTACCAACATTGACAAATGTAATAATTAAAAAAAGAAACAACGTATTAATAAATGTTGAAATTAACTAACTAAAACGAATTAATGTTGTAGAATTATTGTTCATTATCAGTTCATGTTAACAAATGGAACCTTATTGGCACTGTAAATTATATGATCAATAAGTTATGACAACATATATTGTTAGATAGCTTTAACTCATCAAAATAAGTTAAGCAATTTCAACTTTTTTTGTTATTCAAGATTGAACTTTTTTAAGTCAATTTCATTTAATTTAAGTTGAAACGACTCAAACATCCAAGTTGATTGTACTTACAAATTTAAGGCAGTCACTTTTTTTTGCAGTGTGTGTTACCCATGTTTCTTTATACAATTCCATGGACATACGCATCATACCCTTACACATAAACAATCCTCTGATGGTCACATGTCTGTCAATGTCAAGTGGAATGCAAACCGTCTTCACACAGGCTTGCGATTCCGGTCTCCCGGAAGTCAATGAATCGAACAGTCAAGTGTGACCGGCCCTTTACACATCACTGCAACTTTAGACATACTTTGAAGTCAGCGCAAAGCTGCATTAAGCGGCCTCAACTCGGCCGTGTATAGATTCCTTATCGCTTTGAGGCGCTCAGTGTTTATTTCTTTCTTTCTCTGTTCCATACGCACCTTTCTATCTCTCTCCTCTTGTATTGTTGCTGCGTTCAGCTGCGCTACACAGACGACCTTAATTTGACAGTGTCATGAAGATCTGTATTCATTCGTGCACGCTTTTCATAATCCAATCCTCCTCTCCAACATGCAATTAGTGCCCCCTTGCTGCCACAAACGCCCCCTCGCTCCCCCTCCCTCCCGACCCCAAGCCGGCACGTGCAATGAGATTGTTACAGCTTTCCCTGTGCCTTTCGTTTAGAGCCGATGTCCTGTAATGAATATGTACATTAAGGACCCGAGCCAAGGAGGGGTCACATGCAATCAACCTTGAATTCAATTATGGCAGTCAAGGTTAATGACTGTGCGCAGTGGTCAGAGGCGAGCGCCACACCGGCGATTATATTCAGCCTGGCTGAATTCACAATGCAGAGAGAGAGACAGGAAGGGTCCCCGAGGGATGCAGGAATTGTGCAGTGGGAGAGGAAGGAGAAGTGGAGGGAGTCATGTGTAAAGAGATGGAGAGATAGACAGAGCGATGTCACGACGTTGCTTCTCGATTACATTGAGTTCTCCCGGGCAAATCAGATTGCAAGAAAGGTTAAGCAGCCCCCCCTCCCACTCTACCTCTGCCCCGTCACCGTCATTCCTCTCTCTCTCTCTCTCTCTCTCCCTCTCTCTCTCCCCTGGTTGCTGTAATATGATTAGTCTACATAAAGACGTGTCTGGAGTGTAATTCAGTGCTCGCTAATGAGACGCTTGTGTGAACTGGGCTCATCCATATCCCCAAGGCGTCTCCCACTCACCTGCTGCTGGAGAAACAGAGAGAGAGAGAGAGAGAGAGAGAGAAAGAGAGAGATGTGGGGGAGGGGACAGACAGAATGAAAAAAAAAAAAGAAAATACTCTGGCAAATTAAATATTGAAAAGTTTTCTGAGCGTTATGCAGAGTTCCGACATTATGTTGCATGTGTGCAAGAGCTGGAACACGTATGCAGACAAACACTGGTCTGGCTGAGCAGGTTGGGGGCCCATCTGGACACTGAGCTTTTATTAGAGACAGAAACGTCATTCTACGGACATAATGGTTTGATGTTAAAGGGTTAGTCTCTCTTTGCATAATCGTGACTTTTATTGACTTTATTGGCATCTATGGTTTCATGAAGAACATGTAACATTCATGGAACACTTCCTTTGCACAAAAGGTTCTTAATAGTGGAAAAGGGTTATTTATATGGTTACAATGTTCTTCATACTAAGAAAAAGAATTAAGGGTTTCACCTTATTTGGATGGTCCCTTTAACACATTCAGTTGACTATAAGTAACGTTGCACCTACATCTCTACTAACTCTCACTAGAGTGTTAGTAGAGTATTAGTAGACTGGTAGGGTTAGGGTTAGAATAAGTTGACATGTAGTTGCAAAGATACTTATAGTCAGTATAATGTCTGTTAAGGACCATCACAATAAAGAGTTGGCAGATATTAAGCAGACAGTCTACTAATACTCTAATGAGAGTTGGTTGACATGTAGTTGCAAAGTTACTTATAGTCAACAGAATGTTCAAAAGGGACCATCAAAATAAAGTGTTACCGAATTAAGAACTGTTGAGGTTCTTTGGGGAACCCAGAATGGTTCTTTTACGGCATCACTGTGAAAAAAATCCTTTAGAACCTTTGAGAACGTTGAATGCTAGAGTGTAGAGAGCACAGATGGGTCATCATGTGAAAGTATACTTGCACAATGGCATCCTAAGTGTGTACATGTCAACATTATCAGAATGAGCCAAATGGCAATCACATCACTAAAATTGCTCAAATTTACGTTAAGAACAAGATTTGAACAAGAACAAGCCTTGAACAGGCCCCTGTTAAACTTTTGCACGGTAAATAAATAAATAGTTCAGCCATGAAACTCTATTCGCGTTCGGATTGGTTCACCAAACGTAATGTTCCCAGGCAATCGATTTCACTGATTCATTAACATGTCTCTTTATAACCTCATCGCATCAAAGGAATGCACTATCGCTGCACGCTATGTGGCTTCTTTTCCTAGCCCTCCACCTCCCCAGCACCACCTGCCTAAATCTGCCCTGGGGGGATTCCCTCTCTCTAGCAGCAGCAACACGTTTCCTTTCATTTATGTTCTGAGCATTTAGCAGAAGCAAGTCATACATTAATTAAAAGTTTTAAAAATTATCCCGAGAGTTGTCACGACTGAATTAAATAAATAAATACAATACAATTACGACTTAAAGGGATAGTTCACTTTGAAATTAATTTTTGGTATGTTTTAGCTTACCTCAAGGGCATCCAAGATGTAGGTGTCTTTGTTTCCGCAGTATTTTCAATTTTGATATTTTTAGGTCAAACCGTTCTTGTCTGTCAGTCATATAATGCAGGTCTATGGTCACCACCTCAAAGAGCACGCACAGAGAAGTCCAAATTAAACATGATTTAATGACTCGTAAATGTAAGTACACATTGATGGCCTAAGACACGAAACGAGCGGTTTGTGTGAGAAAACGAACAGTATTTATATCGTGTTTACCTCTTGTAAACAGCCACGTCCCAGTGATCTGAGGGCGCCCGCGCTTCGGTCTTTTCCGGAAAGCGCCGGAAGTGAAACCTCGCCCGTGTACGTCACTCAATGTTTACACAGAGCAGAGATTGTAGGTAAGACGGCTAATCTAAAGGGAACTAATTTGCGCTTATTCGGGATGTTTAAACCGTCGTAAAAGAAAACAATTCCAAAAAAAATAAAACAATTGTATGAGTGACGTACACGCGCGAGAGATCACTTCCGGTGCTTTCCGGAAAAGACAGAGGCGCCGGCGCCCTCAGATCGCTTGGACGTGGCTGTGTTTACAAGAGGTAAACACGATATAAATACTGTTCGTTTTCTCACACAAACCGCTCGTTTCGTGTCTTAGGCCATCAATGTGTACTTACATTTACGAGTCATTAAATCATGTTTAATTTGGACTTCTCTGTGCTGCTCTTTGAGGTGGTGACCATAGACCTGCATTATATGACTGACAGACAAGAACGGTTTGACCTAAAAATATCAAAATTGAAACTACTGTGGACACAAAGACACCTACATCTTGGATGCCCTTGAGGTAAGCTAAAACATACCAAAAATGTATTTCAAAGTGAACTATCCCTTTAACAATTAAATACAATACAATTACAACTTACGAGCATAGGCAATTCCCTCAAATTGTGATTTTTTTCCCTGACAGGTTTCATGACCGCTCCTATTCAGGCTTGTCCACAATTCAGAATTGAATTGAGAATGAATCCTGAATTCCAATTCAATTCTTGAATTTGAATTGAATTTGAATTGATGTCAAAAACAGGATCTAGAATTACAATTCGAATTTGAATTAAAGGAAGCAGAATTGCAATTCAATAACAATTCAAAGAAATTCATATACATATTTTAAGTGAAGTGTTTAACAATGAAGCTTTACAGTATATCTCAGATATGATTGCATTACATATTCTATAAATGATATTAGTTTGAACTACTTGTACAGATTACATTAACAGGAAATATTTCCCCCAGCAATGAATGTTAAAAGCTCTAGTCACAGAACAAATAAGTTTGATTTATTGTAATTGTAATTTTGTGGAACATGATGGAACATGACTCCATTTCCCAGAATTACTTTAGTAAATCTTTAGAAAAAAAACAAAACAATTTGAGGTGGACATTTGTTTATATATATATATATAAACAAATGTCCACCTCAATTTTTTTTTTATATATATATATATATATATTATATATATATATATATTATGTTATTAAATTACAAAATGAATGTAATTGAATTTAGTTGTATTACTGAGGTAATATGTGTAATTCAATTAATTACTAGTCAAATTAAAAGGAAATTGCTTTACATTGATAAAGTAATCCAAATAAAGTAATCCAAACCACATTTATAATGGGTAACTTTTAACAGTAAGCAATTACATTTCCAAAGTAACCTTCCTAACACTATATGTGAGATTCAACACATTCTCTCTGTGACTGTGTGGAATTTCTTTGAATTGCCATGAATTTAATTCCACTTCCTGTCATTCCAATTCAAATTCAACTTCCTGTGGGGCGGAGTCAATTCAATTCAAATTCCAATTCATGAATTGAAAGGAGGCCAATTCTGAAATTCTGAGTTTTGCACAAGCCTGTCCGACACACTGCATGTTCTACACACGTGTCGTCAAGAACACACAGCTTCCAAACACACCCACACACACATAGATAATAACTGCTGGAATGTTATAGATGTCATAAAACACCAAAGACTCTGGTGCTTCTTGTTCACATCTCACTGGTCATAAATGTCTACAGAATAAGAACATTAAAATTCACCCGCATTTGACCTTGAAAGTAGGATTCACAGAAAAGCCGACTCAAATGTCTGATGCGCTCGCCAAACTGTGTATGATTGCATTAGAAATGAAAATAATGGTGAATGAGGATATTAACTTTCCAAATATTGATGATAGTGCAATGGTTTCCTGCTGATGGTTTCCATTGCCACGTGTATCAGAGAAACCAAACTTAGCCATTGTGGTGTTAAGTGCATGGATTGATATAGGGAGAATGGTACAGTAACAGCTGGCTCCATCTCTCTGGGTCAATAGAGGAGCTTCTGTGTGTGTGGATGGTAAATCTCTTGGTGCTCTCCGCTCCACTCTGTAAATCAAGTTCCATTGCCCTGCCGTGCAGATCAGCTGCCCCACTAATGGAAGGTTAAGCACTTTGCAATGAAACAATTACTGCCAACACATACTGTCTGGCTATTACTGATGGAGAGATGTGCTGGGCTGTGGTGTCTGTGTGTATCTGTGTCCATGGCACTAAACCGGTGTCTTTTTCAGTGGAGGTGGCTGATATCTATCTATGCTCGGTATTCTGTAAATGATTTGCTAATGTGATCATGCAAATACTTTTTGCAGACCCTGTGGTTTCTTCATTTCGTGCTTTTTATGTAAATCTTTTCATTATCTCACGATGTGCAGGTAAGTCAAAAGGCATTATGTGTGTGTATACGTTTGACATATAGCTAAGCAGACCAGTCAGAAAGCCCCAGAGAAAACAGAGTAAAGAGCCAAATGTAATATTGGCAATCTCAAGAGATTACGGGGCATTTGTCAGTGTGTGATGCCACCTGACAGGGTGCTTTTGTTGCTTCTAATGACATCTCCATCAGTGCGCGTGTGTGTCCTATCCATCATGAGCCAAAATGGCCTATTTCATTTTAGGATCATGGAATAAAAAAAGTTACTCTCTCTCTCTCTCTCTCTCTCTCTCTCTCTCTCTCTCTCTCTCTCTCTCTCTCTCTCTCTCTCTCTCTCTCTCTCTCTCACACACTCACACACACACACACACACACACACACACACACACCAATGAAAGAAATATAAAATTTTCAATCAAAATGTATGGAAATCAAGACAATATATTCTTTGCTACATGACTATAGGTGAGAAGGGTTTTTTACAGTGTGATCAGACTAACATATCTATTCTCATTGGAAATGTAAGCAGATAAAGGATGTATACTAAGAATTCACTCTTAGCTGGTTTCACAATTTTCCCGGATAACCCATTGCAATTCTGGTATATTTTCTTTATTTATTTGTTATTGAAAATATAACATTTGTTTTGATGAAGTGTCAAGTTGCTGTAAATTAAATTTACAGAGAGGACCAAACTGCGGGGTCCAGATCTTAATCGACTGTTATAATGTGTAGTTATCACTGTGTCAGAATCACCCTCTCTCTCTCTCTCTCTCTCTCTCTCTCTCTCTCTCTCTCTCTCTCTCTCTCTCTCTCTCTATTTCCACCCCCACCTCACCAATTGGTTCAGTCACATCAAAACAACATTAATTCCTATAATTTATTGCCAGGCCACATCAAGGCAGAATTAATTCAGATAGCATGCCAATGCCGAGGGGTATTGGTATTCCAATCAATGTGCTGATTCTCATGGAAAGGGCTATTATTCAGAGCTGATTCGTTCAGTCTATTTACAAGCACCTTTTTGATTTCTTGAAGTATTGATTATGCATTGCTCTCAAATAGCTGTTAAATTGCCTGGGAAGCAAACAATCACAGGTGTAAATAAAGATGACAATAGCAAGTCAACACAGCTACTGTTTAGTGTTCAGCACTTTTTAACCGAGAGCCTTTCGAATCACAAACACCAAGCCAGAACTCAAGACAGCAACATAGACCATGGCAGCTGTAATTCAAAAAAGGTCACACTTTGAAATTCCCCAAATTAATCACAGCGCATTGCACATCATACAACAACAATCACAAAAGATGGAAGTGAACCTTTTCATATTAAAGGGTGGCATGCGTGGGGCGCTGTAATGAAGTTGAGAATGGTTCAGGCACGGGGAACAGCAATGTCAGCCAAAAGGATTTGGATAATGTATATATTTTTAATTTTTATTAAATATTTGTATATATATATATTTCAAATAGTTAAAAATAAGTACAATATAATACATATATACTTATAGTGTAATATAATGAATATAGTGAAATATAATGAATATATTATATACTTATATTATAAATATAGGGGTGAATACTGGTAAAGTGGGACACTTTCTGACAATTTATATTCTGCATACTTTTTTATTATGATCCAAATATCTTAACCGCTCATATGATACTATTCTAAATAGCTTAAGAGCTCTACTATACTATACGCAATAGAAAAGAAAGAAACATTAAACACAGGATGGATGACTCTTCCTCAAACACACAATGACCCCAAACCACATTTTTCAAGGCACTATTGTCAAACTGGGACACCTTTATTGGCAAACTGGGACACTTAAAACACACTCAATTGTTATTTAAGTGTAGGCCTTATAAATGAAATACACAATAACAATATAAACAACAATATAAACAACAACAACAATAATATAAACATCACTTTTTTTAAGAAGGGGTGCAGGTACAGCAGATTCAACCCACCCCCTCCCTCGCCTGCCCACAACATTTTATATTGGGTTTAATTTATTTCATACAAAATTAATTTTAAAAACCAGTCCAGATTTTCATGTTCCTGTGCGCTTCCTTCAGGGTCCAGTGGCCTTTCGGTGGTCAGACTCGGCTCATACACATTGGGGTGTATATAGCCATGGGATTTACTGGGTACATCCCAGTCCCCCTGAAGCCAGCTTGGGCAGTCTGGACTGTGCCTGCATTAGCATCGCAAGCAAGCTCAATATAAGTAGTTTAAGTCAGTCTTTGTTGAAATATCTAGCTAACTAACTAAATTTATGAGGGACATATAAAAAGGGAACTCAATTCCTCCATTAGAATGACTTGAATGGCTGTCCCAGTTTGCCAGTAATACCCTGTCCCAGTTTAACAATATGCTATTTGCAAACTGGACAGTGTCAAAATCGCATAAAAAAAACCCCAAGAAGAGTAATATGAATGTGATTTTTAAAAATTCTGATTCTCCATTACATCCTATAACAAAATATATAACAATTACAAATGATCCATGAGTTTTTTCATTTTTATAACCTTAACATTATTTACCTCAGAATGCTATGTCATTTTACTTACCATCACGGTTCACTGCAAGGTTGTTAAATATGATGTGCCACACACTGGAAGTGATGTCATAGCCACATAATCTTTTTTTATATCACATACGGGCTAATGATGAGCTCAGTGTTGATTTTTAGTAATAAAAACATATCCATGTAAAGATAGAAATGATTAAGCTTAACTGTCCCACTTTACCCATTGTCCCACTTTACCAATTGTCCCACTTTACCAGTATTCACCCTAGTGTAATAATAAATAAAAATAGAAGTATTTTTTTAAACTCAAACGTGTAGGCTACATACTGTACATGTTGTTTACATATTATTGTAACACAATTTGGACATGCAGCTCGATCAGTAAACAACTTTTTCCACGTTATACTTTACAAATGAAAAATGTGTCCGCCTAGGACTGTGTTCCAGTGGATGAAAGTGCCTGATTAGAAACCCTAGCCAAATAGCAAATTCGTTTTAGCCCAAAAAGCCACTTTCTGAAAATGATTGTGGCAAAGTTTGTTGCGCAGGAGTTCTGTTGCTTGGGTCACAGTAGCGTACGTGAGGAAACTGTTATCTCCACGGTCACTGTGAGTTTACCAAGACATGTTCCCGGATCAACATATTTTGTGGATCCTGGAACAACGTTCCTGCCAAACGTTTGTCCCACCACTAAACCTAACTCTAAAATCAGAGGGAAATGATGGTGAATAACACTGATGTAGAAGCACTTATCTCTTGTTGTAAGCCTAAACTTGGCATAAACTGTAAACTTGTCCCTCAAATCTAATTGGTTGTTTGGATTGTTGTTCCAGGAAAGCAAAGATGTTGTACTTGGTGAAATCACATTCACCTTATTTACTTGTTGTGTTTGTCAGTGAGTCTGTACTCATTTCACTTAATTCTGTGAAATACTTTGCATTTATTATTGAATTTATTCATCCTGAACAAGCGTGTGCCGCACAAGCCCTCAAAAGTGAAGCCAAAACGTCTCGATCGCCCCCCGGTGACCGGTCCTAGTATAGGTCATAAGCCCCGCCTCCCCATGTTATTCAACGGGACGTGAGACCAACTAAATAATTAAATTACACTTCACATATCTTTTTTCTAAAGATAATTTCTGTCATTTACTGTTGTTTCTATCACGTTGATGTAATTTCAAGTGTTTGTTTTTAAAATAAGTTAGTTTTTAGTTAGTTATTTGATGCTATAAAAACGGTGCTGTGACATCATGATTGACAGCTGTGATTGACAGCTTCTCTGTGCGAAGTAGTCACTGAAGTACTAACGGACTTTTTTTCATAATGTTGACTATGTGGTTAGTAGCTGTATTTACCTTATTTTAACGAGGTACTGCAATCAGCAGACATCATTGGAGAGGAACGGAGCAGACAAGGCCACTTAAGAAAAGTGCAGGGCGTGTGCTTACGATTGATTCAGCGAGGGCGGGGCCTTGATTTCGCGGCTTTATTTCCTGCTCACAACTGCGCATGACTGGTCCCGAAAACGCTTCTGCGCAGACTCAAGTTCCAATATGTCAGCGCCATATCGGGACACTGGCGGCTTCAGTTCTCTCCAATGGAAAAGAGCGAAGGGGCGTCGTCCATCTTTTTTTACAGTCTATGATCCTGAATATGAACATTTTGCACTGATTTCTTCGACAACCGTTTACCGCATTTCAACAATTTCAAATGTACTTACGTCAGGTGAAAAGCATGCTGTGTCACTTCTGGAAAAGTCCGACATTTCTGGTACAGTTCAATGCATGGAAAATCATGGAAAACCAAGCACAGAAATAACCCTAAGGAAATGTCACGCAACAGGACAAACCAATATCGATATAATCCGCCTTCATGCTAAAGGTATTCATAGCTTCTGTAACTCTTCATCTTTTAACATATTATACAAAAATGTGATGTTTACTATAGTTAATAATACTAATATCAGTATTAAATCTAAATATATGACTACTGAGCCCGTTCTCATCCCAAAGCGTAATATATTGACTCTTTTGCCAAAGCGTCTATATCCAACGCATATGGCACCCTTTAGCGTCATATGAGACGCAGATATATGGCGCCTCCTAGTGGTCTAACCCTAACACTACCCCAGACCTAAACCTACCCAAAACCGAAGCGTGTTATATTGACGCTAAAGGGTGCCATATGCGCTGGATATAGACGCTTTGGCAAAAGAGTCAAAATATTACGCTTTGGGATGAGAATGCGTTGGACTACTACAGTTTGATATGGAAGAATACTATACCAGATGTTAGCTCAGAGATTTTAGCGTAACTATATAGGCAGCTGTGTCGGTGTCTGTGTTTGTGCATGTGTGTGTGTATATATATTTATATATATTAGAATTCGTAAAAAGATTCCTGTTAAATAAAATTAGACTGCTCACAAGAACTTAAATAGTAAGTACTGTTTATTGTCCGACTGCCAAATGGCCATTACGAGGACAAAGCCTCTTCAATCCCCCAAGCCTGATGCTTCAATAACCAAACAGGCTGACCTTTCATTCTTCTCTCTTGAGCCGGGCTGCGTTTGCTGTCCTACACCCATGCATGCTTCAGCTGCCTCACTCAGACAAACTATTAGTTAAGCCTTTCCGGTTTAAACTCAAGCTTACTTCTAAATTTCCTAAGACAATGAGAGTAACCACATAATAAAGGGAAGTGTGATAATTGTTGCTATTCTGAGAAACCCAAAGCAGTAACTTCAGTCCATTCACACTCAGAGAGAGAGAGAGAGAGATTTATTGTTCTCTGCTCAGTGACAGGAAATACACATTTCCCTCCTGGGGCTAAATATTTGTCTTGTCTGGTCAGTTAAAACTATGGACCCACTCAGGAGGAAACAGGGCAACAAATGGACTATTGGTGCAGCCAAGCTCTATTCCTGCAATACTGCCTCTCCCTGACGCCCATATCTGATTAGCAACTGCAGAGGCCTATCACGGCGATGACAGGTCATTTCCCATCATGCCACGCTGGCAGGACCATGTCATTTCCAAGAGGAAACAGATGAGTGACAGCAGGGTGTAGGCCGTGCCCAGGGCCCTAATTGAGTAGCGGTGCGTCTGGATCGGTGTGTTTGCATGTCGGGTGTGTGCATGTGTTTGCACTTTATTGACTCATGGCACAGGAAGAGTAGATAAAACAGGGACATTGCTTGGAACCCAAACAACCCATGTACCGATAAATCAGTGCATTATGTGCTCATTTATTCAAAACATTTACTACCGGTATTACACATTACTTAGCATGCTACATTTAATGCATCTGTGCTAAAAGACAACCCCGAGCATTTACTGAGCAAATTAAGTATTAGCTATAGAACAATACACAAAACTCCAAACTTTTACAAATTCTGCATTAAATAGGCAAAGATTTGTTTTTGAGCCAATACTTTAAAGGGGACCTATTATGCCCCTTATTACAAGATTTAATATAAATCTCAGTTGTACCCAGAATGTGTCTGTTAAGTTGTAGCTCAAAATACACCACGGATTATTTATTTTATCATGTTGTAAATACCCATTTTTGATTGGAAGAAAACAATGCTGTTTGCGTGCATGTATCTTTAAATGCAAATGAGCTGCTGCTCCCCGCCCCCATTTCCAGAAGAGGGCGGAGTCTTTACAGCTCGTGCCTCAGTCCGGAGACTCTGCCAAAAACAAAGCATCTGTTTGGTTTTGATTATCATCTCTATCGCGGCCAAGCTCATGTGACATTCCAGTTCTTCCTCATCATAAAAGTTTTTTATTTGCATGCATTTTAAAGCCATATCAAGTTTAAACTTCTGATATATGGTTTTCTGAGCACAGAGAAAGTGTCCCGTGAGTATTAAACTAAGTTCTCTTTCACGTTAATTGCGCTTAAACTGTCAAATTTCACGTAAACAGTCTATTATGTCTGTGAACCTAAATCTGTGATCTGTGTATTAAAGTGAAAGCAGTATAATATACAGTACTAACTGCTATATATGCTGTAAATTGAATCCATAAACAAAACAAAAACAGAACATTTTAATAAGAATACATTTGTTACTTGAATGCTGCTGTTAAATGCTCTAGTGAGGAGATAAACATGGTGGACTGTGTACAGCTCACTCAGGGGAGGAGCTAAACTAGTTTGCCAGATTACATTTATACTACACACATTCAAACTATATAGAACATACTTTTTTAGCAGTGGTGAAGTAATTACTTAATTTAGGGATGCACCGATCATAGGTATCAGGCCCGATACTGCGCTCGTGTTCTCATAATAATACTCATAAAAATGTTCCAATACCAACAACCGATACCAGAGCATGTGTCCAGTGTTTGTGTCCAGACAAAGAAACACAGACAACAGAGAGTATAATGGGGATAAAAAAGAAGGCTGTCTATGAAGAAAATGTATCTAATTAGTGGAATATTAAATAAAATATAGTAACGCCGATATAGCTGTGGTGCGCGCAGTGGATTGAGCGCGCAGCAGCACAGTCGCACAAGCTTGTAGTGCGCATCCCTTTTTCACAGACATCAGTGGAAAGTTTACAGTTCAGTTAGATGTCAACGTCAAAGAAAGTAAAATGTGGCATGTATTATTGACGTTAACTTGATGAGAGAGAGAGAGCACTTCTGTTGAATGCTCTTGATTGCTGATCGTTCACTCAGCACACATAACCAGTGGTTCCTTACATTATTACAGGATGTTTGCAGGTCAAGAAGTTTCATGAACGCGTACATCCGAAGCATGGCACTGTATCGGCAAGAACCAAAAATGAAAGTATCGGTATTGGACTCGTTCTGGAAAAAGTGGTATCGGTGCATCCCTATTACTTAATCATAATAAGTACCTACTCAAGAGAGTATGCGATTTCGGAGGCAGCCAGTGTTTCAGATTTATGGGACGGGAGAAAACAAATGGGGTGGATGGATTTTTTACCAAAATAGGGTGGTTGTGTACACACACTGCAGACACATAAATATGTTCAAAAACAATATAAAAGTTAATTTTATTTTACATAATAATTCCATAATAAGGAATTTTGCATATTAGGTCCCCTTTAAATCCTAAAAAAAAAAAACGTCTCTAGAGGTTACCTTGAGTAGAGT
This sequence comes from Rhinichthys osculus, assembly GCA_029959095.1. Classification (NCBI taxonomy): domain Eukaryota; kingdom Metazoa; phylum Chordata; class Actinopteri; order Cypriniformes; family Leuciscidae; genus Rhinichthys; species Rhinichthys osculus. The sequence continues at coordinate 39,238,889 of JARWKJ010000009.1, forward strand.
TCATGTAATTGTTTTGAGGTAATGTTTCCACTATTCATTATCTCTCTTTTTGTGCACGGGTTCCTACCCGAAACCCGAAGTTACATAGTGCCAGTAAAAGCGATACAGACCACGTCAGGCTATGGCAGACGTGTCATTTAACTTATTTTAAGTCGATGTACCATCACAAGGGTCTTGGAAATATATTATGAAGGTTGAAAAACTACATAGTGTTACTTTAATAATAAACAAACAAAACGAAAGAAAAGCGGCAGCCCCTCAGGGACAAATGCCGTACAAACATAAACAAAACACAATCTAAAATCCAACCTATAAACGTTGCATATGCATAAAAAGCACTGAAATGTGTGTACGCAATTTTCACACACATATCGGGATTTATAAAAAACAAACTTAGCGTTATTTTGTGCAGCCACTCTAGACTGTGTGTACGCACTCTTTTACTGGAGCGACCATAGTAATGAAGTAGAATGATTTAAACTGTTTCACATCTGATATACACATTTAGATTAAATATGCCACTCTCATTAATGGAGTTAAGCACTGAAATTTCATGAAATAATTATCCAGAAGGGTGATTAAACGGTCCATTGGCGGGTTTGAATAAGTCCGATGGCAGTAGGCTCTAAAACCTCTGCTGCACACAGGTGCTGTTGGTGTCGTGGACAGACAGACAGTAGCCTAATGATAACCATTTTCAGGGTCTTACCAATATTATGAAAAAAACTATTGTATTTGAAGGATAGAGGTTGAAGGTAATGGTAAGATATGCACGTTTTATTTTTTTTAATGTTTTGTCAGTGAAGCACTGAGTCAGACAATTACTTACACTGCAAAAAGTAAGGCCAATCTGTTTCCATTAAAAATATACAAACCAGACTAAAATATGTTTACCTCAAAATTGCATACATTTGATTTGCTTAAAGCAATTAAAATAACCTACTGTTTGGTTGGAAAAGTGGAAAAGATTGAGAAGAACTCTTCTCTGAAAACTTTCTCTGAAATTTTAATTTTATACAACATTGATTTAGGGACTATTTATTCTAAAACAAGGCAAGGACACTGAGTGATTTTTAGTAATGCAATGTAACGGCACATCGTCCTTTTCTCATATTTTCCTAATGTCTTGTGTTACACATGGTATCACATGGATGGGAATATGCATGGAAATGATATGCAGATGACGTTGTGTATAGTAAAACGAGGCGTTGTAAGCTCCATTTATGGTTATTTTGAGGAGGAGACTGGGTGGAGATGCAGGTACGCACAATCTTCCACTGACTGGGTTTTATAAAGGGAATTTTGCGCAGGTTCTGGCGTAGACAGCTCCAGTAGTAATGAAAAGATTTATCTTGAACTCTGTCATGGAAACTAGCATGTATAAACCTTAATTAAACTATTTAATAATCAATTAAAAATTCATTTATACCTGTATGATATTACGCTGATTATGCTGAACAAATTTAATTAATTATTTCAGGCAGGCTTGGTGGGTAATCCTAATTGTATTTTACTTATCATTATGAATTATTAATAACAGTATTTTGCATATAATGCATTTTTGAGAAAAGGCAGATTTGTTGCTACTTGGAATCTTTAGCTTTGTGTATGAGGCCTAGATGCATAGACATTATTTAAAGGGGAACTTGGCAACTCTATTCATTTCTTCGCTGATTTTCACTTTTGTTGTCGCATGTTTACTCATCGAGCTCCCTCTACAGCTGTGCGGCGTATATTTTCACAACACTGTCATAAAAAAACTCATTTGCGGCACCTTCCTCCCACTTTCTACCGCTGCTCATGTGCATTTGTTATTATCGGAGCCGGCCAACTTTATCGCGTGGAGCTATGTCTACCGAGTGGGTAATACATCATACACAGTACCATAGAATTATGTCGAATTGCCATAAAGCAGTTCGTGTTTCTCGCTCGTTCTCGCTTCTCACGAGACTTCTATTTCCAACTTACCGGGACGTTAGTCCCCATGTTGCAAGGTTGGTTTTCCGCCTGGGGACGCTGGGGGGAGCTGGGAAAGTCACCATTCTCACCAGAACAGGTTATTAAACCATTCAAATGATTTCTAATCGGTTTTATTAAGTTGAAAAATAGTTGCCAAGTGCCCCTTTAACAGGCAGATGAGAACAGTGTCATGAAACACAGAGAGAGGAGACACAAAGGTAAACGTACAGTTCTTTATTCACAGGATGCTGCGATCTATTGGACCATTAAACAGGTGAGTGAAGAGCATAAGCAGCAGTTCAAACGATAATCACACTTTACTGATAAGTCTTTCTTTTGTAGGATGGAAGATGAACACGCCGAGGATATCTGGTCTGAAGGATTGAGTAGGTTGGAGAGGATGATGAAGGTAGTAGGTATATCAAGGTGAGCAGTTGGGTAAGTTCACTCTCATGTACTGAGGAGACCGGACAACAATGATATGATTAAAACAGAGAAGTTTTTCCTTTGAGTTGTCTGCATACAGACGAAACCATTGTCAAAACGATTCCCATTCACACGGATCCGCAAAAAAACTAATAATGCTGTATTCTGCCGCCAGGCCATTAGATGGCGATGAAACACTATAGACCCCTTTTCAGTTGGTAAACATAGTGATTTTTTTTGTGGGCGGAGCTTAGGTGGAGGCAGAACGATCCCCCTGGCCGCTTCCCTAACGTTAGTATGCAAGTTTTGTTGGCTGGTTTTTTTAACAATGACTGGAAAAAATCTGATTTTATCTTACTGTGCAAGGTCACTCAGAGTCCAGGACCGCGATTGTTATTAGCAAAAGTTAATTTTAACGGACGGAACCAGATTGGCTGACCCGACACGCTCACTCAATGCATGGACGATCTGACAAGATTAACGTTAACACTACCTCCCGTAGAGTGGCCGGACTTCTACAACTATCCAATAGAGAAACCGAGCGTAAAGAGAAACTGAGGGCATATAAATCTTTAGATGCCTATAACTATGTGCTGAATGGTCATGTACAAGACTTGTGTGTACGATCCGCAGTTCTGCCGAGCCAGCGCCGAGAAGAAGACAATGTAAAGAGTGACATTACGGTGCAATTTTAATGATGTGAATATTTTCTAGAAATAAAAATTCCAGATACAGCATATTCATTTTCCATTGATTCTTGCACCCAACAACACAACAAGATGACATTTATTAATAATACAAATTTAAGCTCCTTATTATGTAGCCGAATCTGTGCTGGTTTGTATTAGCCGCCTCCAGTTGTCCGTTTGTTTTGCCTCCAGCTAGCGCCGTGACGTAACTGTGACGTCGGCGCAAAAGGGGTCTATAGACTGAACATGTAATACGCATGTACATGACGTCGTTTTTGTTGTTTACACCGAGAGCATTTTCAAAAACTTGCACTTTGAAACCCGTTTTCCAAAGTTTGTGTTTTCAGGCGCCCAAAATGCTGTTGTCCTGTAAATGAATGGCCAAAACGCATAAAAAGTTTAACATTTTTAGTTGCAAACGGTGTCGTGTAAACAGCCCCTTAATCTGAAATCAGATATATCGAGCAAAGCTGAATTGAATGAGTGATAATTTACTTGAAATTAAGTATCTCAAACTAAACTTGTGAATACCATTCAAAGATTTAACGCCATTTCTCCCAAAAAAAGTATGAAACCAGCTCATCAGTTTATATCACATCATCAGATGGTCCATGTACGATCCGTAATGTCCCTTTAACATTCCTCACATTATGCAGTGAGTGGTCAGGTGTTGTCTCTTTACTAATTGTAGTGGAAATACATCTGTAAATAGTAAGATAAAGTCTCATAATGGTATTTTTCAAGGTACACTATGGGACTTTTTTTTTTTAAAATTAACAAAATGTAAATAATGAGTCAATAAACCATCAATCCTTCTTCCAAAACGTGTTTTTGTCTTTGATTCACTGTAAGTGTTTATATTTTAGACCTGTCGGAATGGTTTTCGCAGGAACTTGCATACAAATGTCACTCGCCCGTGCATGTCTCATCGTATCCGTAAATAGAGAATAAAGTTGTTTCAGCTACTTTGATGCGTGTCTGGTGTGGGAGTGGCAGAGGTTAGTTGAGTGAGAAAGGTTGACATGGCACAGCTAAATCTTAAACCTCCAGGAAATCACCCATTTTAAACAAGAACAGAGGAGAGTCTGCTGGCAAAAAAAGAACGAGACAGGGCTTGTAATAAAACAAGAATCAACATTGGCTTGGCTTTTCGGAGATGGTGAGAACTGAGGGATTTAAAATGTTGTAAATGCAATGCGGAGACATATCTTATTGAACAGATAAATTGACATATGTAGCTCTCTAACAGTTCATTGTAAAGCATTTTGTAAAGGGTCATGGAAGGCTGAAGCATAACCAAAACAATGTTCTTCTGCAAAATGCATGCAGTTTTGTTTTTTAACTGCTAGAGGGCCAAAAGTTAAGATGAGTTCAAATCTAACAATACTCATCTACAAAATCTCTAAAACGGTCTCAATTTCTGTAAAAATGATAAAATACTAGAAAACCAGCACTATTTAGTGATACAAAATGTCAGGACAAGGTTAAAAAAAAAAACAGCCTTGCAAGATTTTCATGTCTGTCTCCAAAGCCATCAATTAATCATTGGTTTCCAATATTAGACACGCTTTATTAGATTACTAAACAACCAGATGAGGTAGTAATTATAGCTTTGCTTGTCAGGAATGTGTCTGTTCATTGATAATCTATACTGAGAGAACCCATTCCTGTATATACGGCAGCCCAATCCCCAAAAGACTCCAAACAGAGACGAACCTTATCCAGCCAAAGTCCTAAAACAATGTATTGACACTCATCAGTATGGAGATCGACCCTCTGTTCCTTTTTCCCTGAAAATTACTCAATTAAGCTATCCATTCATACAAGAACATTAATTCCTCCTGTCCTGACAAATATCCAGTCATCTAATTCCACATAAGGTAAATCAATTAAGATTTTGTCCCAGAACATTGTATTTCTTTGAAAAGAGACAGAGAGAGAGAATACATTTAACTTTGGATATAGAGCAGTGTTAACATCTAAAAGCTGATTGTTTAACTTCAGTATAAACATAAAAACAGACATCACATAGGGCAAAATGTGTAAGGCCTAACATTTTAAGAAGAAAGTTATGCAAACATAGGCCTACTAATTTACATCATTTAAAACTGATACGATGCATGGGCATTAATATTTTGTTATTTTTACATTATGTTTTGTTTTTACCTAAAACCTAACCCATTAAGACAGTAATACACAAATGTGGACATGTCCACATTCAAGCATTTTATACTTACACAGCTCACCATTTTACAGCAGATTTAGTTCACAAACAACTGACAGTCGTGACCTAAAATTATGTTTTTCATCAACAATAATACATCCTAAAATTCGGCTTTAGTAACTTACTTTTCACGCCATCAGTCAAGCTCTAAGGATGGCTCATTTTGAGTTAGACTTGTGAATTCAGTGAAAAGGTAACTGGAGATAATTATTTTTGTCTTTGTTTAGTTATTTCCATGTCTATCTGTATTGACTTAATCCTCTGATGTTTTGTAATGTTTAATAAAGTTAACTGGAGATCATTTGATCAGTGAGTTGTTGAATCGAGAACAGATGCGACTGGATCTTTTCAATTCACTTATGAATCGTTAAGTGCGAGTTGCGAACTGATTTAGGAGGTTGATTGAAAAGAATCAGACCATTCACGAATCGGACACCGCTATAGCATCTCGGGAGAGGCTTCTCAATGCAGAACAAATGGGTGGAGCTTACGTCTAGCTCCTCCTCGCTGGACGTCTAGCGAATGTAATTTGGGCCTAATGGGTGGAGCTAGAATATCCAACCACACCCTTACCCTATACCCACATGTCTATCCCTCCACCCCATTAGACATCCAGAGAGGTGGAGCAGGACATCGTTTGACTCTGCAGCGAGTACCACTTGCATCTCGGAGCGGGTGACGATTTCTTCAGTTCAAAATAACGAGGAATGACAGGTTTTTAATGAAATGTAGTGGAGTAAAAAGTACAATATTATGCTTTGTACTTTTTTTATTTTGGGAAACTTTTACTTCACTATATTTAGTGAAGTGTAAGTTTCCCAAAATAAAAAAGTATATAAAGTACAGTACTCAGATACTTGAAAAATGTACATAACGAAGTTTGTGGCATTACAGCCTTTTTTTCGTTTGGGGGGTTCGTTTAGATCTCTTTGGTCTGTGTTGCCTTCATATTTCAGTCGAACCGCACCAGGTTTTGTTTGGAAGCTAAGGCGAGACCCATCTTTTCAGGGGTCTCGGCCCGCTTGTTTGGTACCAACGTTCAGCGTTCACACTATTCAAAAGGAAATTAAGGCAAATGCTGTGAAGACTTCAGCCAATCTCTGCCTCCATATACAAACACACACACACACGCACACACGTACGCACGCATACACACACTCACACACATACATGTTGGGTTTTCATGTTTAAGGGGGGCATTTATACTGTTCAAACTGTATATTCTCTCGCCTTACACTGACTCTACCCCTAAACCTACCCATCACAGAAAATGTTCTGCATTTTTACATTTTCAAAAATACATCAATTAGTATGATTTATAAGCTGTTTTCCTCATGGGGACCATGATTTTGGATATTGCCATCTTTGTGGGGCCATTTCCCTCCCCCCCCCCCCAACACACACACACACACACACACACACATATATAGAGAAAGAGACAGACAGACAGTAGGAATTGTGCAATGCTTGTGTGATTGAATTCCTAAAAAAATATCCAGAGCAATTCACTGCTCAAGGTAATTTACAATTATGTAGAAGTATTATTAGAGTCCCACCCATTATCCTTATGCTTATAAGCTTGCAGAACTATAATTAAATATTTCATTAGAAGTGAAAACAACATACGAGTATCACCCCCTTTTTCACAGTCAGATATCAGTACAGCAGAAGCCGTGCAGCTTCTGTACAATTTAGCCTAAACAATTCAATGAAATATTCAGGGGTAAGACCAAAAGGACCCTAAAACATCTGAGAAAACAGGGATTATTGGACCGTTTTAAAGCAAACACATAAGACTCATTATCACTGTGGCATATTGGCAGGCTCATTTGCTTTTCACAGTGAGTGTTGGGTCCAAAAAACCCTCCCCCCTGGGATAAACACGTGTATGGGGAGCGGGGGCGCTGTGGCCCCAGCAGCAGGTGGCCCATTGCAGCCTAATGAACACGGCAATCTGTTACTATCGCCACAGCGCCTTTCACCAGACAATTAGGCGACTAAGCGTGTAATTATTCTGGGCCAACAAGAAGAGGCTCTCCTCTAATTTCATCTTTACATTTCTGTTTACTCACTCACACTGCTCTCATTAATGAGAGATTTTCCAGTCTATGCTAATTGGTTTCAATAACATTCATTTTAGTTGAAAGGGAACGATTCTGTTAATTGAAGAGTGGGAGAGGAGGGGCAAAGATATAGAAATAAATAAATGAATGAATAAATAAAAAGAGCCTGCGTCTTTTTATTTTCGAGAGCGGCTGATGCTTTGAACGCGATCAACAGGTTCAGAGCTAATGAAATTAAGTGACGCCGGCAGTGGCAGAAAGGAAATCACAAATTAAAAGCAATTTATTTTTCATTGAAGCATGTGGCAGTGTTCAGGTGCAATTAATGCGCAAAGCTTAAGCGCATGAAAAAACCCCCCAAAAAAAACACCTTGGGATTGTTCCGGAGATGGTAATAAACACAGCACCACTGTGGATATTTGAGTTGCTAATCATTTATGTTTTTCCTGAGTTTGAAGGTAAGTGAAGCTAGGTTTTCCTCCATATTTTGCTCTGAGCTGGTAAGATGGGCTTACTTACAATATGACTAGAAGTCTCTCAGTAGACCACAGCTAACACAAGATAATTTGAGATGATTTGCATACAATTTGCATAATATCAGGACACAAGCTACAAATAGGTATGAGTGTGTCTTAATTACAATGGGCTACACTTTTCAAGAAGGCATGCTTGCATTCTAATTGAGTTAGCGGCTGCTTGCATTCAAGACGCAAATTCAGTCAAGCAAAAATGCCTGTTTAGGATGTGTTCAGTGTTGTTCAGTAATTATGTTCTATTAAGCACAATCCCTGCTCCCCTTGAGTGAAATGCTTTAAGTAAAATTACTCAACATTTAAAGATGGGAAAAGCAATTTTAGTAACAAGGAATTTCAAATAATAAAAGAGGGATAATTGTACGAGAATAATATATATACATATACATAGGTTATACAGTAGCCTAATTCATTGTTCATTTTACCTCACAGCTCAGAAACACACAAAAGGTTTATTTTCTCATTTTCTGTAGGAAATAGGAGGAGAGCGAGAGGCACTCAATTACAAAAAACGCCATCATTTTAATATTGCATTAACAATTACATACCAATTAGTGCAGGTTTTTTTCTCTCTCTCCGGCTCTCTAAAGTATGGTCATTAATTGATGTGCAGGGCTGTATTCAGGACTGGGGTACGAGCACCTGAGGTTGCCAAGGTTACCAAATGGAATCCTCCCTCAGACATCCCTGATCTGCATAATTCCATCATATAATTCAGTGGCTTTCAAAGTGAGGTTGATGAATGGCACCTTCAGAAGATAATATTTCTGCTTGGCTGTAATAAATCTTATGTGAAGTGCTTTGGGTGTGTGTATGCGTTTAGTTTTTTGGGGGACATAGAAGGTAGGACGAAACTCATGAGCACCCCTCCCCCCATCTCCATTTCTCTTTGTCTGATTCTCTGCAGATATCATAAACATTAGAGCAAATTATTTGCTTACTATTTCTTGGTTCAGAAGAACACCATAGGCTGAACTTTTTAAAGATATTCATCGTGTTTAATCAAATGGCCTTTTATTGGCTCTTATTAAACAGCTCTTTGGAATGCTTCAGATCACAGCATTCAGTGGTCAGATAATAAAACAGTCACAAAATAAATCGGATAATGACCGGCTGACTGCATATTACGTCTTACTTGGAACACTCTGACAATCTCCTTTAGGTTAGAAAGTTATTTAAATGTCAAATTGAACTGAAGTGCACATGCACACATGTATGCTCTGGAGTCTCTAACATATTCACCAAGGACTAAGACAGACCAAAAGATCGCTGTTCTAGCGGGACCTGATTGACCAAGATGCCAGATAAACACCTGTGATATTGATCCCCAATTCCAAAAAGGCTGCAGCCAAGAGGCCAGCACGCCATGTTCTCCACACATTGCTATTAATAAAACAGCGTAGGCCAAGCAGAACTGACCCCAACGCCTCAATAGTGTTTAAAAACAGGTTCGACCCTGGCGATAGTGATATGACCTTCTCTTCATTTATTCATGGCAGTGGTTATGGCTGTCTCTCTTTTGTCCGCTCCTATCAGGAGCGCTTGTTTGCCTTTAGCGGGTGCATGTATTTACCATGCATTAAGCCTCATTAGACGTTAATTGAATGTTTGGTCGCTGAGGGGCGAGTGGTGATGGAGAGAGTGTTATAGCTAATGATGAGAGAGGGAAATGAAGAGGGGGAGTGTGTTTTCCTCTTCCCACTTTTTTTGTGTGTCCTTACAAATATAAACACTTCTTATTTAATTTCCTTCTCTTCCTCTTTTGATTTTCATTAGATGAAAGAAAATAGTCTTTATTGCTCCCATGCCATTATGTGTGAGTGTATTTGTGTGTCTGCCTGCATGTAAGAAAGAGAGATACAAGCTAAGTGAAAAATCAAAGTCACAAGTGCGTATTTTCTCTGACACACCTGTGAGTGATTGCATTTGTTTACTAATTAGGTTTTATTTTCCATTATTAATGTTTTTAATAAGCCCAGAGTCAGGTGTGGCTGACAGTAATGAATGCCTCATTCTCGAAGTTCGTTATTGGCGAGCTGCTCTGCTCCCTAATAAAGGGATAATTACTCCATGTTTGTACAGACATAAAGAACTGAGTATTGACTTTTTGACAGGCTGTGACGCCGCTCACGCTAATGACATTTTAAATTGTATGTTTATAGCTATCACACAATGAGAGAGTTCATCATGTTTTTATAGATAGATAGATAGATAGATAGATAGATAGATAGATAGATAGATATTGAATGTTATTTGTGCTGAAAATAACAGGAAACTTGTAATCACTTTAACCAAAAGATATGAGAGCCCTCAGTGTAAGGCAGGAAATTAAACAGTTAGTGGCTTTCTAGATGTGAAATTAAGGGTGAACCATATCACACTCTTTCTAACTAAACAGTTGTGGTCAGGCACAGATTCAAGGGCATTTCTCCTGAGGCCACTCATTTTGAACAGGCCTGCGTATAAGTAATACTTGCAGTTCTTGAGTGGAGTTTTTCTGTATTTCAACAAACCAACAGATGATGTAATGATGAATGTTGAATACTGGAGGCTTGGGGTTTCATTTGTTTACACCTTGTGACTTTTAGGCATGATCATTTAAGATAATCAAGAGAAATGGTTAATGATAAATGAAACTGCTGTGGAGAAAAGGCCTGTTTCACACATACAGGCTTGTATGGGTTTTTTACACTGTGTTTATTTGGGTTTTTACACTGAGAGTGTCTCCTGCATGACAGAGCTGCAGCTTCGCACAGGAAATGAAGTTATTTCTGGGTTACAACAGCAAGTATTTTCTTTAATAATGGCAATAATATATAAAATGGTATGCTGCTTCTGATATAGTTACAAAATATATTTTTGATTAAAATCTTTTTTTACAGTCTGTAAGGTCAGTCTTTAAAGTCATTTATGTTTACAAAGGATCTTTGTAAACATAAATGCTGTTGTACTTAAATGCTTTTAACCCTCTGGGGACCAAGGGTTTTTTGAGGCCCTTGGGATGTTTTGACATGCACTGACATTTGTGCTTTTTTCAGTTATTTATAAACATGTTAATGGCAACGGTGTAAATTCACTCTATATAGCACAAACGGGGCTACCATAATATTTGAGCAACATGTATGTACATGTTTGTATTTTTGAGAGAATATTATTCATGCATGGTTATTGAAAAACGTTCAAAAAATGTTTACTCTTAAAGTGCCTGAATATTCTTTTTTATATGTTACCTTTCATGTTGTATGTTTTATCAGCATTTCCCAACCCTGTTTCTCGAGGCACAACAACACCACACATTTCCAAACTCTTCCTAATCAAACACACCTGATTCAACTAATCACCTTGTTAGTAGAGACTCCAGGACCAGAAATAGATGGGTCAGATAAGGGAGCTATTCAAAATGTGCACTCCAGGCACTTGTTGATGTGCCTCCAGGAACAGAGTTGGAAAACACTGTTATATATGGGCCATTCTACAGAATAAAAAAAATATATTAAAAAAATGTCTTTTTCCACACAAAAAAAGGCTTGAAAAAAATATATTTTTCCACTAATTTTGTATGTATGCAAATTGTATCATTTCCAAGGTACACATTTCTAGTAATTGTGCAGTTAATTATCATATTGTATTTTCAGAAAGTTTTGGAATATTTTTCTTCTCCCCAAATTGGTCACTACCGAAACACAATAATAAATAATTTAATAAGAAGGCTTATATTGACCTATTAATATTTTGTTTAGATCTACCTTGTAAACATATATTTTTGCTATTTAAAAAAAAAAAGCTTTCACAAGTAAATCAATAACTTACAATTTTAAGAATATTCCAAGTATAATTTATAAGATTTTTTGTATTTTTAATCCAATCTTTCTTTGTAAAAGGTTTAATCATACTGATTTCAAAGTTAAGGATTCATTAGTTTGAATATACATTCGCATCAGCTGTGTGTGTGTGTGCTTGGCCATCATCAAGTGGTATTTCAGACTGGACGTGCTGCGATGATGATAGCTCAGTTCACAACGACAAAACACACAGATCACTTTGGTCTTGTCAATGGAACCATTTGGTAACTTTTTAAAAGTAAACTTTCCATTCAGAATCTTATTGGCATCCATTTCGGCGTCTCGCGCTCGTCATCCACTCAAAACTTATTTGGCCGGCTCGCAAACCCAAACAAGTGTGTGCGGCGTTACTGTTGTTTTGTTTCCGGTCTAGCTAGATCCGCTTGCGCTTTGGTCGACAAAGCAACAAAACGTCCTTGCGCCCGCATGCCGCGTCCTGTTGCAAAAGCTTGTGAAAAAAAACTAAAAAGTTTGCTAGGCCAAAAAGATGACGCGATAAAAAAATTGACGCCGTTAATAACGCGTTTAACTGACAGCCCTAATATTAAGCTTACTGATATTTTAAATATTATTGTGGGATTCAATAGATAATAGAAGGATCTTTGTAAACATAAATGCTGTTGTACTTAAATGGTTTTAAAATGTGTTTTTTGGTTGTGGGACAGCAGTTTGCACCAATTCTGTAAAATGGCCCATATAGCCATTTGTAAATGTAAAAGATCTGCAAAGTTTAAAATATCAAAGTGTATGATAAATGGAGTTATTGTCTCCCAAAGAACCGATTCTGAACTGCCTGAAACAAGTCATCAGAAATTCCAGTCGTATATCATGCTTGAGCCTACGTGTAATGAGTATATTCTGTTATATTCTGTTTTGATTGAAGTTTTGTTCTAAGTTCCTGTTTGCCTGATTTCTAGTTAATCTTATCATTTGGTAGTTAGTTTCTATGGTTCCAAATATGGCTCCATGGCGACCACCCCCTCACAGCCTGCCAGCCCGAGGCACTCACCAAGCTTATCTTAGAACCAGAGTGGCTACCAACAAAGCGGAGTCTACGTGCACTGCTCAGTCCATCTTAAAGCCAGGAGCGGACCTGTGTCTGACAGATTTATGGTCTGCGGATACAGTTCCCACCCATATGCCGACCCTTGAATCTTCACCGTCTTCTTCGGTCCCGTCCGGAATTCTGCTCCCGCCAATGTTCCTGCCTGACTTCCTGCCCCCGCCGCTAGCTCCATGCGGCTCTATAGCTCTGCCTCAGGTTACCCCTCCACCAGCTCGGTGTGAGGCACCGACTGCACCTCGGGCCTCCAGGCCTATGTCTCCACCTCGGCCTGTCACCCCGTCGTCTTCGCCCTGGCTCTGCGTTCCCTCGTCTCCACCGTGGATCGTCTTCCCTGGGACTCCTCCAGGCTCCCTTGTTCCTTCAAGATCAACCTCGTCGGTCTTCACTCAGCTTCTGCCATGGACTACCATGTTTCCAGCTGCGCCTCGACCCTCAATTTCTTCGGTTCCACCGGGCTCCTCCCCTTTTCTGGTTTCCCCTTCATCTTCGCTTGCTCCATCATTGCCCTGGTCAGCTGAGTCCCTGTCTCCCCCTCTGTCCCACGAGCCAGTAGCTCCGCCTTGGGCTTCCGGCCGTAGAGGTCGGCCTGGTCCGTCTGCTTCTCTGCTCCTCTGGTTCCTCTAGGCACCCTGGTGCTGCCTCCATCCATCAGTCCCCAGCTTCCACCCAGCCCTTTAGCCAAAGCTCAACCCTGGCTCCTCCCGCCGTCGGCTCCACCGTGGGATCTCTCTTTACTTACTCCTCCTGGTTCCTCTGGTAAACTATTACCTGTTACGGCACGAGGACATGCCTTCTGGGAGGGGCAGCTAATGTAACGAGTATATTCTGTTGTATTATGTTTTGATTTATTTTTCTTTGTTCTCAGTTACTGTTTGCCTGATTTCTAGTTAATCTCCTCGTTTGGTAGTTAGTTTCTATTATTCCAAATTAGATCACACCTGTTCTGTTTCTCACTTGATTACCTCTTGTGTTTATAAGCCCTTGATCTTTCAGTTCTTTGTCCAATTTCGTTCATGGAAAGGGGTTGTGTTTCCTGAGTTTCTTCAGCTTGTTTTGAGCATTATTGGATTAAAGACTATTTGCATCGTATTCTCCTGCGTTGTCCACTTTGTACACAGATACACTGTTACATTACGCAGGTTTGTAACAAATTTGCATTCGTCTTCATTGGCTGCCCACAAACTATGTCTACTTTGAACCGCCCTCAAACAATGTAGTTGTAGCTGAGGCCTGGAAGAGTTTGGTTAGTGTTTTTGACATGTCGACATGTTTTCTGTGCTGTAAGAGCAAATACACTTTGCTCCATTTGCTCTGTTTAGAGTAGAAAGAGCAAAACCTTGAGGACCACATGAAGGAAGGTGTGCCTTGGACCGCTCGTTAAGACTGGGGTAAACAAATATGCAGAGTGAGGGGTTCGGATAGTGGGTGAGGCACGCCAGATCAGTCAGCTCCACCTTGGCTCCTCCCACCATTGGCTCCACCTGGGGCCAGCATTCAAATGGCTCCACTGGGCTCCCCAGTCCGCCTCAGTCCTCTGGCACCCTGGCTTCACCTCGGACGCTCGTTGCTGAGGCTCCGACTCAGCCTCCGGACCCATTTATGCCGCTTGATCTCATTGGCTCTTCTGGTCTGCCTGGGTAATTTTTAAATTTGAAGCGGAAGTTGCGATCGTCGTTTCTTCCACATTGTGACGTAATATATCAGAGTTTCGGCTTCTGAAATGAGAAGGTCAGGACTGGATTTTGTCCTCGGGAATTGATTGGATGGTAGGAATTTGGGCATTGCCAAATAAATGGAGGCAGATATGAATGTCAGTATGCAGTCAACTGTGAGGGATATTTACACATGAATTAAAAATAATAATAATGATGTGCATGGATAAATCATCTATAAGAAACACTGCAACATTCTGTGTAAAAAAAAAAAAATTGTCCATTTTTATTTCATGGAGACTTTAAATATATAGTATTGTTTATTAGCATTAAAATTAACATAATTTTAACAGCATAAATAGATGTATTCACATAGTTATGATGATGAATGATGAATTCAAATTTGCTGTTTTTTTTTTTTATGCAAACATCTTCCGATTTTTACGCATTGGTCTGAAAATACTAATTTCATATGAAAATTGGACCGAATTTTCGTGCCAAACATTTGATTTAGTGTGGACAGGTATAGACAAACGAGGATCCATTTATAGTTATTTACTATCACTTCATGATAAAAGCGATGAAAGAACAAATGAAAGCATGAGAGTAAGGTAGCCAACCTCTCTTTTTTAATCATGATTTTCTGCTGTCTTTATTCATTACTGTTTTGTGACAGCTATTCAGCTTGCCAACACGCTCTGCCACCTCTAATGATGTGTGTTGCACCAATCTCTAGTAAAATCATCAGCAGCATTATGAAGTTAATTTCAAATGATTGACAGTCCTTTATATGCATGTTGCTAATGTAACAATTTATTTTCCTAACAGGAGGAAAATGGTAAAGACAGGGCAGAAAAACTTAAGTGTACTTTATGTGGCAAGAACTTAATTTTATTTGCACAACTGGATGGAAAGGTCAAGTTGATTTTGCACCTTCTATTAATAGGAAAAGAGGATGACTTGTGGTTTGTTTAACTTTGAGGGGCCTTCTTGATAAGAAAAAAGTCTTTCTAAAAAAAGATAAAAAAACAAGTAAAAAAAAAACCTGTAGGAAAAAGGTCTGTCTGTAATATCCTAGAGCTAAAAATGTATGTATGGGCGCTGTTATGTAGGACAAATGCTCTTTATCTTTAACTTTATATGCTGTTTAAGAGTAATATCACCACCCTGATTTGTGGGGGCTGGAGATGCCCAAGCCTTATGTCAACATTCTGTTACTGTAGCTGTCAGTAGTGTTCGGTAGATTAATTTGCTACAGAAAGAGGTGGAAAGAGTACTGAAAATGTTAACTTAAAGTCCCCCTGTAGTCAATCATTTGAACCCCTTAAAACTCATCTTTGATCACCAAAATGATATATTTAAAGTTTTTTCCTTGAAATGTTTTTTTTTCATGCCTTAAAATAGGTTGAATGTAACTCTACACCCTTGCCTTATTTAGTATACAGGATTCTAAGAATATGCAAATTAGCCCCACCTCCACTCACTCACACCAGCTCAGAGATCCACTCGTTGATGATCACACGTTGATCTGATTGGTTACAAGGTAGTTTGTGACGTCAGAAACACCAGCGATTTCAAACCGTGTTTTTGAGTATTTGGTTCACTGCAGTTTTAAGGAGAAAATACTCATCAATGGTGTTGACGTATGCATTTGCACATGGTTTGTCTTAAAGGTGCAGTGTGTAGATTTTAGCAGCATCTAGCAGTTCGATTGCGAATTACAACTAATGGCGCAGCCCACCGCTCACCCCTCCCTTTCGAAGAAGCTACGGTGGCTAAAACAGGACAAACATATCATCGTCTGAGACAGCAGAGAATAGCCGGTCAAGCAACATCGTTTGAGTTTGTGGTAAAATGATGAAACGTTTGCAATAGGCATTTAACCTTTTCAGTACCAAATTACACCTTTGTGTGCACAGTAGCGGAGAAATGCCAACAAATAAGTTACACTTTATTTATGCAAATTCTGAAAGTAAGCATTATATGTCACTTGATAGGTACACGGTCCTGTTACATGAAATTACAATCCAATGACATATTTTCAACATTGACAAGGGAGAAACGTTACTTCTCGCGGTGAATATGCCCATTTTTGTAGCTAAAGAATCCAAACAACAGTTTTCACTTAACGTTACATTGCTGAAGTTGGACTAACTTACCTGTCCAGCAGAAAACAGGCAACTTCGTCGTTTTAAAATATTTTTCCTGCATCAGAATCTTCCATCTGGAAAAGGCCACACCGATGTTAATCCGGGATTTCTGCCATCGTCTGTCCCGACTTTGTCTGGCTGCATCATGTTTTCTTTTCTTTGCCAACAAAGATTGATAATCTGTGGTCCTCCATTTGTTCAAATTTCACTTCTAACGTATCTACTACTACTTCTTCGTGCGTATTCAACGTAGTGACTGTTTCATACTGTTCTGTTTTATCAAACTATACAGAATGGACGATTAAAGCAGTATCATTGCTTACTTTATTTTTACACTTCTTTCCATAGGCTGGACATTTGTGTTTATTTTCTCATTTGTGTTACCAAAAAAGTTACAGTTAATCTCCTCCTTTTTGTCTCTCCTTGGATTTGTCTTCATTGCATGAATTTCTTCCACCGTTTTACCTTGTATGGTTTTGCTGTTCTCTGACAGTTCAGTAGCTCTGCATATTTGCATGCACTTATCCAGCGTTAAGTTTTATTCCCTTAACTGTCTTTCCCTCATGCTAAGTTGATACAGCTAGATACAGCTAAGTTGGCTGTAGCCAAACAAAGTATTTGAGGCGGCCTGAGACCATCCATCGCGACGTCTGGCGCTCTTTTCTGCTCCCGCTTCGGCTCCGTAAACACTGGGCTGTCCCTTGCTCGAGCTCGCGGGCTAGGCTAACTACAACAAGCTAGCGGCACTTTTCAGTCTTCACGGCTCGTTACTAACTTCGGCTGAATTCACGACCGCTGCCACCATGTTTCATACTGTTCTGTTTTATCAAACTATACAGAATGGACGATTAAAGCAGTATCATTGCTTACTTTATTTATCACATGTGCATAACACCATTACAAGTGCCATAGCCTAGCTCTCTGTCTGTATGTCACTCAAATCTGTCCGTGCGTCACTCAAATCTGTCCCCTTGGGAACATGACAGGAAAACTAACAATCCACTTGTTACAGTGACGGTGCAAGTTGCCTCTAAAAACACAAACGAAGAAGCAGCAAAAACAAGAGAGTGACGAAACGCGCTCTGTAGAGAAGTTTGTCCGTTTAGAGCTACTGTAGTAGCATGGCGGCTCAAAATGGCAACTTAACATGTAAGGGGACCCGTGGTGCTTGTTATAAGTAGTATAACAAGTAGAAATGGGTTATTATAAGGTAATAAAAAACATAACCGTTCATTTTGTAAGGTCTTTATACACCACTCAAAACATAGTTACAGTATGTATATTATAATGCATTTCTGACAATAGATCCTCGTAAATTTTGCACACTGCACCTTTAAAGCACATTAAAAACACCATAGACATAAAAAAACATTAAAAGCTTGATTTTCACCACAGGGGGACTTTAAGTAAACGTATTACTACTTAAGAAAACATTTTATGCTTTTGTGGTGTTTAAAAGCGATGATTTCTAACGCTTTACAAAAGGTTGTATACATTACCACTTTATTTTTCGGCCCTAAAAGGGTATTGGCATCAGAGACTGTAAATCAGAGACCCCAAACACGGCAGGATGGTCCCAATTACTCAGGTGAACAGACACACAAGATGTAAAACTAGGTGGAACTTTAATAAGGCAATTTGCATTTTGAATCATAACTTTGGAACCCTAAAGGCTAGAAACAATCAAAAAAATATGATAATTTTGAATCCTTGAGTCAAGCCCTACAAAATGTGTTAATTTCCATGCATTTTTCTGCAATTTTCCATTTTCATAAAAAAGTACTTTTTCGAACTTCTGACACAGGCCGGAGTGGCCGACCCACCACCACCCCTAATAGGTGTGTCACCTCCAGGAGCAAACCAGTGAAAAGGCAGGACAACAAAGTTAAAAGAATAAAAGTCTTTGCTTTATTAAGTTAAGAACAAGAATATTAAGAGTCAATCGGCGTATCTTCTCTAGGCTTTAAGTGAGGGGAGGACCAGGTAACGTATAATGATTCCTCTTCAGCGAATACTGAGCTCTAGGCAGATGGCCGCTCAGACGACAGAGCTTCACAGTGGAACAGCGTGCACCAGGTGGGTTCTCAAACGGCAGAGCTTCACAGTGGAGCAGCAAGGGCCAGGTAGGTGGCGGGTGACGTATAACGACTCCTCTTCAGGGGATACTGGACTCTGGCCAGATGGCCGCCCAGACAACAGAGCTTCACAACGGAACAGCATGGACCAGGTGGGTTCTCAAACGGCAGAGCTTCACAGTGGAGCAGCCAGGGCCAGGTAGGTGGCGGGTGATGTATACCGACTCCTCTTCAGTGAATACTGAACTCTGGGCAGATGGCCGCTCAGACAACAGAGCTTCCCAATGGAACAGCGTGGGCCAAGTGGGGTCTCGGACGGTAGAGCTTCACAGTGGAGCAGCAAGGGCCAGGTAGGTGGCGGGTAACGTATAACGACTCCTCTTCAGAGGATACTGGACTCTAGGCGGATGGCCGCTCAAACAACAGAGCTTCACAACGGAACACCGTGGGCCAGGTGGGTTCTCAGACAGCAGAGCTTCACAGTGGAGCAGCAAGGGCCAGGTAGGTGGCGGGCAACGTATAACGACTCCTCTTCAGGGGATACTGGACTCTGGGCAGATGGCCGCTCAGACAACAGAGCTTCACAACGGAACAGTGTGGACCAGGTGGGTTCTCGGTCGGCAGAGCTTCACAGTGGAGCAGCAAGGGCCAGGTAGGGGGCGGGTAACATATAACGACTCCTCTTCAGGGGATACTGGACTCTGGGCAGATGGCCGCCCAGACAACAGAGCTTCAATATTAGTCTTCTGCTGGAGAACACATCAGAGTCACTTATCAGTATACAACACAATCGAATTGGTCGATCTCACCAGGGTGGTCTAGACGGTGTCGGCCACCTCAGGACTTTCTGTCGACTCTGTTACTTTGCCCCAGAAAGCAGAAGGGACTGGAAAACCTCTCTGTATAACACCTCTTCGATAGACATGGAGTCATTTAAACAACATGGCTCAGCGGCCCCGGCATGGAAAAAAGTAGTCAGCTGTGATTTGGAGTGGAAAGCAAAAACCACAAATCCACACTCACACAAATTCACCAGAACACTGCAAGAACTCACTTGTGCTCACCTCAACAATTGGACTGCAAAATTGAACAGACTCACGGTGCACCCAAGGCTTTCCCCTCACCGTCCAGCTGACATTTCCTCCCCAATGGATCGAATAAGCATGGGCTGCACACGAGTCAGTTTAACACTGTTGTTACTGACATCGAATAAATCAGAAAGATGTTTTAATTAATTCCCAGCTTTCAGACACATGACTCAGCCTCCACAGAAGGAACTGTAAATCTTTATCTTGTCTTTAGAATTACAAAGGTGGTACTTAACTGTCCAAGGTTGCCACAGTAATAATCAGAAGTCAATCGGAGGAGGAGTCGAAGCTCGGCCAAACTCACAGCGCGTTTTCCACAATCCTCATTATTCATTCAAAGAATATATAGCTCTTCGCCCACTAGAATTGATAGGAGTCTTCACAATCTCTGCCCCACTGCCTGTATTCCTCCGAGTCCACCACAGCTCCCATTCAGAATGGCTTTTATAACGCTCTCTCCTAATACGTGTCCCAATCGCGGATCATAATCCCACGCGCCCCCACCTGACGCAAGTTTTCTCATCAAACCTCGCCCGCCGCCATGATCTTCTCATAGGGAACCGGAACCGTTCTGGTGTTCGGCCGTCATTGTCCCCCAGGGGAACATATCCCAAAAAGAAAAGTTCCGCCAAGTCGCTTGTCACCCCGTGACAATTCTCCTAGGCCGTTGGTCTGAGCTTCACCAGAATAGGAACACAGCAGCTGGGGATGGTGCTGGCAAAAAGTTATCAAAAGAGTTTTTATTTATTGAAGCATTGCATTGATGTAAGTTAATTAATTGTTCAGGCAACGCCCATTTTTAGGAGTTGACATATACCTTCCGAATGCAATCTCCAAGATTAATGAAACTTGACGATTAATGAAGACAACAGGACATTCTGAGGCCGCACACCAAGTTTAGTAAAATTCCACCAATAGCTGAAACTAAACAGTAATGCTTACTTTTAACTAAGCTACAACTAAAAAACAATTATAACTCTGCAACCATATGATCCATGAAGTTGAAAATTGGTATGCATCTTCTTTGGTGGATGTCCTAACATATAGTCTGCTTCCGAAACCGCATACTCTCTTGACTAGGTACTTATTTTGAATAATTAATTACTTAACGACTTCTAAAAAAGCATATTCTATATAGTATGAATGTGTGCTGCATGAATAAAATCCGGACGGACTATATTTGCCATGTTGTCATTATCACGTGACCTACCAGCGTCAG
This sequence comes from Rhinichthys osculus, assembly GCA_029959095.1. Taxonomy (NCBI): domain Eukaryota; kingdom Metazoa; phylum Chordata; class Actinopteri; order Cypriniformes; family Leuciscidae; genus Rhinichthys; species Rhinichthys osculus. The sequence goes on from JARWKJ010000009.1 coordinate 39,259,875, forward strand.
TTAGTTGCTTCACTGCCATTTACAAATCCTCTCCCGTGGCCTCATGGGGTAGTAAAGTGTCCATTCTATGAACACTTCAGAATCTCACTGGAAGAAGTCATCTGGGTTCTTTTTGCTACTTTTTGTCTACTCACTGTCCAAATTCACAGTGCATACTGTGAATTTGGACATACTTATTTGTCACATACTGTTTTTCGCCTACTATATAGTAGGGTTGCGATTTCGGACGCTTGGATACTTAAAAAACAAGGCCATCAGCAGCCAATCAATTTTCAGCAGCTAATAACATAAAATGTGAATGACCATGTGTACCAAATATAAAAATTGGCCACCAGGTGGTGCTATAGTATGCAACTTTACAGTACATTTTATCTTATACTTTGCAACCGTCTATGACAGAATCAAAATTATTGTTTCTTCCTAATCATTGCTTTAAGCCCGAACAATAGTACATCTTAAAACTTTTATCTGCCTTTCTAATTTATTAAAAAAAATACTTTTTTCAACTCCAATGCCGTTTGTCACCTGATACCCTTGGCCTTGCAGCTCCACCGAGTTGCCTCATCACGCTGGCTCTCCTTGGTCAGTTGTCACTCTGCATCCACCACGGACTTGCATACCTTCCGCTGCACTCCGTCTCTCCACCCCTACGGCTTCAGTGGGCACATATACACCACATATACGTATTCTGATCACATGCCTTATGACACTAAACAATTTTTATAACAGATTTTTTAAATCTAACAGTAAGATTAATCTAACAATAATCTAACTTTTTTTTTTTTTTTTTTTTAAGTCAGTTGCCCTTTTTTAGACCCTGTCTGTTGCTGTAACCGTTTAATCAAACCCTAACTTTCAGCAACGAAGTCAGACTTTTCTGTAAAAACCACATTGTAAGATAGTTCCCTTTCGAGGGAACTCGCGATGCGTCACTTGACGCTTTGGGAACGCCCCCAGCGTGCATGCGTCTGAGCATCAATGTCAACTAGTCCAATGGAAAGAATGAGCGTCACGGGCGGGTGACATCATGACCAGGAAGGGATAAAGGCTCGCCCGGTGAAACGCGGCATTAGCTTCTGCGTCTCAGCAAGCGATCTGTGTCATTTTGTCTCTGTCTATTTACTGTTGTCTGTTGCGGAAAAGGATGGAAACTAAACAAGTGTACAAACAGTGTGCTTCTCCCTGCCCGCGTTATTTAACGGGTGGGGACACACACGAGCTTTGTGTCGTTTGTTTGGGAGTGGAGCATGCGGTCTCAGCCTTCGAGGGGGCTGAGTGCCAGCATTGTGAGATGTTACCGCTTCGCATGCTCCGCTCTTGCCTGTCACTCTTTGATAAAGAGAGTGGGCAGGCTCGCGATCCACAGGGATCAGGACCCGTGTCTGCTGAGGCAGCGCGGAGAATGCATTCCTGGGGATCGCAAAAGGATCTTTCGGAGGGGTTGGAGACGGGTCCGAGGGCTCTTTCTCCTTCCTTACCCGAGAGATCCAGTGCTCTCTCCCCGGTGTCGGAAGCACGCTCTGCGGTTTCTTTCGCCCGGGGAGAGAGCCCTCCATTACTTTATTGCTCTTCCTCCGAGGAGGTTGATGCGATGAGTGTGGAGAGTGTAAGCACACACATGGGGGAAAGAGATTCACAATTTATTTCCCCAGCATATGATGAGCTGGTGGATGTTATGTCGCGGGCTGTAGAGAAATTAAATATTGAATGGCCATCTGAGAAGAAGGGCGCTCGTCCTAAAAGCAAATTAGATGAGCGCTTTTTATCTTCCACCACATTATCTCCACCACGAGGGCTTCCATTTTTTCCCGATTTGCACAATGAAATTTCTAAATCGTGGAATAAACCATACTCATCACGTCTTTTCAGCCCTCATGTTAACACTTATTCGAGAATAAGAGGGCTGAAAGAGTATGGTTATGAGGCGATGCCCCAGGCGGAAGAGAATTTAGCCAGTTATCTTTCCCCTGGTCCCGCATCTTCTCTGAAAGCCTCGGCTTTGCCCACTAGACCGCTTAAAGCCACTTTGGTTTTAGTGGGCAAAGCTTATACGGCAGCAGGTCAAGCTGGAGCATGTCTGCATACTATGGCAGTGCTCCAGGCTTATCAAGCTGACCTGCTGGGGGATCTGGATAGTAGTGAGGGAGTCAGTCATGACGATATTCGTGAACTTCGTCGGGCTACCGATCTTTCTCTCAGGGCTACTAAGGAGACCGCCAGAGCAATTGGGTGGTCTATGGCAGCCTTGGTAGCTACTGAGAGACATTTGTGGTTAAATCTGTCTGAAATTAAAGAAAAAGATCGAGCTTTTTTATTAGATGCTCCGCTTGAACCTTCTGGTCTCTTCGGCGACGCAGTCCACGCGGTCGTCGAGAGATTTCAGGAGTCAAAGAAACAAGCGGACGTTTTTAAAAAGTTTATCCCTCGCCGGGTCCAGCCCCCTGGGACTGCTGGGCGTGAGCAGCCCCAGCTGTTGAGCTCATCATATCGTGTGCATCAGAAAGAGAGTGTTGCGTCTCGTGCACCTCCACGTAGAGACTGGAGACGGACGCAACCCTCTCAACCGAAGTCTTCTAAGTCGAAGCCGGATCTGAGGACCGTTCTTCAGGCGAAGAAGACTTCGGTTCAAAAAAAAAAAAAGGTCCTGATGTTCATGCATCAGGCCTGTGAGGACAGCCCCGACCGAAGTGGAGCGGTGTACACCTCATTATACGGTGCCCGTTCCATTTCGGGGTCCTCACGAGACCGTTCTGCCAACCCTGCCACCCTTGGTGCTTCAGGGTGCAGCGGTCTCCAGCGAGTCGCTGATGCTATGCTGCGGCACAGCATCGGTTTTGCGCCCTCTGAGGGGGGCCTTAGAGCGGCCAGTTCAGGTAGTTCCTGCCATCATGTTTCAGGCTCCGGAATTGGCTGTCTCGATAACACCAGAGACCAGCCTCGGGAGGCTGGTTCCCTTAGTAAATTTTCTGGCAGCGTGGAAGCTTCTGCCGAATATTTCTCATTGGGTCCTGCAGATTGTAGAGAAAGGATACAGAATCCAGTTTGGTTCTCGTCCTCCTCGTTACAACGGGGTGCTGCCCACAGTGGTGCATCCCGAGCAGGCTCTGGTAATGGAGCAAGAGGTAAAGGCCCTGTTAGCAAAGGAAGCTATAGAACAGGTGTACTCACCCGACAGAGAGTCGGGTTTTTACAGCCGTTATTTCATTGTTCCAAAAAAGGATGGGGGGTTGCGTCCCATTTTAGATCTTCGTCTGTTGAATCGTTCAGTACAGAAACTCAAGTTCAAGATGCTGACACTCAAACAGATCGTGACTCAAATCAGATCCGAGGATTGGTTTGTCACGATAGATCTGAAGGACGCCTACTTTCATATATCCATCCTCCCTCAGCACAGGAAGTTCCTAAGGTTTTCTTTCGGGGGCAAAGAATACCAATATCGGGTTCTTCCTTTCGGTCTAGCTTTATCACCCCGCACGATCACGAAATGCGTGGATGCAGCTCTAGCCCCTCTCAGGCTTCAGGGCATACGTATTCTGAACTACATCGACGACTGGCTGATTCTGGCGGAATCAGAGCAGTTGGCGGTTCGGCACCGAGGTGTCGTTCTCGCCCATATGCAGATGTTGGGGTTGAGGCTCAACGCCAAGAAGAGTGTTCTTTCTCCAGTACAGAGAACCACTTTCCTTGGTGTGGTATGGGATTCAGTGACGATGCGGGCCACTCTATCGCCCGTTCGTGTAGCTGCTATCCTGACAGCCACCAAAGAGCTAAAGCTAGGCCAGTCACGCACTGTGAAACAGTTCGAGAGACTGTTGGGTCTCTTGGCGGCAGCGTCCAACGTGATTCCTTTTGGCCTGCTGTACATGAGACCTCTACAGTGGTGGCTAAGGACCAGAGGGTTCTCCCCGAGGGGAAACCCACTTCGTATGATCAAGGTCACGTGGCGGTGCCTTCGTGCCTTGATTATATGGAGGAAACATTGGTTCTTAACCCAGGGTCCGGTATTGGGAGCTCTTTGCCATCGTGTTACGATCTCGACAGATGCTTCCCTCACCGGCTGGGGAGCGGTTATGGAAGGCCGCTCGGTTCAGGGTCTGTGGAAAAGTCATCATCTTTCGTGGCACATCAATTGCCTGGAGATGATGGCTGTCTTCAATGCGTTGAGACAGTTTCTTCCAGACCTGAGGGGCCATCATGTGCTTGTACGAACAGACAACACATCAGTGGTTTCTTATCTGAACCGTCAGGGGGGTCTGCGGTCGCGTCCGCTCTGCAAACTGGCGCACCAGATCCTCCTGTGGTCTCTGGGGAAGGTACTCTCCCTGAGGGCAGTGTATATTCCTGGGGACCAGAATGTGGGGGCAGACATCCTGTCGAGGCAGGAGCTGAGGCCAGGGGACTGGAGACTCCACCCCGAGGCGGTGGAGAAAATTTGGGAGTTTTACGGCCAAGCAGAGGTGGATCTGTTTGCGTCTCAGCACACGACGCACTGTCCACTTTGGTTCTCCCTTACTCACCCAGCCCCCCTGGGGCTGGATGCTATAGTGCAGACGTGGCCGAGGCTACGTCTGTACGCATTTCCCCCTGTTGCTCTGCTCCCAGGAGTTCTGGAACGAGTCCGCCAGTACGGAATAAGCCTACTGCTTGTAGCACCACGCTGGCCGAGTCGGATCTGGTTTGCGGACCTGATCCATCTCTTAGACGGTCCTCCCTTGGAGATCCCGATCAGGAGAGACCTTCTGTCTCAGGCCAGGGGCACAATATTTCACCCTCGACCAGAGATTTGGAACCTGTGGGTTTGGCCTCTGAGGGGGCCCAACTCATAGAGAGTGGTCTCTCAGCTGAGGCTGCTGAGACCATCCTAAGCTCCAGAGCTCCAGCTACTAGGAAACTATATGCGCTGAAATGGAAAGTTTTTTCTGTATGGTGTCACCGACATCAGTGGGATCCGGTTAACTGTTCTGTGAACACAGTACTCGAGTTCTTGCAGGAGCGCTTTACGTCAGGTTTATGTCCTTCCACACTTAAGGTTTACGTGGCGGCCATTGCGGCTTACCACGCCCTGGTTGGGGGTACATCGTTGGGTCGAGACCCCCTGATTACACGTTTCCTTCGTGGCACATTGAGGCTGAGGCCTGCAACTCGCACTAGGGTGCCAGCTTGGGATTTGGCAATAGTACTAGAAGGCCTGTCTAGGGCTCCATTCGAGCCCTTAGATTCGGTTTCAGAGAAATTTCTTACCCTTAAGACTATCTTTCTGCTAGCTATTTCGTCCCTTAAGAGAGTTGGAGACCTTCAGGCCCTTTCGGTTTCCCCCACTTGCCTTGAGTTTGCACCGGGGATGGTCAAGGCATTCTTATATCCAAAACAGGGATACGTCCCTAAGGTGCCGACCTTGATTACGAGGCCTATCGTGCTGCAGGCTTTCTGTCCTCCTCCTTTTACATCTGCGGACCAGGAAAGGCTGAACCTCTTGTGTCCAGTGCGAGCACTGGATACTTATGTTCATCGGACATCTTCTATGAGGAAGTCCGACCAGTTATTTATTTGCTTTGGATCACCTAAGAAGGGTCTTCCTGCTTCTAAACAGACGGTTAGCAAGTGGATAGTCGAGGCTATTTCACTTGCATACGAGTACTCTGACCATCCGTGTCCCTTGGTGGTCAGAGCTCACTCAACGAGGGGTATGGCGGCCTCTAAAGCCTTGTTATTTGGGGTTTCCCTCCAAGACGTTTGTGATGCGGCAGGCTGGTCCTCACCGCTCACATTCGTCAGGTTTTACAGTTTGGACCTGGATGCTGCCCCAGGTTCTCAGGTGCTTAGTGCTTAGTTCCAACAGACTGACACTCAGGTACTTGGAATTCTGGCGTTTTGGGTATTCTCGTTCCCAAAGCGTCAAGTGATGCATCGCGAGTTCCCTCGAAAGGGAACGTCTCAGGTTACTACTGTAACCATAGTTCCCTGAGAAAGGGAACGAGACGATGCGTCACCCTGCCATACTTCCTGCTTCCCTGTGATCGGCTTGCTTCGACTTTTTGAAGCTAATGCCGCGTTTCACCGGGCGAGCCTTTATCCCTTCCTGGTCATGACGTCACCCGCCCGTGACGCTCATTCTTTCCATTGGACTAGTTGACATTGATGCTCAGACGCATGCACGCTGGGGGCGTTCCCAAAGCGTCAAGTGACGCATCGTCTCGTTCCCTTTCTCAGGGAACTATGGTTACAGTAGTAACCTGAGACGATTTCACTTGGATCACTAATCATCCACATAGGCTATTGGAGATTGGACCCCAAACATTTTGGCTAAATTTATTTGTATTATGCTACTTCACTTTATTTTAACATTACAATGAATTAGAACATGTAGAATTTAAGACAAGATATAAAATAATATTCATTTGGAGAAAATCTCTCATATGCTAACTTTTAAATTTCTAACAACTAAGCTAATGAAAGAGATGCTTCCAGAGGTCAAAGATCCTCTTCTTAATATCATTAATTCATCTTTGTCACTAGGATATATACCAAAAAGTTTTAAGCTGGCTATGATTTCCGGCAACCTATGCCAGGATCTTGTTTGTGGACTTCAGTTCCGCCTTTAATAACATCATCCCTGCCCTGTTACAGGACAAGCTCACCAAGCTCAATATACCGGATTCTACCTGTAGGTGGATTACGGACTTTCTGTCTGACAGGAAGCAGTGCGTTAAGCTGGGGTCACAAGTCTCTGACCCCCAGTTTATCAGCACCGGCTCCCCTCAGGGCTGCGTCCTTTCTCCTCAGCTTTTCTCCCTATACACCAACAGCTGCACCTCCAGTCACCCATCCGTCAAACTCTTGAAGTTTGCGGATGACACCACCCTCATTGGGCTCATCTCTGATGGGGATGAGTCTGACTACAGGTGGGAAGTTGACAACCTGGTGTCCTGGTGTAGTCAGAACAATTTAGAGCTCAATGCTCTAAAGACAGTGGAGATGGTAGTGGACTTTAGAAGGAGTACAGCCCCACCTACTCCCATCAACCTGTGTGACTCCCCAGTAAACATTGTGGAGTCCTTCTGTTTCCTGGGCACTATCCTCTCCCAGAACCTAAAGTGGGAACTGAACATCAGCTCCCTCGCCAAGAAAGCACTTCAGCGGATGTATTTCCTACGGCAACTGAAGAAATTCAAGCTCCCGAAGACAATGATGGTTAACTTTTATACAGCCATCATAGAGTCCATTCTTACCTCCTTCATCACCACCTGGCATGCTGCTGCCACGGCCAAGGATAAGAGCAGACTGCAGCGTATCATCCGCACTGCGGAGAAGGTGATTGGTTGCAATCTGCCTTCCCTCGAGGACTTGTACTCCTCAAGGGCGCTGAAACGGGCGAAGAGGATTGTGGCAGATCCCTCCCATCCTGGTAATTCCCTGTTTCAGCTACTCCCCTCTGGCAGAAGGCTGCGGTCCGTTAAGACCAGCACCTCACGTCATAAGAACAGTTTTTTCCCTTCTGCTACTGGTCTCCTTAACAAGGCCTTGAGCTCTCAGTGACACTGGCTTTAAACTTGAACTTATTGCTATTGTTGCACTTTGGCATATTTGCACCATTGCTTTATTGGATACCCCATGTGGGCACATTTGTGGTGTTATTATAGCATGTACCTTATATGTTGTATGTTATATGTATGCACCTCCTGCCAAAGTAAATTCCTTGTCTGTAAATATTCAAGGCGATTAAAACCCCCATTCTGATTCTGATTCTGATTAAACTGCTTGTTAAAAAAACCACAACTTGATCCTACAGAATTAGTCAATTACAGGCCGATCTCGAATCTACCTTTTCTGTCAAAGATACTAGAAAAGGCAGTATCTTCACAACTATGTTCCTTTTTTAGAAAGAAATGATATCTGCGAGAATTTTCAATCAGGATTCAGACCATACCATAGTACTGAGACTGCTCTCATTAGAGTCACAAATGATTTGCTCTTATCATCCGATCGTGGTTGTATCTCTCTATTAGTGTTACTCAATGTTAGTGCTGCATTTGATACCATCGACCATAACATTATTTTAAATAGACTCGAAAATTATGTTGGCATTAGTGGAAATACATTAGCATGGTTTAAATCATACTTATCTGACCGTTATCAGTTTGTAGCATTAAATGAAGAGATGTCTTATCGATCACAAGTATGGTGTACCACAAGGCTCAGTACTAGGACCGTTGCTGTTCACTCTATACATGCTACCCTTGGGAGATATCATTAGGAAGCATGGCATTAGTTTTCACTGTTATGCTGATGATACGCAGATTTGTGATTTCTTCACACCCTGACGAAACTTACCAATTCACAAAATTAACGGAATGTATAGCTGATATAAAAACAATGGATGACTAGCAACTTCCTACCACCTAGTTCTGAAAAAACAGAGATTCTAATTATTGGACAAAAAACTTCCTCATGTAATAATCTAGAATACTGTCAAACACTTGATGGCTGCTCTGTCAAGTCTTCGGCATCGGTTTGGAACCTGGGTCTGCTCTTTGATACCAACCTTTCATTTGAAAGTCACGTGTCTAACATCTGTAAAACCTCATTTTTTCATCTTAAAAATACACTCACCGGCCACTTTATTAGGTACACCTGTCCAACTGCTCGTTAACACTTAATTTCTAAGCAGCCAATCACATGGCGGCAACTCAGTGCATTTAGGCATGTAAACATGGTCAAGACAATCTACTGCAGTTCAAACCGAGCATCAGTATGGGGAAGAAAGTTGATTTGAGTGACTTTGAACGTGGCATGATTGTTGGTGCCAGAAGGGCTGGTCTGAGTATTTCAGAAACTGCTAATCTACTGGGATTTTCACGCACAACCATCTCTAGGGTTTACAGAGAATGGTCCGAAAAAGAAAAAACATCCAGTGAGCGGCAGTTCTGTGGGCGGAAATGCCTTGTTGATGCCAGAGGTCAGAGGAGAATGGCCAGACTGGTTCGAGCTGATAGAAGGGCAACAGTGACTGAAATAACCACTCGTTACAACCGAGGTATGCAGCAAAGTATTTGTGAAGCCACAACACGCACAACCTTGAGGCGGATGGGCTACAACAGCGGAAGACTCCACCGGGTACCACTCATCTCCACTACAAATAGGAAAAAGAGGCTACAATTTGCAAGAGCTCACCAAAATTGAACAGTTGAAGACTGGAAAAATGTTGCCTGGTCTGATGAGTCTCGATTTCTGTTGAGACATTCAGATGTTAGAGTCAGAACTTGGCGTAAACAGAATGAGAACATGGAACCATCATGCCTTGTTACCACTGTGCAGGCTGGTGGTGGTGGTGTAATGGTGTGGGGGATGTTTTCCTGGCACACTTTAGGCCCCTTAGTGCCAATTGGGCATCGTTTAAATGCCACGGCCTACCTGAGCATTGTTTCTGACCATGTCCATCCCTTTATGGCCACCATGTACCCATCCTCTGATGGCTACTTCCACCATGTCACAAAGCTCTAATCATTTCAAATTGGTTTCTTGAACATGACAATGAGTTCACTGTACTAAAATGGCCTCCACAGTCACCAGATCTCAACCCAATAGAGCATCTTTGGGATGTGGTGGAACGGGAGATTCGCATCATGGATGTGCAGCCGACAAATCTGCGGCAACTGTGTGATGCCATCATGTCAATATGGACCAAACTCCCTGAGGAATGCTTCCAGCACCTTGTTGAATCTATGCCACGAAGAATTGAGGTAGTTCTGAAGGCAAAAGGGGATCCAACCCATTACTAGCATGGGGTACCTAATAAAGTGGCCGGTGAGTGTATATCTAAATTGCGTCATATGCTCTCAATGAAAAATGCAGAACAATTAGTTCATGCGTTCATGACATCAAGGCTAGATTATTGTAATGCTATTATGGGTGGTTGCCCTGCACGCTTAATAAACAAACTATAGCTGGTCCAAAATGCAGCAGCTCGAGTTCTTACCAGAACCAGGAAGTATGACCATATTTGCCCGGTTCTGTCAACACTGCATTGGCTCCCTATTAAACATCGTATAAATGTTAAAATATTGCTGATTACTTACAAAGCACTAAATGGTTTAGCTCCCCAGTACTCCCCAGCGAGCTCTTAAAGGTGCAATGTGTAAAAAATTGTATTATCTATTGACAGAAATGCAATATGACATCCATAACTATGTTTTCAGCGGTGTATAAAGAACTTACTTAATAAACCGTAATGTTTTTATTACCTTAGAATGAGACATTTATATCTACATAACCGCGGGCACCCCCTTCTATGAAGGTTGACATATTGTGAAGTCATGTTTCTACCGTAGCAGACAGCGAACACACAGCGCTACAGAGCGCGTTTCGTTCATACCTTGAAAGAGAAGCAGCAGAAAGCTAGAAGCTAGCCATAAACACCGTGAGTAGTGACTTTTCCCTTGTCAGTGGTGTAAAATATGTAGTTGGATTGTTTCATGTAACTTAGTTCTTCTCCCTCGCTGTGGTATGGCTTTGCTATGTGGGGATAAATGTGCTGGTTACGTTCGTGGGACAGCTGATTAGTACTCTTGTCATTGACCGTAAAACAGTATGCTACAGGAATCACCAACCCGTCGATCGCGGTTGACAAGTCGATCTTGGAAGCATTTTAAGTCGATCGCGAAGAGTTGTCAAAATCAGAGAAAAAAGCCGATTGTGTGTAGTAAATGGTGTCTAGGGGATGCGGAGGCACGCGCGCTGTTACAATCATTTCACTTTTGCCGAGCGCACCTTTGGGCTCATGCGGATGCGTCGAGTTTAAACAAGGCTTTGCGCTTTAACCAGCTCAGCCACAGTAACAGCTCATATTAGCCAGCTAAACTTTTATTACCCTGTTAGAAAAAATATATAGTTGCATAGTTTCATGTGGTACTTCTCCCTCGCTGTATTATGGTTTTGCTATGTGGGGAGAAATGAGCTGGTTACGTTTGTGAGACAATCAGCTGATTACTATTATTATATTATATATTAAGACCCTTGATCCTCACCTGACTATGGCTTTGTAAACTTTATCCATGATGTGGTTTATAATGGACTGTGGTACAGAAACAGTGACAATGTTTCACACTCTTGGCTTACTCTGGCTATTCTCTGCCGTCTCAGACGACGATATGTTTGTCCCGTTTTAGCCACCGTAGCTTCTTCGAAAGGAAGGGGTGAGCAGTGGGCTGAGCCCTTAGTGCAACTCGCTACCAAACCGCTAGATGTCGCTAAAAAATAGACACTGCACCTTTAACGCATTATAATCCTTCACTGTCACGGTTCATAGATCCGCAGCTAGTCAGCTGCCTATATCTAGCTGGAGTGAGATATGCTTGGTGTCGCTTCGTCACTCTTGTTTTGTTCTCTCACCCAGTTCCTGTGTCTGAAGTTGCAAGATGAGTAATTCCTCCTCTACGTCTGTGCCTCCAAGCAGCTAGGAGATCGTTCTTGAGTTTTCTTCAACCAGCTGTCTGGTCTGTGTTACCACGCTGTGTTTGATTCCTGTCTCTTCATCTCTCTCTCCTTGGATTGTTGCATTGAGGTCGCCAGCCTTTGAACTGTGCTGTTTTGAGTATTTTCCGCTGTCCTGTCTGTCTTAATAAACTGCTTACTTGCAAATGGATCTACGACTCTCATTCTGACATTCACGTCTATCGCAATCTCAAAATTCCGACCAGTTGATAATACCTAGAATATCAAAATCGACTGCTGGCAGTAGATCCTTTTCCTATTTAGCACCAAAACTTTGGAACAATCTTCCTAACATTGTCTGGGAAGCAGACACACTCTGCCAGTTCAAAGCTAGACTAAAAACATATCTCTTTGGCCTAGCATACACAACACATTATAGATGTGATGAGGGGGGCGTGGTTTCGCGGACTTTGCAGTGGGAGAGCGAGGGAGGAGCCGAGCGGTAAGTAAGTAGGTCAAGTGCAAAATGACGAACACCTGTGTCTGATTGCAGTAATTGGCGTGGGGAGACCGCATATAAACCGGCTGATGCAAGAGAGTGGGAGAGAGAAGGACTGGGGACTCGTACGAACACTCACGACCTGCTGGCTGACAAATGGACTGAGTTTACACATCGGAAAGAGTTTGATAAAAGTGGACTGAGAGCTGAGCCCAGCAGGAAAGAGTGTCTTTATATTGTGCTGTAGTTACCTACGGTGAACGCGCATGTGGCGCAGCTTTTCTTTGTGTTTGTGTTTGTTTAATAAACTGTACGAGTCCCCGTTACGCCGACCCTTGTCTTCTTTCATCCCTCACAAAGAACCCTCGTTACAATAGACTTCTATAATTCAATTTAGGCTGCATAGTTTAGATCAGCCGGAACCGGGAACACTCCCCACAAATCCTGATGTACTTGTTACATCATAAGAAGGATGGCGTCTAGCCATCTACGCTAATATTAGTCTCTCTGTTTATCCGAGGTTTACCACAGTCCACCGGATCCAGGCTATATCTAGATCTGATGCAGGACCTGCACCTAGACACGATGACAACGCAGACCCTTCCCTGTTTACTGAAGTCAGCCGGATCCCTGCCATATCCAGATCAGATGGTGGACCTGCATCTGGACCCATCCATGACGCATCCCTGAAGTACCAGCCTCATCAGCCCTGTGAAGGCCTCATCGACACGACAGCCATCGGCACTGATCCTCAACAAACTCGTCTCCATACTGGCGTGATGACTCAGACTTTCATCCAGATGGAACTGGATTAATATTTTAACCTTTATTTAACCAGGTTTGTCTCATTGAGATATAGGGCCCTATCTTGCACTCGGCGCAAATGACTTTGTACACTGACGCATGTATCATTCCTATTTTGCACCCGCGCAAAGCAGACTTTTCCCTCCACAGACACACGTCGGTTAACTAAGAAATACACTTGCGCTCCCCGGGGCGGTTCAGCGCAAAGAGGAGGCGTGTTCCGGCGCAAACTTGGCCATAATCAATGTAGCGTGTGAACAACGCGCATACACTTTGATTCTCTCATCTAAGCAGCAGTTTTCATTTTTGCAAATCATACATTATTACGATAGTTAGATAGATAGATAGATAGATATAGATAGATAGACAATTTATTATAAAAGCATACATGTAGCTTACACATTTACCCAAATTATCATACGCCTGTTTAACAGAAGTTAATTTGGGTGGGTTTCTCCATCCCCAATGTCACTTCTCTGACGAGAACGTTGCTCTCCTCGGCTGTGAACCGCTCCTGGCGCACGCCTGGCAAATCCGCCGTTATAATAGGAATCCGCTTTAGAACAAGCGCGCCTGCTCTTAAAGGGAATGTGAGATAACGCTCTGATTGGTTTATTTCACGTTACGCCCAAACCACACATATGAATAATGAAGCTACTTCAGCCCAACCCCTTTTAAATTTGCGCCAGGCGCAAGAGGCATTTATCCCGCCGGGAAAATAGCAACAGCGCCGGGATCCGCCCACAAAGTTACTTGCGCTTTGCGCTTTGCCACTTGCGTTTCAAATCGTTAAAATAGGGCCCATAAAATCTCTTTTTCAAGAGAGACCTGGCCAAGATAGCAGAACAAATTAGATCACACAATCACAAAACAAACACAAAAGAGGCAAAGACAACTCAAGTACATTTCAATTTAAATAAAAGTGCCATTAATTAAAACATTTGCACGTGTGGATGGATGTATGTTCTATAGTTTTAACATAACCTTTAAAATCATTTAAGGAAATTAGACACTGTAGTTTAAGTGTTTTCTGTAGATCATTCCAAGTAGAAGGTGCAAAAAACATGAAAGCCTTTTTGAACAACTCTGTCCGGGCTTGAGGTACATTCAATGAAATAGTTTTCTGGGACCGTAAACCATGGGTGCTCTGTGTAAAAGAAAGAAATTCAGATATGTAACATGGAAGCCTGCCTATAATGCCCTTATATATAAAGATATGAAGGTGAGTAAGCCGGCGATTTGACAGAGAAGGCAAATTCACTGTGGAGTAAAGTGTACAGTGATGAGTGAGGGGTCTGCAATTAGAAATAAATCTTAAAGCTCCATGAAATGCTACATGAATCATAATCATACACTGTTCGTTCGTTGGCCAGAGGAGAACTGGCCCACGACTGAGCCTGGGTTCTCCCAAGGTTTATTTCTCCATTCTGTCACCTTATAGAGTTTTGGTTCCTTGCCACTGTTGCCTTGGCTTTTGGCTTGCTTAGTTGGGGACATATATTATTCAACTATATTACTGATCTGCCTTACTTAAGGTGGACGATGATGCAATTTTCTTTTAGAAACAAACTTAGTTGTATTATTTTCATGTTATCACTGTGAAGCTGCTTTGATACAATCTGTATTGTAAAAAGATTTATATAAAAAAAAAACCTTCTTAACGTTACGTAGTTCTTAAGTTATACCTTAAGCTGTACCTTATTGTTATCATTAATACATGTTTCCAGAAACGTTCTTAGATAATAATACCTTTTGTAAGTCATACGTTCAGTAAGTTGGTCTGGACCACTCTTAGCTTTACCTTATCACCATTGACAGTTCACTTCGCTTGTGGCCACCACTGCAAAAAGCTTCTATACATCTCAGTCTATACGAATATAATTCTGAATTTGTAATACACCTAGTGTTCAATTAGGCTAATTCAATTGTTTTCATGCAAAGACTAAAATTGTCATTACACTAATTGTTGTCATCTTTTTAATTATGTTTTAAAAAGGTATATCAGCTGGAAAACCATTAGGTAGTAAAGGCTTAGAAGTCTATTTAAAGAGAATGTTTGTGGTGGGGAGTTTCAAACTATGGCAGCGATACAGCAAAGAGTTTTGCTAAATCAAAGACGGTGCCGTATAGTGTATGCTTAGTGTATGTGCACTACTACTTCTGTGAAAACTTTAGCCCCCTGTCTACCATGACAGAAGCTGCAATAAAAAAAAAAACACTATTACTTCTGTGAAAACTTTAGCCCCTTGTCTACCATATCAGAAATACAGAAAACTCCCAAAACCCATTTAAGGGTAAAATTTTATTGATGTTTAACTAAAAAAAAAAAAAAAAAACAGATATAAAACAGATGAACAAAGCAATGTGATAAAGCTTGGTTTGCTGAATATTAGATCCCTTTCTACAAAAGCACTTTTTGTAAATGACATGACCACACATCATAACCTAGATGTGCCGTGTTTGACAGAAACCAATCTAAAAACAGATGATTACATTACTTTAAATGGATCCACTCCCAAAGATTACTGTTATAAACATGAGCTGACTGAAAGGCAAAGGGTTGCTGTAATTTATAGTAATATTTCCAGTTTCCAGTCTGTGATGGTGCTTTATGTAATGTTATCTAGTGTAAGTGAAAAACCCTGTTTGACATTTGTACTGGTTACTGTATACAGGCCACCATTAAGACTTGATTTTCCATCGGAATTAGTACTGGCTGCAGAAAAAGTCTTAATTGTTGGTGGTTTTAATATACAAGATAATGGAAAAAAAAAACGCATTGGTATTGGCATTTACAGTCATTCTAAACTCTATTGGAGTTAGACAATACGTATCAGGACACACTCATTGAGTGTGTTTACATGCACTTTCTTAACCTGATTATGCATAATAACCCAACAATGCAAGTGATCATGTAAACACGTTAACCCATTATCCTTTATCGGAGTATGGCCATAAACGGCTTAAGCATAAACCAATCATCACAGCTAGATTTTTGCCCCTTACGCTTTTGCCCAGCCTGTAAACGTATTGACCTGCTTTCAGTTGGCTTATTGAAGTGCACATGTGTGATATGTGACAGGAATGCATACTTACTGTGGATTTAAGCGCATCCAGACAGAGCGAGCATTTTGCAGTAAGGAAGGAGGAAATATATCGCAAACTCAGACACTTTTTTGACCCAAAAAATTATATAAGTGCTCTCATCTCATGCAGCAAAAGAAGTGGTACAGTGAAAATGCTGCATCTGTAACTGCATGAGAGGATCATAGATGAGCTGTAAGTTTCCCACTGACATTTTGCAATATTCTTCTTCGGTTTTTAATGCTTTATTTAACATAACAACCAACATAAAAAATTAATTACTCAGAGTCAGATTATTAAGCAAATTATTAAGTTTTGACATCACTGCTGAGAAATTACCTGTTTTCATAATAAAGTCTTGTAAACGCGGTTTACTTGCGTTGTCGGGTTATTGGTTTGCATGTAAACACGGACAACAGGTTATTTCAATGATATTTGTGAGTTATCAGCATACTGGTGTGCATGTAAACATGCTCATTGTCGTAATCATACTTTAGATCTATGTTACGAACCCCTCTTTAAAATTGGCAGAAAAGGTAAATGGACTGCATTTATATAGCGCTTTCACAGACCCAATGGCCACCAAAGCGCTTTACATTTGCCTCACATTCACCCATTCACACAATCATTCATACAGCGACGGCGGTGTCTGCCATACAAGGCGCCATCCAGCTCGTCGGGAGCAGCTGGGGTTAGGTGTCTTGCTCATGGACACCTCGACACTTGGTCAGGTGGAACTGGGGATTGAACCACCAACCTTTCGGTTTGCATACAACCTACATGAACCACTGAGCCACTCAGGATAATTAAGATAATTACCAAACTATGATAAACACAAACAAACAACAAGACACTTTAAAGTATAAAGGCAACAAGTACCGTATTAACTTGTTATTAACCAGTATTAACTTATCTCCTCTCTCCTGCCATGCTCCGTTTCAGCATCCTTAGTATAGTTGATCACCAACGTGTACAACGAGACGCAGGTGCACAGGGGCGGACCTAGCAATCAGACTCAGACAGAGAGAAAAGAAAAACAGAGTCATGACGTCGTACGTAAGGAGAAGAAACGCACTCAAGGCACAGGCCGTAACATCTAATATCGTCACATGGAATCAATGTTGATGGCGTTGAAATTCTGCAGCAGAGTGAAGACATCTCAGATCATTATCTAGTCTCATGTATACTCCATTTAGCCAAGGCTGCAGAACAAACCTCCTGTTACAAATATGGTAGAACTGTCACTTCTACCACTAAAGATTGCTTTATAAATAATTTTCCTAATCAGTTTCTACTCCTCGGCATAGCACACAGTTTAGAAGATCTCGATGTTTCAACAAACTATTGACTCTCTTTTCCAGCACTTTAGACATGGTTGCTCCTTTGTGCTTAAAGAAGATTGGGGAAAATAGTCTGACGCCGTGGTACAACGAGCACACTCTGGACCTCAAGAAAGCAGCCCCGAAAAATGGAGCGCAGCTGGAAGAAAACAAAACTAGAGGTTTTTTTGCATTTCGTGGAAAGAGAGCACGATTGTGTACAGAAAGGCCTAAACAACTGCTAGATCTGCTTACTTTCCAACTCTCTTAGAAGACAACAAACACAACCCTATGTATTTATTTGATACAGTGGCTAAATTAATGAGAAATAAAGCCTCAACTTCAGAAGTTTCCAAACAGCACAGCAGTAATGACTTTGAATTTCTTTACTTGTAAGATTGATACTATTAGAGAGAAAATTATAACCATGCAACCATCTACTACAGTATCGAATCAGATGCTGTGCTATAGGCCCCCTGAGAAAAAAAAATCCATTCATTCTTTGCTTTAGGAGATGAAGAATTGTCTAAACTAGTTAAATCATCAAAATTAACAACAGGCATGTTAGACCCATCACAGGTCGGGGTGAGTTCTCAGTGACGGGCCGGCACCCCTGCCATGCACGCCACCGGGAGGAGCTAAACCGCAGGACACAATAGGCAGGACAACAAATGGGAAGTATAAAAATCTCTTTATTTACTTTAAAACATCTCTGTAAAACCCCTACTGAAGTCACTTCAGCGTTCTTCTTCAACAGGATTCGAATGGAGGAAGGAGTGGGTATATTTCACAGCTTTAGCTGGCTCTTCACTGGACTCAGACAGAGAGAAGGGAGGCGAGTACACTTCACGGCTTTAGCCGGCTCTTCACTGGACTCAGACAGAGAGAAGGGAGGCGAGTACACTTCACGGCTTTAGCCGGCTTGTCACTGGACTCAGACAGAGAGAAGGGAGGCGAGTACACTTCGCAGCTTTAGCTGGCTCTTCACTGGACTCAGACAGAGAGAAGGGAGGCGAGTACACTTTACGGCTTTACCCGGCTCGTCACTGGACTCAGAGAGAAGGGAGGTGAGTACACTTCACAGCTTTAGCCGGCTCTTCACTGGACTCAGACAGAGAGAAGGGAGGCGAGTACACTTCACAGCTTTAGCCGGCTCTTCACTGGACTCAGACAGAGAGAAGGGAGGCGAGTACACTTTACAGCTTTAGCCGGCTCTTCACTGGACTCGGACAGAGAGAAGGGAGGCGAGTACACTTCACAGCTTTAGCCGGCTCTTCACTGGACTCAGACAGAGAGAAGGGAGGCGAGTACACTTCACGGCTTTAGCCGGCTTTTCATTCACTATTTTCAACCACATCAACGGGCTTTCACAGCTTTTAGCGTCTTCTGCAACTGGATTCAAACAGAGAGACGAGTATTTTGGCTGGGACCACCAATGCTTCCGCAATTCACTCCCACACTCGTGCTTCACTGCAACCCACACAAGCAATCACACGTGAATATATATACACTCACCGGCCACTTTATTAGGTACCCCATGCTAGTAACGGGTTGGACCCCCTTTTGCCTTCAGAACTGCCTCAATTCTTCGTGGCATAGATTCAACAAGGTGCTGGAAGCATTCCTCAGGGAGTTTGGTCCATATTGACATGATGGCATCACACAGTTGCCGCAGATTTGTCGGCTGCACATCCATGATGCGAATCTCCCGTTCCACCACATCCCAAAGATGCTCTATTGGGTTGAGATCTGCTGACTGTGGAGGCCATTTTAGTACAGTGAACTCATTGTCATGTTCAAGAAACCAATTTGAAATGATTAGAGTTTTGTGACATGGTGGAAGTAGCCATCAGAGGATGGGTACATGGTGGCCATAAAGGGATGGACGTGGTCAGAAACAATGCTCAGGTAGGCCGTGGCATTTAAACGATGCCCAATTGGCACTAAGGGGCCTAAAGTGTGCCAGGAAAACATCCCCCACACCATTACACCACCACCACCAGCCTGCACAGTGGTAACAAGGCATGATGGTTCCATGTTCTCATTCTGTTTACGCCAAATTCTGACTCTAACATCTGAATGTCTCAACAGAAATCGAGACTCATCAGACCAGGCAACATTTTTCCAGTCTTCAACTGTTCAATTTTGGTGAGCTCTTGCAAATTGTAGCCTCTTTTTCCTATCTGTAGTGGAGATGAGTGGTACCCGGTGGAGTCTTCTACTGTTGTAGCCCATCCGCCTCAAGGTTGTGCGTGTTGTGGCTTCACAAATGCTTTGCTGCATACCTCGGTTGTAACGAGTGGTTATTTCAGTCACTGTTGCCCTTCTATCAGCTCGAACCAGTCTGGCCATTCTCCTCTGACCTCTGGCATCAACAAGGCATTTCCGCCCACAGAACTGCCGCTCACTGGATGTTTTTTCTTTTTCGGACCATTCTCTGTAAACCCTAGAGATGGTTGTGAGTGAAAATCCCAGTAGATTAGCAGTTTCTGAAATACTCAGACCAGCCCTTCTGGCACCAACAATCATGCCACGTTCAAAGTCACTCAAATCAACTTTCTTCCCCATACTGATGCTCGGTTTGAACTGCAGGAGATTGTCTTGACCATGTCTACATGCCTAAATGCACTGAGTTGCCGCCATGTGATTGGCTGCTTAGAAATTAAGTGTTAACGAGCAGTTGGACAGGTGTACCTAATAAAGTGGCCGGTGAGTGTATATATATATATATATATATATATATATATAAAGCACTGCAAATCTCACAACTCACCACTCGCTGATGTTAAGCTAGCTGGGAAACAGCTGTGAAGCACAATCCACTCAATGTAGTACAGGTCCTCCAGCGAACTTTCACTCACCATTAGGGATGGGAATTGATAAGAATTTAACGATTCCGATTCCATTATCGATATTGCTTATCGATTCGATTCCTTATCGATTCTCTTATCGATTCTCATTGGGTGAGGGAATAAGTACAAATTTGTTTGTTTGTATTAACTTATTACTTATTTGTTTGTTTGTTAATTATTATTAACTCGCTGACACAGCACAGCGTATTAGGGGTGTGATCCTACACTGGTCTCACGGTTCGGTTTGGTTCGATTACGATTATCATGTCATCGATTCAGTTCAATTCGATATCTCGATGCATTACATGCACTGCATCCTCAATTTTACTTCAAAAGTGATGTGTGTGTGCGTGCGCGTGTTCACCTGTTCGTGAAGTCGCAGTGACAGAAACAGTGACATTCCAGTTTAAGTTTCATGGGACTAAAGTCTGTTCATGATGTGTGGCCAAATGTTTCTGCATATTGGAGGTCCCCCCCTTTGACGAAATGGAAATTTTACAGGTGTTGCAACAAGTGACCATATTGTTATGAGGCGCCGTCATACTCTCATTGAGTATGTGCGTGAGTTTGAGTGTGTGTGTTCTCGCGTCTCATATGAGTATGTGCGTGGAGCATTTGTGTGTGTGCGTGCGCGCGTCTCATATGAGTATGTGCGTGGAGTTTGTGTGTGCGCGCGCGTCTCATATGAGTATGTGCGTGGAGAATTTGTGTGTGCGCGTGCGCGCGTCTCATATGAGTATGTGCGTGGAGAGTTTGTGTGTGCGCGCACGTCTCATATGAGTATGTGCGTGGAGAGTTTGTGTGTGCGCGCACGTCTCATATGAGTATGTGCGTGGAGAGTTTGTGTGTGCGCGCACGTCTCATATGAGTATGTGCGTGGAGAGTTTGTGTGTGCGCGCACGTCTCATATGAGTATGTGCGTGGAGAGTTTGTGTGTGCGCGCACGTCTCATATGAGTATGTGCGTGGAGAGTTTGTGTGTGCGCGCACGTCTCATATGAGTATGTGCGTGGAGAGTTTGTGTGTGCGCGCACGTCTCATATGAGTATGTGCGTGGAGAGTTTGTGTGTGCGCGCACGTCTCATATGAGTATGTGCGTGGAGAGTTTGTGTGTGCGCGCACGTCTCATATGAGTATGTGCGTGGAGAGTTTGTGTGTGCGCGCGTCTCATGAGTATGTGCCTGGAGAGTTTCGCGCATCTCGTGTGTGTAGAGTTTGCGTGTATGCGTGAGCGACTTTAGGTGTGTCGTTGTGCATTTCATATGTATTTGTTTGAGCATTCAGCAGTATACATGTATGCTTGACTACTTAGTATACATTTATGCAAGTGTTTCATATGTGTGCGTGAATGAAGTTTGATTTAAACCCTAGACGGCACCTCACATATTGTCGTCTTTTCGCGTGAAATATAACCAAACGAGCGCTTCTGCCTTGATGCCATGTTTGTTGCGTTCTGAATCAAAATAACGCAGCCCGTGTGTGACGTCATGACACATTTGCAACGTGCGGAACTGATAAGCGGAATCGTTAAGCAGGCATACTAACGGTTCCAAGGAATTGGTTCACTGGGAACCGGTTCTGAAGAAGAACCGGTTCTCGATTCCCATCCCTACTCACCATACTATTCCATACAATTCACAGGGAAGTCAATAAGTTCCATAATCCGGCTAGAGTTCGACAATTATCTCACCCGAGGTGCTGACTTCTTTTTAGCTTCTCCCTTTCTCCTTGCCCGAATCCAAATCTCTCTCTTCCTCTCCCACCCGAATAACTCGACGGCCGAGCCCCTCTTCCCTTGCGCTCCTCGCGCTCTTCTCGTTTTTCCTCTCTCCTCTCCTTCCCCCTCTGGTTTGAATGTAATACCTTTTTATGTTCCCCTCAATCAAGACGCGCCCCAATCGCTGTTCTGCTCACTCTCCTCCTGCACCTGTTCTCAATCATTCATAATCATCTCCATCATGGGCCGGTATACCCGGAACCGAAGTCTTCACGGTTTCGCACCGAAAAAAAGCTCCCCATAGGAAACTCCGGCCAGAATTAAAAGTTCCGCCGCAAAGGTTCCGCCTCCATAATCGTCACCCGTGACACCCCATACATACTAAGCTACTGAAAGATTAGTCTCAGCCTTTGGCTGAACGTCTGATGCATATAGCACACACACTTAACTGGAAACACTTCAGGATTTTCTAAGTCGTCATCTGATTGGTTGAATTCTACAGGATGTGCGTGTCGTGTTTTTCAGTCCGTCTGGAAGCAAACCGTTGTGACGCCAAACTTTCTGGAAGAAGAAAGCTGTTGTGTTTACAACTGTGACAATGAGCGCTTACCAGGATCAACTAAATGCTGAATTTTCAAAAGTATGTGAAGTTCGCGGCTTCATTGTTGCAGTAAACTTGCACAGCGTTCTTGAATGAATAATTTATTAGATGCACATTGGTTCTGTTATTGTAGGGACATGATGTGGAATAAAACAAACTGTGATTGGTTTGTTACATGTCAGTCAGACGGCCTTTGGGCGGTCCTTGGCCAATGAAAGCTGCAATGGAGGCCAGACCTTCTGCCGTCAGTCCGAGGGTCTGTGTTACGTCCCCTGATGGCATAGAGGTATGAGGAATAATTTTAGAATTTTAACACACTCCTATAGTTTTGGTCTCTGGGGAGTACTGTGGGTGAATAACGCAAGGACAACCGAGATAACTGCAAGCAGATGGTTCTCTTTATTTACAATATGGAAAAAATTATTGACAAATGAAAACACAAAAACAAATAAACTTATTTACAGCTACATAGAACTTAAGCAAAAAGAAAAGAAAAATGATGATTGAAATAAGCATAAATAAAACAAACAAAAATAACAAAACCAAAACATGCACTAACTAATCCCCACCCTGTAAACTATCTGAAAACAAAAACAGAAAATAAATAATAATTTAACCATAACTAAAGCTTCACTAACTAAAACAAAACTTACACAGAGTTGCACATGCTCCTTCCCTAGTGTGTCTAACAGAGGTAATTCTTCATGTTTGCAAGATGTATGTCACGTGATGAACTTTCCATTTCTCTTCTCTCCGGACTGGTGAAGTATAGATCAGGTGATCAGGTAGGAAGCCCTCAGAGCTAACACAAGCAAGCAAGTGAACCACCACAAAGTCAGTAGCTTCAAACAACAAAAGTAACACAGCCAGCAAACACTCCAAGCTCCTCCTCTTCCATTATCCAGAGTGCCTTATATCCTGAACCACAAAAGGGGAGGGAACAAAAATCCTAGCACGTAACAGTCTGGCTATGCAAGACTACTGAAAGAGATGCTTCCAGAAGTTATACATCCTCTTCTGAATGACCTAGTTTCAGAGACAAGGCTTAGATTAAGCCTGGATTATGTCTTAGTTCAATTAGGACATTTAAGTAGCTTTTAATCATACCTTAGGAAAACATTACTGGTGTGCATCTTAAAACAAAACAATGGCACTGACATATTTTTAGATATGTCAGTGCAAATTTCTTTCAGTTAAAACAGCTCAAATATGCATTTTAGTCTGGGACAGAATATTATTCATCATTGTTATTAGGACACATACCAACAACTTTTAAACTGGCTGTTATTGGCTGTCATTCATTGATTCTACCTTTTCTGTCAAAAAATACTAGAAAAGGCAGTATCTTCAAAACTTTGTTCCTTTTTAGAATGAAATGGTGTCTGCAAGGATTTCCAGTAAGGATTTAGACATTATCATAGTACTGAGGCCCCGTTTAAACGATGGGAAAACGCAGATATTTCTCTGCGTTTTGCCCTCTCATTTACACGAAAACGCCGTTTTTATCACAGAAAACGATTATTTCTAAAAACTCCGGGCAAAGTGAAGATTTCTGAAAACGCCGGTTATGTGTTGCCGTGTAAACTGGGAGAAACAGGGTTTTAGGGGTTTTAGGTTCTCTCTTGTCGATTCTGAGGATTTTGATTGGCTTGCATGGCTTTATCCTTCTCCCTACACTGCCACCAATAGGTTTGGCATAGCTATGATGGCGCTCGACGGCGTATTTATGCGGGTGTGTGCACGATGTTATTTTTGAAAACAGAGAGGGGGGAAATATTCGTTTCTCTAAATACCCGGCTATGTGTAAACGTAGTCTGAGACAGCTCTCATTAGAGTTACAAATGATTTGCTGTTATCATCCGATCATGGTTGTATCTCTCTATTAGTGTTACTGGATCTTAGTGCTGCTTTTGATACTATAGACCTCAACATTCTCTTAAATAGTCTAGAAAATTACATCGCCATTAGTGGAATTGCATTGGCATGGTTAAAATGATACATATCTGACCATTACCAATTTATAGCAGTAAATGAATAGGTGTCATATCGATGAAGTACAGTATGGAGTACCTCAAGGCTCAGTACTAGGACCGTTGTTTTTCACAGCTGTACATGCTACCATTAGGAGATATCATTAGGAAGCATGGCATTAGTTTTCACTGTGACGCTGACGATACTCAGCTCTACATTTCTTTGCCCTGACGGAACATACCAATTCACAAAATTAACGGAATGTAAATTAACATGCAAGTGCAACATTACTTATAGTCAACAGAATGTGTTAAAGGAACCATCAAAATAAATAAAGTGAAACCGCCACAACATTTGTTCTTGGAAATTGTAATGTACCTCATGCCTTTATCAAAACTGACTTACAGAGGTCTTACTAAAGGAACAGTAACCCTGGAGCTTTCTTTGCTGAAAGGCACATTAAAGGCTTATGACTCAATCCTTGACCAATTTGATTATTAATACCTATTATATGGTACAAAAAAATGATCTTTAGAGGAGACAAATTTGAGAGCTCTAGCTAAGGAGAAAAATCTATCTTTAGAGGAGACATATGTAAGAGCTCTAGCTAAGGCAAAAAATCTGAGCACAGCGTGTAAGGATGATGATGAGATCTCTTCTGAAACTTTAAAGAAGACCGTTTTGAGAGCATTAAGAGTTTTTGTCTCAGGAGACAAGTGTGAGAAGCAGGAGACTCAAGCTAAAGTCTCTATTTGATGTTAATGTAACCTTATTTATGTCTTTCTAGTGTGTTTAGAAAATGTGCTTTATATGTAATGCTGGGCATTGAAGATACATTTAAACTAGTAAGTCTTAGGGCCCTATTTTAACGATCTAAGAAGATGGTTTACAGCGCACGCGCAAGTGCACTTAGGGCATGTCCGAATCCACTTTTGCTAGTTTAACCACAGGGAAAATGGTCGGCGCACCCGGCACATGGTCTAAAAGGGTTGTCCCTATTCTCTTAACGAGTAATGGGCGTATTTTGGGCGTAACGTTCAATAAACCAATCAGAGTCCCATCTCCCATTCCCTTTAAAAGCCAGTTGTGCATGACCTTCCTCCATGGCAGATTCGGTATTTACATGGCGTAATTTGGAAGCAGAAAGACTGAATGCTTCTCCAGAGAGGAAACAGATCTGCTCGTGCGCGAGGTTAAAGCTCGCAAGCAGACCATCTATGGGACAAGCCCGATTCCACCATATCTTTATGTACACAATAATAATCTTTTACATTGTAATCCTTTTATTTTTAATATTTGGCTGTTATTGTGTTGTGTTTGACATGTCCCTGTGTGTGTAATAAGAAGAGTTTACGCGTTGTTCACCCGCCTATAGGCACATATTACTAATGCGCCCTTTAAATAACAAAAAATATACTGGGCCAAATATACTGCGTTGGTCAATGGTGCTGTCTAGTTCAGTTGCCTCAAAATAGCAGCGCACCAACAATGCGCCTGAACACACCTCGTTTTCAGACCAGCAGCCCATGGGCGAACAGATGGGTTCAACTGCATTTGCTGTTTAAACAATATGGCGCAGGACGTGAAAAAAATTACTGCGTCGGGCTAAAACTAGCAAAAAAAGTCTAGTTTTGGTGCCGCATTGAAAAGGGTGTATGACAGGGCCCTTAATATTCTGAAATCCATAATGGTTTTTAAATTATAGTTTCAGTATTTACAATATTAGGAATATACTTTTTTCTCTCTTTTTTTCATTTATTTAACATTTCTCCTAAAATAAAATCTTATACCTAAATGATACATATAAGAGAATCACCACTTAGTATCCTGAGCTTAGAGAAATCTCTGTCAGAGCCATAGCCTTGTGGGAAGCACATTGAGACACAACTGCACCTCAGACAGCACGAGTTCAAGTCCCAGCTAAAGGTACTTTCCTGCTCCTGTTCACATTTCATTTTTCCCATTGTTTCATGTCCATTAAAGGTCCTCTATGGAACTTTTAGCGGCCTCTAGTGGTGATGTTTCAGATTGCAACAAGAGCGCTCGTGCTCGTGTGCGTGTGCGATCTCAAGAGCGAGCATTCACTACCGGCCACACAGAGACTTTCAACTCAACGGCGAAAGCATCACACAACATGCTGGAAACTCATGTAAACTCCCACTGCAACGTTACAATAATAGGCTACTTTTATCAGCTTGACGCTGAACTAATGCTCCATGCTCGTACCATGATAACGTTACATTGACTGCATTTAGCCGACATGTGATGTTATCTAGCATAGCCTACGGCATTTCACTAACTATTCGTGTATCTTTCACAATCAACAATGTCAACATAGGTGAATGTATAATATGATAACGAAAACGGTTAGTGAACTAGACTGAACAATTTCAGTGTAACAGTAAGATCGTAGGAAGTAACATTACTGTACTGAACATGTCTGGAAATGTTTATTATAAACAATATGATAGTGGGATGAATTACGTTATAGCGTAACGATCTATAACGTAGATCTAGTACATTAAACAAGTATCCTAAAGCACCTTTTCTTATCCTGGAACAGTCTTTTGTATTCATTCCATGTCTCATGTAGTTTACCTTGCTATTTCATTTGAGTTTACTAATAATTCAAAAGCTCTGCCGATGTTCATCCGTGTTTTCGTCCTGAGTCGATCAGAATCACGTTTGGCCTGACGAGCTTCAGCAGATAAAACTTTGTTTTGTTTTTTATATTTATGTGGAGTTAGTGTTGGAGTGTGTGTTGTGCTGGAGGCAGGTCGTTTTTGGGTGTTATCAGACTCCATGTTGTCAGCTGCAGTGCCATCGGTCGCATAGACTGTATATAAGGAGAGAGGCTCGGGAGCGCGCATGCACGTCACATCCGATGGATTTCGGGTTAAATCCGACCCGGAGACTTCACATATAAATATGAATATTGGCCTTCAGAGGTAATAGCAAAACCCGACAAGTGGATCATTGTAATGTGTGATTACAACCCCTTCACACACAGGCAATAAAAAAAGGATTCATTTTAGAAGAAAAGTTCCATATAGCACCTTTAAAGGTATATAAAAAAAAAACAATTTCATAAAAATAATAATTAAAAAAAGAGCAACCTCTGCAAGGCAATAAAGAGATCTCCCATGTTTTTCACAGCCCATTCTCATTTTGGACTCTCTTCTCTCAGACCTTTATCATGTCTCAGTTATGTCTACTTTTATTTTATTTATTTATTTACAATGGAGTTTTAGGAGAAACATCTGTGTAAGGACTCATGGGCGGATCTAATCCGTGGGGAATTTGCATATCATAATTAATAATTGGTAATTAATAATTATTCATACATGTTTGGATTAGATCAGTCTTACATGTTAATAAATCTCCCGATAAGGGATGATATGTCATTTTACCTGCATACCTGCACGTGTATCCCTGCAATTAACCACAAGTTGATTGCAATCAATTACACGGACCACGTCCCACAAAACAGGCAAAATTAATTAGCTCAATTGTCAGGATAATATTTGTGGGGATCCATAATATCATCTTACTTTATAGAATTTCAGGAAACGCAATTCTCTGGCCAGAAGAATTGGGTTTCCGGCCCTATAAACACATACTATTTAAGGTATATTTAATTTTAGTAAGCTTGTAGCATAAGATCTTTGGCACTTAAGGGACTTGAAACTGAGCAAAGAGACAGCACATCAATCAAATGAATATATAATTAATTTAATAGAGGCATGACTACTTAGGTATTTACTACGGTTACACGGGATATATATGTATTTACAAACACATAGACATCAATGAACAATACAATAAGACATCAATGAACGAGAAATGCGTAAAGTTTGGACAATGGATAACTTACACGCGTGAGCGAGTAAGAGAGAGAGAGAGAGGGAGGGGGAGAGAGAACATTGGCAGAATTCCTCCTAAGACATTCACCTCTCTGATTACAACACGAAACATCATCTTAAAACTTCTTAGAAGCTCTATAAAGAGATTATACTTGCACAAGTTATGTTATGGTCTCTCTGTGTCGAGGCATTCCTGTACGGCCCTGTCTGGCCGCGTGAGCTGAGTCCTTTGTGTGTGAGGAAGCGTCACGTGGGCTGCTTGGCGCGCGTGTTGAACGGAGGTTCAAAGTCTTTGGGGTAACAGTACCAAAGGGAAATAGTTTGGCTAAGTTCGTTTCACTTCATGGAAGTGAACTGAGTCAACTACGGAAAACAAAACTTTGACTAACAAAAAAAAGAAATAAAGATCTCTACGGGGAAATCACGTGGAGTTAACGTTACATCTTTGCATGGCTGGTGAAGAAGCGCGTGCATCTCTCGGTCCGGCGCGTCACGTGGTCACGTGCGCGTGTTTCTCCTTCAAAGCGAGCGCGCGCTCGTTTAAAGGTCCCTTGTAGATGGATTTGCTGAAGAGATATGTCACGCGGTTTTCTTTTCACTCGTCGATTGGAATTAAACACGGAGACTTATCTAAAACTGAAAAACACAAACTAAACTAGAAACAAATAAAAAGAAAGGCGAAGAGCTCGCCTGGAGGCGAGACGTTACATTATGACCCGAGGACAAGAGTAAGAGAGGGACTTAAGCCTGCGGTTTGTCCTTTTGAAGACCTGACGTTTCCGCCTTCTTTTGGAAGAGGGTCCAATCAGGAGCTGTCCCTTTGGAGGGAGATTTTATGACCCTTTGTGTTATAACCAGGCATTTAAATCTCTAGTTTCATTGGGTGTTTAAGAGAAGAATCTTCACAATTCTTATAATACTAATGTGTCACAAAGTTTAGCAAAATGTAATGTCAATTAACAAATGGGGAACGAAGATTGGAGTTTATCGAGACCAAACTTGCCACAAATGGATTTGGTTAATCCTTAGTTGGCAAAGTTTGAAACATTATCCCATTAGAGTTGTCGAGAAACATAGACCAAACCACAGAAAGGCAACTCATGAAATAGGGAACTTAGATACATTGTTCATACAATTCTCAAGTGGATATATAATAGCATATATATATATATATGAATACAGGATTCATTTCTCCTCCTTGGTTAGAATTCAGAGAGAGCCACAGTTCTGTGAACATTCCTTTGGGTCGTAAACGCTGTTATCTAAGAACACCAGTGATGTTAGTTTTGGTCTCTTTTCACTCCAAAGATGGAAAACATAGTAAACTATATTTTACTGGATATTTCTGTACGTATTCTGATTGATCACACCGAAAGCATTCTGGAGGTGTCCAGAACTATGTGTACAAGTTATGGGAATAGACAGTTATATTTAAAATGCATAATGAAGGTATTTATAATTCACTTTAAAGTAACACTATGTAGTTATTCAACCTTCATAATAAATTTCCAAGACCCTTGTGATGGTACATCGACTTAAAATAAGTTAAATGACACATCTGCCATAGCCTGACGTGGTCTGTATCGCTTTTACTGGCACTATGTAACTTCGGGTTTCGGGTAGGAACCCGTGCACAAAAAGAACTACAAAATTCGACTGCTTTACGGCATACGTCACTTCCCCCAACACTTCCTCAAATTGTCTGTGGCCATTGCAGACATCCCAAGTCTCCCGGGAGTCTCCTGCGTCTCCCTGATGCCCGCAAATTAGTTCAGATCTGCCGGAATCTAGAGCGCGCATGCGAGACAGAACATACTGCGCGCATAACATACATAGCGCGCGGACGGCAGAGAGAGAGAGAGCGAGAGACCTTGCGAGTGTGCCTCACGAAAGCTAGTCAACCCGCCACCAGCCGCCGCCGCCGCCGCTGCCGCCGCCCCCCTCCCGTCAACAATCCAGTCACCAAGATATACCTCCCTGAAATTACTTCTTGCAGGTTGGGATGTCTGCCATTGTTGATTCCAAAGCCGGTGCTGGATAAACAGCGAGCGTGCGCGTGCGACAGTCGGCTGCGGAAGGCTAAATTATTTACGATAGCAGTAATGGACAATTCTGCTTCCAACCTGTAGGCCGACCGCTGAGGAAAAATCACATGGTGTTGCTTTAAGCTACGATAAAATCATAGTCATTCCAATGTGACATGGGCAAATGGACACACATAAAAACACATCGAATATATCTGGTTAAATGTCTTTTAAAAAGAGAAGTTTCTTTCTCTTTTAGAATCACCTTCTTTGGGACATTCCAGTCAGTCATAAAAATGTCTCGTAACTGGACACCACGCTCTGTCCTGAGCGTGGTCTTCACTGGTGGGGGAATGTGTGTGTGTGTGTGTGTGTTTGGGTTAATTTACATTCAGAGATTTTGGGTCTTTAGCAGGATGTATTTAGTTATTCAGATTCACCCTCGCCCAGTCCTTACATCTGAGACACTGTTGATACTAAAATGAGAGATATTTGAGAATCACAATTAAGTCTCCTGAGCTTAAAAAGAGCAACATCTGAGCAATATTCCTATAGTGGATTCTTTAGAGAGATTACAGCAATACAATAAAGGTGATAAAAGATGATAAAGGATAATAATGGTTTCTTCTACCACATTCTGTTTTGACATTATTTCTCGTCTCATTTGTATCTATTTGTATCTATTTCGAAGGGATTTTAGGAAAAACATCTGAAATGCTGTTAATAAGAGATATGAGAATCATAACAAAGTGTCCTGAGCTAAGGAAAAGCAACCAATATGCAAAACATTTTTTTGCACTGAAATGTATTATTTTCCTGTTATCACTGTAGAGCTGCTTTGAAACAATCTGTATAACTCTGTATAAAGCACTATATAAATGTGACTTGGTAACTTGGCTTAGCAAAATGCGTGAGTGCCACCAAGACATAGTTTTATGTAATGGCAGCGGCTTTGACACGTGACCAAAAATGCAAATCTTATTGTTCGGTCAGTTTTCATCACAGTGTGATGGAAAAGAGATTATGATGCCTCTCCATAAAAAAAAAAAAATTCTGTTGCAGTGATAGCATCCAAATTTTTGTGTTGGCCTGAGAGGTAGCATTAACAGCCTTTGATTTAAATTAAATGTTTATTGCACTGAATTTGCGTGATGAACATTTATCTTGTTGTCAACAGTCCTTGAATTGGCACTATAGGTGATTTATGTTTTAAGGAATAAAAGTATCACAACAACGTTACTGGTTATGTTGATTACTTGTCCTGTGTTGCTCAGCAGTGTTAATGCTGTATATTAAACATGGGGTTGGTGCGGGTGCAGGGGCATTGGGCGGGTCTTAATTAAAGTGTGACGGCTAAATGCATCAGAATGTGGCAGACAGTGGAGCCTGTCATGGAGATGATTTTAATTTGCGCCCCACCCCCGGTGAGCAGCGGCGACTGGCCTTGACCCTGTGCTGACTGTATGGATTAATGTACTGTAATGACTGCTGAGGCTATCATTGCAGCAGGCATCATTAATTATCCTTATTGATTGTTGCTTTCAGAGATAAAGCATTCTGCTGACTGGGAAACACTCTGAGCTCACAGAAGGTCAAGGCTAAAAAAGGGAACTTAGATAATCGCAGCGAGCAAAGGCTGGACCAGGTCAACTGAAAATATAGGCTCTATGTAGACTGTCTTTCGGTCTCTCACTTACATGTCTTTAATTCTCTCAGGGGTTTGTATTTTGCATCATAAACCATCCTGCTCATAATATCCAAAAACCGAGTGTTGACACCCTTTTGTTCACACTGCATGAGTACAATTTAGCAAAACACAGAATTAAAAACCTGATGACCAACTTGACAAGTGCATATTGAGGCATATATATATGTAGACTTCAACACCAGAGATAGAAGTCAGTTTTTCAATTCATGGGTAGCAGGATGCATATGAACACATGTCATGTGATGTCTATGTCTATATGACGATTCACATAATTTCTGTTGGTGAGACAGAGACAGAGAGGGAAGAATAGAGAGGAATACTGCTGACATCTAGTTCAGTGAGTGATGAGAGGGCCGTGCCTCAGCACGATTAGGTTTCCCTACTGCCTGCCATAATGAAACCAACCAATCCCAGGAAGGAAGTGAGGGTTTTATATTTACACAACCATACTTCACTCTTCTGCTCTGTGTGTGTGTGTAACAGTGACAAAGATACCCAGAGATACATTCTGCTCTGTGGAATTAAAAGAGAAGTCAGGGAAGATTATTGGGCAGCCATGAGTGTGTGTAGTTGAGGTTCATGTTTACGACTCAAAGGCTAATGGGAGAGCTTGCTGTGTGCTCCATCTCATTAGTACTGCACTGGAATGGCAAAAAAACATGCTCAGTAGCATAAAGGAAGTGAATTAGAACACACAGCTCTCATATTTCAAAACTTAAATTACCAAAGGTACAAATTTTGTGAGAATTTTTTTTACATAATCAAAATATTAAAAATATACTGAAGAGTAAAGGAACTGAAACCTACTAAATAGTAATGCACCATCATGCAGCAGACCAATCCATGATCATTTTCTAAAAGGTTATGCATTACTGTTGTGCTCTGCATCATGAAGAAATTACCTCTGGTAAAGTAGAACAAATGTCAACAGAGTAGAACAAATTAAGTTAATCCTCACCAAGAAGGATTAAGTGGCTATCCGATTAAGTTTATGTTAAGTTATAGCCCCAGAATACATCAAGCGAAATCAAAGAATGAACTGATGAAATGTTATTTCAAACAAAATCAGACCAAAACTATGTGTTTGGAGTTTGTTTTGGGAGTTTGAAACAGCTTGCCAAAGGAAAATTCCTGGAAAAGGTAGCTACGACTGGCAAACACCTTTTTACTACCATTGGTCCATGGCGATTACATAATAGGTAGGTGTGCGCAGAGGCTCCACCTTCTTTCTCGAGGAAATCTTTTCTGGTTCATTTCTCCTGAACAGTCCATCGAGGTCAGACGTCTGCAAGTGAAAATACGGACACACTGGAGAGCAGCTTTATAGTTGAAAATTTAATTGTACTTCTGTTGAAATGGGACGCTGACACTGTTATGTTTAATACAGTAAAGCTGCTTGATTTTAAGCAATCCATTGTTACTAAATGAGTCAAAGACTTAAAACTTTATAGACCACTCAGTGTTGGATGGATGTGTGTCTGTGTGCCTGAGTAACAGTGCATGTTTGGTACCACACTGCAATTAGTTTGGGGTCAATTTACTGTCTCAAATGCCCATACACTTTTAGGGCAGAAAAATCAAGAACAAAAAAATAACCACAAATTACAACCATCAAGGTCCAAGCATCAATAGGTCATGTAGACAATTAGGTAAAATAATTTCCATTTGTCTTTCCAAATAATGTTTTTTTTGTTTTTTTTTTTTTACTGCAAAGTAACAATCTTGCATCTCCAATGATACCGTTAGTTAAAGTTGGATGGAACCACTGGCAAAATATATGCTAGTACCAAAAAAGACAAATAATTTCTAAATTTGTAAAACTGATTTGTTTAAAGGCACACTGTGGAACTTTTCAACCTTTATAATATATTACCAAAACCCATTGAGATGGTACATCGACTTACAATAGGTTGAATGACACGTCTGCCGTAGCCTGAAGGTGTCTGTATCGCTTTTCCTAGCACTATGTAACTTCGGGGTTCGGGTAGGAACCCGAGCACAAAAAGAACTACAAAATTCGACCGCTTTACGGCATACGTCACTTCCCCCACCACCCCAACTTCCTCAGATTCTGACGTGAGTGCTCAACTCGCGTTTGATTGCCGTCTGTATGTTTTCGTCATGGCCGAACCAACAGCTACAAGGAAGAAGGCAAAGGTTTTGTCAGAGGACACTAAAAAAAAGAAAAAGGTATAGTGACAAATGAAAAGCCAGGACGAGGATCACCATTGGTCCAGCGTTCGCTCGCTGGCGTGAGCTACAGGAGGAGGAGGGGTGCCCGACCGATGCTGACGCTTGCCTGCACACAAATGCCGTTTCCAAGGTGACACAGATAAATCATATAAGTAGTGTAGTATTTTCTGGTATTCCGGCCACAGCCGATGGTGTTATGAGTGTAATAAAATGCCCACAGCCCATTGTTCATTTCTACACACAAACACAGCCCGCCACAGTGCAGGGCTCGAACAAATAAAATCGACTCATGTCAAATGTACATTAAATGTAGTGAACGTTCCCACGACTCAGTGCCCACAAACACTACACACAACATGTCCCACGGTTTCTGTAAAACGAAACCAACACACATAAGTTACAGTCAGCTCAGGCCGACGGTGTTTTTAGTGCAGTAAATGTGCCCGCCGTCCCGCGCCCACATTCACTCACAGACATGTTTGCACTAAGCCGCTCGCTCTCTCTCAGCAGACTGCTATAAGGGAATCGAGCGCGGCCAGGCTGCCCGCCTCAAACACTGCAAGCACACACAATCTAAAGACACGGGAAGCTGACCCACTGTCTATGGGCTGACCGGTTGACTGTTTGTTGACTTTTGCGACAGTGCTGCGGAGCTTGTGGCCTCTAGGGACGCTAGACGTGAAAGTTACAGGTCGAGCGCCACTAGTGGCCAAAAGTTCCGCAGTGTGCCTTTAAACTGACGGGAAACATAGACCTAAAAAGATTTCTTATCCTGATGCCCTATAGTGGACACAATTAGTAATGCAACCTCCATATTAGCCATGTAAGCATTTGGATTTCCATTGAGTGCTTCCATCCCTTGTTTCACACAAAGTGCTTACAGCAAAAGAATGTACAAAATCCTCTGCTGTTCTCCCTGACAACTTATCTCTCTCACACCCCTGTCAAGCTGGATGCAGGTTTACTTATTAGTAACAGCTGGAAATATTTGACTCACTCTTTGCTGTGCAACAATGAACCTTTTGAGTTCCCTTTCGAAGTGGAACTTCAACGCTGCTTTTTGGTGTTGACACTATGGGAAATGCCCTAAGAGTGAATGGTGTCTGAATCACGTATAACAAAGACTTTATACACAGAAAGACGGTGCACTCATATTACTATGAATGGGAGAAACTTTCTAAAGAAAAGAGCCAATTACTGATTGTGAAGTCATCACGTCACTGCAGCTGCCATTAAAATCTCTGGTTTCTATAGATACAGTCAATGTTCTGAGATGCGCGCTTAACACCGATCGCGATGTAGCCCCTTACCCCACACCCCCCATTTTGGTAAGTGGGGCATAAATGACATAGCCATATATTTAGAAAGCCAACACTTGAGAGTTTACAGTCCAAGACACAGAATTACTAAGAATTTTATTAAAATGGAAATAAAAATAAATAAATAAAAAATATTAAGAATATAATTTTTAAATGTTTAAAAATATTATGTGAATGTAGTATAACAACTTATAACCACAAATAAAGTAAAGCCACAAGTGTGGTAATGCATTTGAAATTTGAGGATGATATCTCTAAAACGATGCATTTTCTGAAACATTTTGTAAGACCATGTCGTGACTTTTTAGAGAAGGGCTGACAAGATGCTAATAAAATATTTACTGCCGTTTAAACACCCATTTGCAGTCTATTATCTAATGTCTAACTTCTGCTGTGAATGAGACTTAATCTTCATTTTTCTTTTATTTATCGTTATTCTTTTGTTTGTATTCAGCCATTATTAGCCTTTATTCTGCCATTACATTGCCCATCTACACCACTTTCATCCCACTATACATTAATCCACCTATTACCTGAAGTCTTTCCAGAAAAAAAAAAGAAGCATATTCTTGATATTATGGAAAAGAATGGCTCCTGTGCGACAGGTGCATTAGAGCTACAGTTAGGATCAAGCTGTTTACAATTTAAAAGCTCCCCACAATTTAAAAGATTAATATTACCCCTTTCCTCAAAACTCACTTTAAACAACCATCATGTGTTTGCATTAACTTCCGATCGCGATGTAATGTGGATTTTAGTCATATAATGTTGTTCAATATGTTATATTTGGTATTTTATATCTAGCTAATCGCTACACCTGCTTAGCATGTATACGGTAAACATTCTTTATTCATGTGAATATACACCAAATCACATGAAAATCATAAACAAACCATAAACTATCGTAATCGTGTGTTTATTAGCTTCTTGTTTCACGTGTAGAAATGTTTCTTTCTGTTTGTTTTCACTGAGCTGTGAAGGAGGAAGTGTTTACAGAACAGCGTCATCCAGAAGGGCAGGGAATATGGTCACGTTGATTCATGTAAGATGATTGACAGCTGTACGGCAAATGAGAGAGCGCTGAGATCATAACTGACGCAAATCAGGAAGAGGAGAGACAGAGCGCGCTGTGCATCCTGTTTTAGTTCTTCAGGTCGCTTAATTCATTGAGAAATGAATACAAATGGTAGGCCTATTCTGTATGATGAAATATTTTGCAAACATGTGAGAATAAATCAATATTTCTCCAAATATGCACACCTTTAGACTAAAAGCCCTAAAAAAAACACTATCTAGTGCATCTATGTGAACACAAATAAACCTCAGCCGATATGAGGGAAGTCATATTCGTGTTGATATTCTATATGAAACATTACAGATTAATTATTTTACACTCCTGACATAAATTAAGAAATTAATATCACTGCAACCTAGTTTTATCTTAAGCAGTGGTCAAATATCGAAGCTGGAGTTTTTAATCTTTCTAATGATACTCGGTTTGTCCAGATCAAGTAAGAGTGTGAAGTTTTAAAGTGCAGTGAATGTTGAACAACAATAATCTGGGGTCGTCGGGAATCTTTGCAGGTAAAGGTGCTCTTAGTCCAGCCTGAAAAATGCAGTGTTTTGTCATGATTCAAGTGTTTAGAAACAAGATTTATAAGATAGTTGTTGTCAGATTTCATTGGTGATTTCAAATATGAAATTTATTTGGAGAATTTAATGTTTCCCCATTCAAAGACATAAGAGCTGCATTTGAATGCCATGTTTCAAAGATGGCCACCGAGTGAAATGACCAGTGTTGCCAGATTGGGTGGACGGGCTCCAACCTAAAAGCTCACCAAAACCCATCCAATGTTGGAAAAACCTGCCCAAAAATTTAACTGCCAAAATAATGTCATATAATTTTATTGCTATATGGCAATCAAGGTTGATAAGGGTCATTTTTATCTCCTTAAAGCAGAATAATGATGACTAAATAAAAATAAAACAAATGAATTTACCAGGAAAACGGATCAAAACAGGACAAGTACTTCAAAGAGAATTAGCAAATAAGACTAAAATATCCAGGAAGAAATCATATTTAATATCAGCAGTAAGAATAATCCAATTTATTTGGAATTCAGCATATTGCGTATTAGCAGGCATTTCACACACGTTCATGCACACACCATGACAGCCAAAAATGTGTCTGTTGTATTCTAATTCAAGGTTTCCAGGGTAACCAAGGTTACGGGGGTTCTGTGTGTGCATGCGTTGTTATCGTTCCCAACTATGGTGTGAAATTGAACTTCTTGTTGAATAACTATAACTTCAACACAACATTGGCGACGAGGATGGCTGAGTTTAGCTTACCACCGCCGACAACTTTTCTTCCCATTCCTGGTGAACCGCCTATTCCGTGGGCGAGTTGGATTGATGGCTTCAAGGTGTATCTCGAGGCTATGGACTATACTGATATTCCGGATCGGAGGAAAATTGCCCTGCTTCGTCACTGTCTGGGGGCCGAGAGACAGAGGATATATCGCGTTCTTGGGGAAGCGGAGACTTACGAGTAAGCGGTCGCTCAGCTTGCTCTCCACTTCACGGGCCAGCAACAACTCATACTACGCCGTTACAAGCTACGCAAATGGCTTCAACGGCCGGGTGAGTCCGTGCAGGTGTACGTAACTAATCTGCGAGACCTGGTGCGCTCGTGCAATTATGGGACACTTCAAGATGAGATCGTTTGGGATCAGCTTGTTGAAGGGATACTGTGTGAAAAAAACACGGGAAAAACTGTTGTTAGAATCTGACGAACTAACACTAAATCAAGCGGTTGTAATCTCGCTGCAAGTGGAGGCAGCTGTCGAATGCTCTACACTGCTCGGTGATGCGCGTGGATATCCCTATGCAATAACTCCGACCTGCCAGTCACCAAGGCTACAGTCCCTTACCCATAGGAAAAAGTGAGAGTAAGGATGCAGGTTTTCCAGTGCATTTTGCACAGCTGCAGAGAAACCGACGCATTTCAAGTTGTGGCAACTGCAGGTTTCCTGCCTCAGTATTCCCGAACCACAGCACCACTTTGCCAGTTACTAAAAAAGAGAGGAGCCATGAGACTGGACTGCAGCATGCTCTGAGGCCATCCAGACACTGAAGTCACAGCTTACCACACCACCTGTCCTGACCCACTTTGACCCTGAAAGTCAGACTATCGTCACCTGTGATGCATCTACACAGGCCTTGGGAGCTGTACTGTCACAAGAGCAGGATGGAGTGGAAAGACCAGTAGCATTCTCCTCCAGAGCGCTGACCCCCACAGAACAGCACTACTCTGTCGGTGAACGCGAGGCCCTCGCGTGTATCTGGGCAACTGAAACATGGCACCTTTTCCTTTATGGTCGTCGTTTCATCCTCCGCACCGACCATCAGGCTCTGATCACGCTCTTGTCAGCCTCCGGCTCAGGTCATGAACCCTTACGTCTGCACAGAGCGCCTAAGGCAGTATGATTACCAACTCAAATCCACACCAGGGAGGGACAACGTGGTGGCTGATCTTCTGTCTCGATCCATTGATGCACCCACACCGACAGCCTCGCCAGGAAGTGATGACATGGAGCCAGAACTCATCCAGATGCTCCATGCACCTCTGAAAGCGTCTGTCTCCCTGGAGGAGCTGCAGAGGGAATCCAAGTGCGACCCCACACTGACAATACTCCGCATATATATATGCTCGGGGTGGCCAGCACGGATGCCTGAGGAGTTAAATCCTTTTTCTAAGGTACGAAATGAACTGTCCTGCTGGGGTGAGGTTT
This sequence comes from Rhinichthys osculus, assembly GCA_029959095.1. Classification (NCBI taxonomy): domain Eukaryota; kingdom Metazoa; phylum Chordata; class Actinopteri; order Cypriniformes; family Leuciscidae; genus Rhinichthys; species Rhinichthys osculus. The sequence continues at coordinate 39,299,052 of JARWKJ010000009.1, forward strand.
GTGTCTCCAGGGGCCTCTGTACCATGGTGCCGGGCAGCCTGCTTGCACGTGTCCTATCAATGGACATGAGGTCCACTTCGGCATCGTTAAGCTCAAGCAAAGATGCCGGGACCTGGTCTGGTGGCCAGGCATTGACCACAACATTGAAGGGCTGGTCAAGGACTGTGAACCTTGTCTCCTCAGTGGGAAGACTGGACTACCAGCTCCAACCCCTCTTCAACCTGTTCCATGGCCATCTCACCCATGGAATCACCTTCAACAGGACATTTGTGGGGAAATTCATTACCATAGAGTTCCTCATCATCACTGCTTTCTGGTGGTCGTGTATGATCTCCATTCTAAATGGCCTGAGGCAATACCAGCCGAGAACGGTCACATCACAGACCATCACACAGATACTGGACAGCCTGTTTGCTCGCTGGGGCATGCCCCGTGCCATCACTACTGACAATGGACCGCAGTTCACCTCTGCAGACTTCTCCACTTTCCTTTGCAATAAGGGAATTAAGCATATCCGGGCTGCACTCTACCACCCCCAAGCGAACGGCGGGGTCGAAAGATTTAATCAGAGCCTTAAGAACGGCATTCGTGCACATCTTGTAAAGGGGTTCACATTCCAAACAGCACTCAACCTAACTTTGATGCTAGCCAGTACACCACCACCCAGGACTCTCCTGTTTTGCTCATGCTCAGCCGGGAGATGGAATTGCCATTGGACCGACTCAGAGCACAAGACTTGTCAGCAGCAGCGAATGGCAAGTGGGTAGCAGCCAAAGCAGCGGTAACGTCAAACCAGAGGCGAATGAAGGACAGCTTCGAAAAGAGGCACAAGGTCAAGGAGAGTAAGATAACGGTGATGGACTGGGTTCGGGTCCGCAGACCCCACCGTAGCAGCAAAATGGCATCGTTTTGGTCTAAACCCCTCCAGGTGGATCGTCAGTTACAGTCTGCCACATTCTTGTTGAGCGATGGCTCTCGCTGGCATGCTAACAGACTGCGGAAAGTGCCAGCCCCTTTCAACTCAACCAGGTGCCTACGGCGAGGGAGCCTAGTGGGAGAACGCCACAGCACATGCCCCTTCCGGCCCCTCCACGGGAGCCAGTACAGCCACGGCCAGGCCCGGAGTTTCAAGGTTCCCCTGTCAGGGAGGCCCTGCAACCATCTCTGCCAGCATTGGGGCCTCAACCCCTTCAGCCACTGCTCGATGCTTATCAGGGTGGCCAAGATGTGCCGCAGTCGACGTCATTGGACAGTCGACCGGTTCAAGCAAGGGCTCGTCCAGCATACTTTAAGGACTTTATCGCAGACTTTCACGTATAGGTGTTTGGCCATCTCTACTCAACTATAGTTTAAGTTGAAACACAATTTTTGTAGTTCTTTATGGGGGGGGGGGATTATTCTAATTCAAGGTTTCCAGGGTAACCAAGGTTACGGGGGTTCTGTGTGCGCATGCGTTGTGAGAGTGAGTGACACCAAAGAGTAAAAGGGTTATCGTTCCGAGCTATGGTGTGAAATTGGAACTTCTTGTTGAATAACTAAAATATTTCAACACAACAGTGTCATTCTTTCATACATATGCCTACTATACGATAATAAATAACAACAATGCGCTTTACCTTTGTGTTGCACTTTAACTTCAGACAGAACTACAATACGTATTTCTTGAAGTACATATGGTAGAACACAGTCTAAACTAATCAAGTCCAGTAGCTATTAGGGACGAGTACCAGAGTACAGTCTGGACGGTTTAAATAGCAAAACAAAATAAAACAAGCATTGTTTGTCTACACTTTGGGCCTTATATTACACATAATATGTGAAGTCTCCAAAATGACGCACTTCTAACACAAGCAGTGAAATTGCTAACAGTCTTCTCTCGATGCTCCTCCTCCCCCTTCACGTAACTCACGTTATGAAGCAAACTTAAACATGCTCAACAGTCACTGGCCTGGCCAGCAATAGTACCATTATATTCAACACATTATCTAATTGGATATGATACAAAACATGTAGTTATATCACATTGAATTAAACAAAACAAAAAATTAAAAGCATAGGCCTACTTCAAAACAAAAAAGCATATTTTAGGGGACACTAAACATTTAATAGGCCTATATATTATGAACAGAATTTTATTTAAATTACTTACTTAAATGTACTTACTTATATACTGAAATATTTTACCCTTAAATTTCCTCAGGGAGCGAAGATGGAGCGGTGAGTGAGAAATGGTGAACCCGGAGCGGAGTGGAGTGATTATTGAATGCTTAGAGCCCAGAGGGGAAATTGTTGCCGCTCCACTCCGCTCCATCTGCACCAGACTGCTTTATGAATGAGGGTCAATACAAAGGGACGATACAAAACACAGGTTTTGCTAAAAAAAGTTATTACTCAAGGATGGATCAGTACCAACTGTTGGTTATACTGGTCTCTGGAGCGATACTGCTTATGGCATTAATGAAAGCATGCATTTTATTACAGTTCATCAGAATTGTATTATAGATATAAAGTTTAACAGTTTATTAAGCACCCCGGAAAAGGCATAAGGTCTGTATTTGTTTACTGTTAGTTGTAATGAGTGTTTTTGTGTAAGTCGCTGTATATGATTGATGATAATGCAAGGGAGAGAGAGAGAGAGAGTTTATGTATAAGACTTTAATCCGCACTTCTTGTACTGTGTTTTGTTCAGCTCTTACTGTGGTTTTCTGGAGTGAAAAGTGTGAAGTACTTTCCTCTTATGTGGCAACAATAACAGTAGTACAACTTCATAAAAATTATTGGTAAACTTTTGGCCATCATTCGAAAGGGGTCTGCGACAACAGGCTTGTACTAATAGTGGATAAAAGCAAGATGACAACATAAGTCATAACCATAATTAAACTAAACTGTACCTGTTTTATCTCCATGTCAATCTGGTTTGAACTGAACACCACTACTGACAGTTTCTGACATTTTCAGTGCTTGAGATTGTCCTGTTTTGATTTTGCATGAACTCTTGAAGCGCCGCCCTCTTCTTGAGAGGGAGCCGGGAGCAATAGCTCATTTGTATTAAAAGGTAGACACACAAAAATGTTGCGTTTTTGCCCACCCCAAAAACGTAAATATCTCGGGTACAAAATGCTTTCTTATTTTACATCTTGAAAAAAATATTTCTGTTCTTTGTTCAGTGTTATCGATGTTAAAGGGGTCATATAATGCCATTTTTGTACAAGCTAGTATGATTCTTTAGGGTCTAAATTAAAAGTTTGTAATTAAAAATTCTCATTAGTATTGTAAGAAAACACTTAATTTACCTGGTCAAAAACAGCTCTGTTTTCAGCACGCCGTTTCAGTGCATATGACTTTAAATGATAATGAGCTTTGCTCACCCCGCCCCTCTGTTCTGTGCATACACCGTTTGTAACACAATAACACAAAACCATAACGCGTTGTTCATTATAGACGTGGGATTATGAATTATATTGAGAACATCATACATAGAAAACATGCCGTAATGTACCCTGAGTGTAAACCTTAGACACATTCATTGTGAAGCGTGCAGCTAGCGATTTGAAAAGATTAATATAAATATAAAGTTTAATAAAACGTTACACTCACTTCAGTTGTTCTAGAGGTTCAGCTGGAACACGAATATCTGGTACCGATCCTTTTTTCATGAGCAGCTTCTTAGCAAAACCAGCTTTATACTGATCCTCGTTTATAAAGCAGTCTGGTGAGAAATGATTCACGCAAACATGAGAGCATTGACGTTGCTCATGGGGAATATTCCCTTCGAAAACAAACTCAGCCACTGCGTCTTCAGCGGTTCGGATTTAGGAACATTAAAATCACTGCTGTGTTCGTTATTACACCCAAGAACAGAACACTACAATCACTTAGACGCCATTCTGCTCATAGACAGTGCTCCAGCATATCAACCATGACCGCGCCGGTCCGCGCAGACTATGATTGGCTCACGAGCGAGGGCGGGTCTGTGTTGAAACGCTGCTGTCAATCAACACTCGTGGGAGGGGCTTCCGAGCGTGTGACGTCACAAGGTCGAACGGCTTGATTTGAGGCAGGGGAAAACATATAAGGAGATTAAAACAAAAACACTGGATGTATTTTTATCATTTTATAATGGTTGTGTACAGGCACTGCCAACACACATTTCAGTACAATCAACTTGTAAAAGTGCATGTACCATTATATGACCCCTTTAATGTTGTTTGTGTATCTACGTTTATTACTCCTGCGTGTTCTTAGAATAATTTACCTCTGCACAATGTCACCACCCCACCCTCACACATACAGTTTATCACCCTCTTCTTTATTGTTTGATCTTTTTTCTCTTTTCTCTATTTCTCACTCGCTCTCTATAAACGTCCTACTATTCTCTTTCTGCTTCAGTGCGTCAGCTATTTACAGAAACAACATTTACAAAATTAATTTAATTTAAGTATTTATAGAAGCTCACCGGTATGAAGTTAAGTAGGCAAATTTCAACAAGCTAGACGAAGGAGAGAGAGATAAAGAGAAGCAGAGTGTGTCTTTTCTGTTCATCTTGTCTGAAGTATATCAGACAGAGCTTCCCAAGGTCTGTAAATTCATTACGGCACTGTATCTTTGAAATGGGCGCATTATAAAGGGCACAGGCTGTGGATTGTAGTCAGAGTTGAATAGCTAAGCAGTAGCCTGAGGGCAGAGAGCAGCTCTCCAGTAAAGGTATGACCAGCCAGTACTGCAGGCACCAGACTCTCCTGAGAACCCTTGCAGCACACCAACACAGGTGTGTGTGTGTGTGTGTGTGTGTGTGTGTGTGTGCGTGCGTGTGTGAAGAAAGAAAGAAAGAAAGAAAGAAAGAAAGAAAGAAAGAAAGAAAGAAAGAAAGAAAGAAAGAAAGAAAGAAAGAAAGAAAGAAAGAAAGAAAGAAAAAGAAAGAAAGAAAGAAAGAAAGAAAGAAAGTTAGTTTTGGATGTGATATCACAATTTTAAATTGTATAACTATATAATAATTCTAAGAAAATATTGCTTTCTCTTGTCTGTTACATTAATATTTTATAGATCTTAATGTAATTTAAAACGTATCACTTTAACATGCTTATCATGTTAGTCTTAGTGTTATATATTAATGCTTGAATTCATGGCCTTCTAATGACCTGAAATTGACAGTGGATGAAATTAACTATTTAGTTCTCTTTACTCAGGTTCAATACATGTTAATTCAGTGCATGCAAGGATTTGTAACATTCATAGAAAATGATACCACCAAATTACACTGCTATCATAAGATGTTCTTAGACTATGTGTTAAAGGGACCATCAAAATAAAGTGAAACCAATCAGAGGTTATGGAATTAAATTGTCTAACCTGTCTCACCTTTTTTTTCTTCTTTTTTTCTTTCTTTGTTTGGAACACAGATAATAATTTATTTAACCATGTCAAAGATTTAGTTACAAATCTGTTCATTTTGTTCTATGCATCAGCTTTACGAAAAGCAATAATATAAGAATTAACAAAATAACATAAACAGAACACAGAATAAATAAATGTGGAGTTATTTTAGCTTAAAGTTGAATCTCCATTAAATTAGAAGTAGTAAGCAGTTTCTGTTTGAGTAAAAACACAATTCATTTATGAATAACAAGCAGAGCAAATTTGTGTGCAATATAAATTTAATGGCATAACTCAATTTGCAAAATTGTTTCATGAATGATGCCCCAATATCTGCTGTCTTTAATTCATTCTACATTCCAATCTGTTATGCTCTGAATATTGAGAGAAATACTATTGAAATTAATTTCATTTGAAATATGTCTAAGCAGTTAAAAACAGCGTAAAATACATCAATTAAAGGCACCCATTTGATGGATTGATTTACTTTCCTTACTTTTATTAATGTCATAATTGAAGAATACGTCATCAAAGATGTTATTGTTTTGCTTTCTGGTTAAATTCTTTAACTTCATTCCTTTTTATTTAATATTGACTTTGGTGCAAATCAACTAAATGAAAGTTTCAAAATGATTCATTGGCTGTTATAGAGTGCTTTGCTGTGATGCCATCTCCATTCCCTTGTTTACATAATGCTCCTGGGAAGAGAGGACATACATGTCTATATTTGCATTATATTTGTGCACACACACACACACGCACATGCAAAATGATTTTTGCGCGTTGGTATTTCAGCATGATGCCCATCTATCTTTCTGACATCTAACCCAATCCCTCAAGGGTAACTGAATTTAATCCTGAACATTAGATAAGCACCCTCTGCCTGAGCGTATAAACGTGTGTGTGTGTGTGTGTGTGTGTGAGTGTGTGTGTGCGTGTGGTTGGGGGTGACTCCCAACAACAGGTTTTGACTGGAACTTCTCTCTTTGTCTATCTGTCTCTCTCGCTTCTAGAGGATCGACAGGAATTGTCATGGCGCCGGAACAAAGGTAAGCAGGGAAATGTTAAGTCTATTTTAAAAAGTATGTGCCATGTTCTTAGAATTATATTTGTTGTATTTTTTATTTTTTCATGTTATTTTAATAAATTGTTAAATACTTTCATAAAATGTTTAATTTACAGATTAAAAATGTTAATCTTGTGGTACAATCATCAACTGAAAAGTAATAAAATATATTCTTTACAAAAGCCTACATTTTTGTGTACACAACTTATTGCTCATTTTAGATGGACATAATGTATAATGAAATCCAAACATTTGTAAATCATCTGTTTCAAATAAGTGCTTTAGAGTGCATATAAAACTGACCAAATGTGATATCAAATATAAGTATAAAAAAATGTGATATACCAAATAACCGCCATGGCTCAGGTGCTGGTTTCTGCCCACTGTTTCCACTATCACACCACCCAAAAAGCTTGCTGGAACTGATTATGCTGATTGAGTTCTGGAAGAGCTGCAGGGACGCAGAGCAATATACAGTCATGGGACCCAGAATTCCAACGGCCATATCCACAAGCCTATCTGTTAAGTAAACAGTTAGACATTGTCTGTGACGGACGGTCTCATTGAGCAATGTAATATTCTCCAAAAGCATTAGTGAACATTTTACACAAACAATGTGGCTGTGCATCATTATGTAATCTCTAATGTAACTCTTTAGCTGTCAAGTCTGTGAAAACTTGGTTGGTTCAACATTCTGTGACATCGTTACATGGTTTTCCTGCCACATGCAAAGAAAATACTATAGCTTGTACCAAGAAGGTCACAAATTGGCTTTTTTTATCACACCCTTAGTCCTTTGTTGGTAGATGCTCTGCTACAATATTATGCTAGCAAAAAGCATGTTTCTTTATTGACAGCCACTGTGTATATTTTCCCAAGTAGCATATACATTTTATTAGATGTTTTCCAGTGGCAGATTTTTATAATTGAGTTTTATTTTCCCTGTCTCCTGCCTTAGATAAGTGATTAGTCACATGACAAATGTCCCCAGAACAAAGGCTCCAGTTACTTTTGAGGACCCCATACTGGTTATTTGCCTACAGTTGAGTTCCCCTTCTCTCTTCTGTCATTACTTGTCCCTGTTGTCCTCTGAATACTGTAATTATCAGGACCCTATTTTATCACGTTTCCAACAAACATTACACGTATCTAATTTGTGTTTTGACAGCTGCCTATTAGCTTAAATTGCTGAGCCTGCAGCCGATGATGAGGTGTGTGTTTTTTGTGTTGATGACACTGAGATGTTGTCTGGACTAGCCCTGGTGCCAGTGACAAATGACAGGGTCTGGCAACATCTAACTTACTACTAAAGCAGAAGATAACACTAATGATACAAAACCACGCCTCTGATGGAAAGACCTGTAGGTGTGAATATACTGTTATAGATAAAGTGAATAATACAGTAAAACAGTTTAAAACTCATGATAGAACTCTACGTAATCATCACAACTGAGATATGTAATTCAAGAAAACCACATGCAAAATGCACACACATATGCCCCCCATGGTGCAGACAGAGGGGTTCAATAAATATTTAGATTTTGTTTTCATTTAAACCAAAGACTGAGCATTATGAATTAATATTTTATATGATGTTATATTTCTATCACTGATCAAATGCAAGCAAATGTGTGACACTATTTAAACACTTTGTTTTTCACTGATGCAAAAGGTGGACAGGACATAACAAATTCTAACAAATTCTGAAGGTCAAGTCATTTTTGTTTAATCTTTTCACTGAAATTGGTTAATATATATATATATATATATATATATATATATATATATATATATATATATTTTTTTTTTTTTTTTTTTTTTTGTATCTGTGGTAATTCAAAAACACTTTTACATGCACTCATATGTTTTCCTGTACTGCACTGACCCCAAGTTATGGTCAAAAAAAGCAAAGAATCAGCTCTGACCCCTGCAGTCTTCACAGTGATATCTTCTGCTCTAGTAGCACGGTGTGTGAAGTCATGCTAATAACAGTATGAGTGTTTAGGTGTATGTAGTAGACACAAAGACGGCAGAAATGCAGAACTTCAAAGAGCATTCAGGCTAATTGCTGTGTTTGTTGTGGTCTTCTAAAGTGTGCTGTTGAACATGCGATTTCATCACTTTGAAACAGAACACTATCTCTTTATTTTGAGAGGTTTGTCTTGTTAAACTGCATGTCACTGTGGTAAATAATCAACCCTAAATTGCATTTCTTATACTGTTTTTGAGTGAGATTGTGATGTGTGAGGTTTATTTAGATGTTTAGCTGTACGTATTTATTAAATTTATTACGTTATTTTTTACATATAGCTTTAATTGTTTCTCTGTATCACTCACAAAGGATTGGCAACTGACATTTCACATCCCGTGTGGCTGGAAACAATCATTCCTCTCACAATGAAGAGATGTAAAATTACATTTCAGCATTATTGATTTTTATTTTATAGTAAATGGCAGGCTAACAAACCACTGGTCCTGCTGACTAGTGTGTAAACATTTATCCAATAAACACACTTAAAGAAGTCCAGAGACCTGATAGTCTCCTGGCAAAATAGCAGCAAAATCAATCCTAATTCAATCAGAGACAGCAAAACAAATCCTCCCATATTGTTCTCTATGTAACCCTCGGGGAGTGTAAGAGAGAGACATGCCTAGGGGAATCCCACTGAGGGACACCAAAAATAACTTATCTATCTTATTACAAACCAAATCACTATGAAGCTTTTTTTAATAGTATTTCTCTTCTATTTAAATATCATATTCTCTACTCTGCATTTATGCCACCTATTCCGCTGTATTTTTAAATTAAACTTTTCTTTCCAATTCATGTCTTTAACAATTGCAGATGAAGGCTGAATTGAGATGATGATTGTTATATCTGTATATTGATTTGTAAATTCATGTTTGTAAAAGAAAAAATGTGTGCTTGACACTGACAGTGACCAAATATGAGCATATTCATATGGTATTTTTGTGTGCATTGTTAACATGTATAAAGGAATATGAATAAGAGATAAACTTGACTTTTGAATTAAATGTTTGAGGATTCTTTTTTTTACTTGAAATAACTAGGAATGTTTGGTTCCTAGTAAACATGCTACAGAAACATCTTTTCCTCTGTGATTTACTCAGATTTCAAATAAAAGGGTACTTATTTGCTTGCGCAATCTAACAAATTGTGTACACGCATTGTGAGCTTATTGCACGCAAGTAATAATACTTGCACAAAAAGCTCCACAAAATGACACACCAATATTTTAAGTATATCAACACCTGCTTCATAGTGAGAGGCCTTTCTGTAAAAGTAATGACATTTTAGTGATGAATGAAATCACTTGAATGTATAATTTACAAAGAAAATATTGTAGGCCTATTATTTACATGTTAGGCCATCTCACCATGTATGAATACAAATAAGAAAGCTGACCCTCAATCAGAAAATATGTAACATGGTTCAAAACCAATGCATAAGACTGTCAAAGTGCTGAACACAGCTGACCATGGCTATAAAGCTCCACTTTAGTGAGTACCAGCATGTTAAAAGGAACAAAGTGTGTGAAATGCAGAAAGACTTCTATACCTGCTATTTTCTGATAGCTTCAATGTACTGTGCTATGGGCCATTTTGACTTGAGATGGCAAAATCGCTGGTGATTCACTGCATATCAAAAGTTCCCTGGTGTTCCTGGCTCCACGAACGTTTACTGAATGTGTCAACTGACTTTTTACTGACTGATGCTCTTCTCTTAGCATTGACTGTATATCCGGTGCTACACTTGTAGCAGTTGTGCTAAACACGCTTACGGCTTTTGAACCTGTTGTGATGGAGAGCTTGTGCGTTCTCTCTCTGAAGGCAATGCTGTTATTCATTTCGACTTCAGTGAAGCGTATTGGACACCTTCAGGCCCTGTAAGGCCATGACTCTTGTCTGGAAATTGAGCCGGCGCTCTCCTATTCTCTCCTTCCCTTCTGGAGTTGGGCAAAGTGCATAAATCGCACATGCTCGGTGCTCTGCACCAATACTGGTACAATTCAATTCAAGCTGACGGAACTGTTCTTGAAGACTGCTTAAAAGATCTGTCCATCTTCAATTAGAGACATTTTCACTGGGTTGTTGATGCCATAGTGTTTGCTCACAATTTACAATGTCTCAGATATTGTTACCATGAAAGTGGACCATTGTAAAATAAAGCTTACTCGCAACCCATTCATCTAAGGCTGCGTTTACACTTGGCATTAACATGCAACCTGTATCCGGATGTTGTCCATATACACATTGAAAAGACAAGTGTAAACGCGCTTCCGATCGGAATGTTATCCGATCAGTGTGTCCCGGTTCGGAGGTTGTCTAGGACGCAGTGTGATCGGATCTCAGTGTAATGTAAACGCAATCCAGCCATTGTGTCTGCATTCACAGGTGGACGTCACACAAAACACCGCCCACTGTCATTATTCCCCCTCCTCTCTCCGGAACTGAGAGCTGTGTGGTTTTGCAATAGGACAGTCGAGTGTGAAGTACATGTAGGCTACATCGCAAATATACTGAAATTTTTATCTTCGCAGTTCGCACCCGAAAGCATTTATTTTCTGTAAAGAACGCGCATTTTTCCCACCACAGCTGGCAACGTTCTCGGACCCATACATTTCTCTGTACCGTTTCCATTATGGCATCTATCCACATTATTAGTAGCCTTGCAGCCTCTTCATCCTCCTCATTTTGCGAGATTTGTAAAATGTCCCCCAACTGAAAACTGTTTTTTATAGAAAACCCACCACTTCAGGTCGACTTTGCATCGGAGCCATCCTTTTTTTTTTTTTTTTTTTTTTTGCGGGAATGCGAGATCCGATCTGTTATCCAGATACAGAAGACACTTGATGTGGACAGGTGTAAACGCACCGTGTCCTGATTGGCTTATGATCTGATCTGCTTGATCGCATGGTAATGCCAAGAGTAAACGCAGCCTAACATGTGGTCATTCTGGGTAGAACAAAGTACCCTCAAACGCAAGCAATAGCACCCTCAGTTGATACTGTATTAATACATTGGCGAAACAGATTTGGCAAGCACTCAAATGCATCCATTTACAACTTGTTTTTTGCAGCGGTGAGCAATGTAGCCAATCACAGACATAGTTGTTAATCTCTTGAATGCAATGGCCAATAAGAGTCAAGTCAAGTCAGGTCACCTTCATTTATATAGCGCTTTTAACAATATAGATTGTTTCAAAGCAGCTTTACAGTTATAATAGGAAATTAAAGTAACAGAGATTGTTTTGGCTTTACAGTAGTTCTAGAATAAAGTTATTGTCCAGCTAAAGTTTGATTACAGTTTGATTCCGCATTTGATACAGTGGACCACGCAGTTCTTATCTTGCGTCTAGAGCACAGTGTTGGTATCAGGGGCACTGCTTTGCGGTGGTTTAAGTCATATTTGTCTGGAAGATGCTTTTCAGTTAAGCTTGGGGACTTTGGTTCATCTACTGCCCCCCTTATTTGCGGTGTTCCACAGGGCTCAATTCTTGGACCACTTCTCTTTTCATTATATCTCCTTCCCCTAGGAAGCATAATTAGAAAGCATGGCATCTCCTACCATTTCTACGCGGACGACTCCCAAATATATCTGCCCCTTAAAAAAGGTGAAAACTCCCTCGTACGTCTACTAGAGTGTTTAAAAGATATTAAAGACTGGATGTCTTCAAACTTTTTAAATTTAAATGAAGATAAAACTGAGGTCATTGTGTTTGGCCCAAGTCGGGTCAGTGATAACATTTCTGTTGACCTGGGCTACCTGCAACAATTTGCGAAACCCGTAGTGACAAATTTGGGTGTGAAAATGGATAGTGGTTTTAAACTTGATAAACAGATAAATAATGTTGTTAAATCCAGTTTTTATTATCTGAGGCTTTTAGCTAAAATTAAACCGGTTTTATCTCGTAAGCACTTTGAACATGTGATTCATGCATTTATTTCAACTCGGCTAGACTACTGTAATGCGCTTTACATTGGCGTTGACCAATCCTCTCTCTCACGCTTACAGTTAGTACAAAACTCGGCCGCTCGTCTTTTAACCGGAACTCGCAAGCATGAACACATTACACCAGTGCTGGCCTCGCTCCACTGGCTTCCGGTCCATTTTAGAATACATTTTAAAATCTTATTGTTTGTTTTTAAGTCACTAAATGGGTTGGCACCTCACTATATTTCAGACCTCTTACAAGTCTATACCCCCCCACGATCCCTTAGGTCTACTGACCAACTTCGGCTGGTCACTCCAAAAACCAGGTTAAAAACCAGGGGTGACCGTGCTTTTGCAGCAGCAGCACCCAAACTGTGGAATGAGTTACCATCACAGGTCAAATTATCTCCGACCATTGAATGTTTTAAATCTCGTCTTAAGACACACCTGTATGCCCTGGCTTTTAACCCAGCTTGAGAGCTGTGTAGTCTTGTTGTTTGATGTGTTTCCATGTGTTTTATATTTGTGTTTTTTCTTGTTCAGCACTTTGTAAACTTTTGTTTTTTAAATGTGCTATATAAATAAAAATGGTATGGTATGGTATGGTAAAGTTAGTTTGATTCATTCACTTCCGTTGCAAAGATCATTAGTTGTTAACTTAGGGGCCGCTTACACGACACCGTTCTAATAGAAAACCCTTAATGCACTCCGGCCTGCTCATCTGCACAACAACAGTGCCTGGTGGCTCGAGAACGCAAACCTTGAAATAGGTTCCGAGGTGCAAGCGTTGAAAAATGTTGAAAAGCATTATCATTTAAAAAAACGCGCAAAGTTAAAAAACGTAAATCCGTGAAAATGCAGACGGCGTGCACATGCGTACTATGTGTCTAGTCTATAGGTATGCATGTCATATTGCTCATGCTCCGCCCACGACCACTGACGGACTGTCCCGAATTAGCATATTTAGTCCCTCAGCCATTTGTATACTGTCCACCAAGGCAGGTTGCTAAGGCAGCACTTTACGTGTCTTGTGTCGACACGCCCCAATGAAGAGAGGGGCGTGTACTTATAAGAGCACCAACCCCATCAGAGCACCAACTGCTCACCTCATCAGCAACTGTAAAGTTTGTAACATACTTTGGTTAAAATTCCTCAATGGTTGTATAAAACAACACCATTTTTACCTCCTCAAAAACAGCTCTGTTTACAGCGACCCGTTTTGGTGCATGTCTCTTTAAATGATAATGAGCTCAGCCAGCGAGCTGATGGGGTGAGCAGTTGCTCATTATCATTTAAAGAAACGGGTTGCTGTAAACAGAGCTGTTTTTGAGGAGGTAAAAAGGGTGTTGTTTTACACAACCATTGAGGAATTTTAACCAAAGTGTGTTACAAACTTTACATGAAGACCCTTAAGAATCATACCAACTTGTGGAAAATGGACATCCGATGACCCCTTTAAAAATTCATAATACAGAATTTTTTGTCACTTCCTTGTATCCATGTGAACTGAAATCATTTTGACAAAGTTTTATCTGTACAGAGGTAAAGGGAAGGGAAGGAGGCCTTCACAGGGGAGAGACTAGTTGACACTTCAGTACTGCGTTGCCGTCGTGTCCGGGCGCAGGTCCTTCATCAGGTCTGGATATGGCCTGGATCTGGCGGACTTCGGTAAACCTCGGGATAAACAGAGAGACTAATATTAGCGTAGACGCCATTCTTCTTAACAAGTTCATCAGGATTTATGGGAAGTGTTCCCGGTTCCGGCTGACCTAATCTATGCAGCCTAACATTGAATTATAAAAATTGATAATGTGTTATGTGAATGCTAGGTCAAAGAGATGTGTTTTTAGTCTAGATTTAAACTGACAGAGTGTGTCTGCTTCCTTGACAATGTTTGGAAGACTGTTAAAGTTTAGGTGCTAAATAGGAAAAAGGATCTACTGCTAGCAGTCGATTTTGATATTCTAGGCATTTTCAACTGGCCGGAATTTTGAGATCACAATAGACGTGAAGGACTTTAATGCGTTAAGAGCTCGCTCAAGTACTGAGGAGCTAAACCATATAGTGCTTTGTAAGTACTCAGTAATATTTAAAAATCTATACGATGTTTAATAGGGAGCCAATGCAGTGTTGACAGAACGGGGCTAATATGATCATACTTCCTGGTTCTGGTAAGAACTCGAGCTGCTGCGTTTTGTGCCAGCTGTAGCTTATTTATTAAGTGTGCAGGGCAACCACCCATAAGAGCATTACAATAATCTAGCCTTGATGTCAACAACGCATGAACTAGCTGTCCCGCATTTGTCATTGAAAGCATATGTCTTAATTTACAGTAGATATATTTTTAAGAAGGAAGAATGCGGTTTTACAGATACTAGAAACATGACTTTCAAATGAAAAATTGCTATCAAAGAGCACACCCAGGTTCCTAACCGACTACGAAGACTTGACAGAGCAGCCTTCAAGTGTTAGACAGTATTCTAGGTTATTACGTGAGGAAGTTTTTTGTCCCAATAATTAGAATCTCTGTTTTTTCAGAATTAAGTAGTAGGAAATTACTAGTCTGGGAAAACCCAAACGATTTGAACGTTTCCTTTTTGTTAAAAACCGAGCAAAGAACAACACTCTGAGATGTTTCTCCGCCGCTCTGCATACGTCATCTCCTTCATCGCTCTGATTGGGTTTAGGTCTATCCGCGACGTCCGTTGGTGACGCCCCTCTGGAAATGATTTGTCTATGACGCTTTGCCAGACCATAACTCAGTTACAACTGAGAATGGTCTGGTTTTAACCAGGCTAGGAAATTACTAGTCATCCTGTTTTTTATATCAGCTATGCATTCCGTTAATTTTGTGAATTGGTAAGTTTCGTTGGGGTGTGAAGAAATATAGAGCTGTGTATCATCAGCATAACAGTGAAAACTAATGCCATGCTTCCTAATGATGTCTCCCAAAGGTAGCATGTACAGGGTGAAAACCAATGGTCCTAGTACTGAGCCTTGTGGTACACCATACTGTACTTGATCGATATGACACCACTTATTTTACTGCTACAAACTGATAACGGTCAGATAAGTATGATTTAAACCATGCTAATGCAATTCCACTAATGCCAACATCATTTTCGAGTTTATTTAAAAGAATGTTGTGGTCAATGGTATCAAATGCAGCACTAAGATCGAGTAACACTAATAGAGAGATACAACCACGATCTAATGATAACAGCAAATCATTTGTGACTCTGAGGAGAGCTGTCTCAGTACTATGGTACAGTCTATATCCTGACTGGAAATTCTCTCAGATATCATTTCTTTCTAAAAAAAGGAACATAGTTGTAAGGATACTGCCTTTTCTAGTATTTTTGACAGAAAAGGTAGATTCGAGATTGGCCTGTAATTGACTAATTCTGAAGTATCAAGTTGTGTTTTTTTAACAAGCGGTTTAATAATAGTCAACTTAAAGGTGCAGTGTGTGATTTTTAGCGGCATCTAGCGGTTCGGTTGAGAGTTGCACTAAGGGCTCAGCCCACTGCTCACCCCTCCCTTTCGAAGAAGCTACGGTGGCTAAAACGGGACAAACATATCGTCGTCTGAGACAGCAGAGAATAGCCAGAGTAAGCCAAGAGTGTGTAACATTGTCACTGTTTCTGTACCACAGTCCATTATAAACCACATCATGGATAAAGTTTACAAAGCCATAGTCAGGTGAGGATCAAGGGTCTTAATATATACTATAATAATAGTAATCAGCTGATTGTCTCACAAACGTAACCAGCACATTCTCCCCACATAGCAAACCCATAATACAGCGAGGGAGAAGAACCACGTGAAACTATGCAACTATATATTTTTTCTAACAGGGTAGTAAAAGTTTAGCTGGTTAATATGAGCTGTTACTGTGGCTGAGCTGGTTACAGCGTAAAGCCTTGTTTAAACTTTGATGCGTCCGCATGAGCCCAAAGGTGCGCCCGGCAAAAATGACATGATTGTAACAGCGCGCGCGCCTCCGCATCCCCTAGACACCATTTACTACACACAATAGGCTTTTTTTCACTGATTTTGAAAACTCTTCGCGATCGACTTAAAATGCTTCCAAGATCGACTTGTCGACCGCGATCGACGGGTTGGTGATTCCTGTAACATACTGTTTTACGGTCAATGACAAGAGTACTAATCAGCTGTCCCACGAACGTAACCAGCACATTTATCCCCACATAGCAAAGCCATAACACAGCGAGGGAGAAGAACTAAGTTACATGAAACAATCCAACTACATATTTTACATCACTGACAAGGGAAAAGTCACTAATCACGGTGTCTATGGCTAGCTTCTAGCTTTCTGCTGCTTCTCTTTCAAGGTAGTGACGAAACGCGCTCTGTAGTGCTGTTTGTTCGCTGTCGGCTACGGTAGAAACATGACGACACAATATGTCGACCTTCATAGAAGTGGGTGCCTGCGGTTATGTAGATATAAATATCTCATTCTAAGGTAAAAAAAAATATTACGGTTTATTAAGTAAGTTCTTTATACACCACTGAAAACATAGTTATGGATGTCATATTGCATTTCTGTTAATAGATACTCAAAATTATTACACATTGCACCTTTAAAGGTTTTTGGTATGTATCCTAATGACAAAGATAAATTAATGATATTAAGAAGAGGATCTATGATCTCTGGAAGCATCTCTTTCAATAGCTTAGTCGGTATAGGGTCTAACATGTTGTCGATATAGATGATTTAACGAGTTTAGAAAATTCTTCCTCTCCTATAGCAATGAATGAATCGATTTTTTTCCTCAGGGAGACTACAATGCACTTGTCTGATCCGATACTGTAGTAGACGGTTGCATGGTTATAATGTTCTCCCTAATATTATCAATCTTTTAAGTTAAGAAGTCCATAAAGTCATTACTGCTGTTCTGTTTGGAAACGTCTGGGGTTGAAGCTTTATTTCTCTTTAATTTAGCCAATGTTTCAAATAAATAACCTAGAGTTTTGTTTGTTTTCTTATAAGAGGGTGGAAAAAAAACGCAATCGTGCTTTCTCTCCATGAAATGCAAAAAAACTCTTGTTTTGTTTTCTTCCAGTTGCTCTCCATTTTTCTGGCTGCTCTTTTAAGGGCCGGGGTGTGCTCGTTGTACCACAGCGTTGGACTACTTTCTTTAATCTTCTTTAAGCGCAAAGCATCAACTGTGTCTAAAGTGCTGAAAAAGAGAGAGTCAAAAGTTTCTGTCGCAATATCGAGTTCTTCTAAGCTATCTGGGATGCTGAGGAGATGAAACTGATCAGGAATATTATTAATAAAGCAATCTTTAGTGGCAGAAGGGATAGGTCTAACATATTTGTAACATGGAGTCGGCTTTGCAGCCTTGGCTAAATGAAGTATACACAAGACTAGATAATGATCTGAGATGTCATCGCTCTGCTGCAGAATTTCAACAGCATCAACATTGATTCCATGTGACAATATTAGATCTAAAGTATGATTATGACAATGAGTAGGTCCTGACACTGTCACATGTCTGTCCTGTCTTGTGATGCACATGGATGTTTGTTATGTTGAGCCATGTGCTCTTGTCATTGTTTGATCCCTCCCCCTTATATCTGATTATTGGTTTATTTGCTCCACCTGTCTGTCTCGTTACCCTCCTTTGTTTGCCTCTCTATTTAGTCTTCCTGTGTTTGCTGTCCTGTGCTTGTTCGTTGTATTTGTTACGCGTGTTGCACACATTCTGTGCCTGTTCCTGCCCTGCCTTGTCTGCTTTTGGATTTAGATTATTTTTTTTTTTTTTTATGTTTTGTCTTATTAAAATACTTCTGCTCTGCACCTGAATCCACGGAATTATTCCCGGTCCACCCGTGACAGAACGAAAGAGCCTGTGTGGATTCAGCGGAGCGAACTGTGTCCCGCTGAGAGAGAGAATGAGATTTCTCTTTTTAAATATTTCTCTCTGTGTGCCCAGAGGAATGAAGAGAGGAGGGCAGCAGAGTCTTCCTCACTGGTCTCTTCGGGAAAGGGATCCTCGTCGTTGAGTCCGTCCAGCGTGGGGATTCCATCTATGGTTTTGATCAACCTCGAGTCTGCACAGATCCGTCAGAAGGACGGAGAAGGAGAAGGGGGAGACACGTCCCGTCTGCCCAGCCATCACGTCCCGTCTGCCCAGCCAGAGACCGTTCACGTCCCGTCTGCCCAGCCAGAGACCGTTGACGTTCCGTCTGCCCGGCCAGAGACCGTTGACGTTCCGTCTGCCCTGCCAGAGACCGTTGACGTTCCGTCTGCCCAGCCAGAGACCGTTGACGTTCCGTCTGCCCTGCCAGAGACCGTTGACGTTCCGTCTGCCCTGCCAGAGACCGTTGACGTTCCGTCTGCCCTGCCAGAGACCGTTGACGTTCCGTCTGCCCAGCCAGAGACCGTTGACGTTCCGTCTGCCCAGCCAGAGACCGTTGACGTTCCGTCTGCCCAGCCAGAGACCGTTGACGTTCCGTCTGCCCAGCCAGAGACCGTTGACGTTCCGTCTGCCCAGCCAGAGACCGTTGACGTTCCGTCTGCCCAGCCAGAGACCGTTGACGTTCCGTCTGCCCAGCCAGAGACCGTTGACGTTCCGTCTGCCCAGCCAGAGACCGTTGACGTTCCGTCTGCCCAGCAAGAGACCGTTGACGTTCCGTCTGCCCGCCCAGCGAGAGACCGTTGACGTCACGTCTGCCCGCCCAGCGAGAGACCGTTGACGTCACGTCTGCTCGCCCAGCGAGAGACCGTTGACGTCACGTCTGCCCGCCCAGCGAGAGACCGTTGACGTCACGTCTGCCCGCCCAGCGAGAGACCGTTGACGTCACGTCTGCCCGCCCAGCGAGAGACCGTTGACGTCACGTCTGCCCGCCCAGCGAGAGACCGTTGACGTCACGTCTGCCCGCCCAGCGAGAGACCGTTGACGTCACGTCTGCCCGCCCAGCGAGAGACCGTTGACGTCACGTCTGCCCGCCCAGCGAGAGACCGTTGACGTCACGTCTGCCCGCCCAGCGAGAGACCGTTGACGTCACGTCTGCCCGCCCAGCGAGAGACCGTTGACGTCACGTCTGCCCGCCCAGCGAGAGACCGTTGACGTCACGTCTGCCCGCCCAGCGAGAGACCGTTGACGTCACGTCTGCCCGCCCAGCGAGAGACCGTTGACGTCACGTCTGCCCGCCCAGCGAGAGACCGTTGACGTCACGTCTGCCCGCCCAGCGAGAGACCGTTGACGTCACGTCTGCCCGCCCAGCGAGAGACCGTTGACGTCACGTCTGCCCGCCCAGCGAGAGACCGTTGACGTCACGTCTGCCCGCCCAGCGAGAGACCGTTGACGTCACGTCTGCCCGCCCAGCGAGAGACCGTTGACGTCACGTCTGCCCGCCCAGCGAGAGACCGTTGACGTCACGTCTGCCCGCCCAGCGAGAGACCGTTGACGTCACGTCTGCCCGCCCAGCGAGAGACCGTTGACGTCACGTCTGCCCGCCCAGCGAGAGACCGTTGACGTCACGTCTGCCCGCCCAGCGAGAGACCGTTGACGTCACGTCTGCCCGCCCAGCGAGAGACTGCTCACGTCCCGTCTGTCCAGTCTGGGACAGAGCAAGAGATGCCCATTCGCGTGGCCACCAAGGCTGTGCTGGACTATCTGGAGCGTCTGGCTCGGATCCTGGACATGCCGGTGGATGCTGTTCCGGAGCCGAAGGCAGAGCCAGTGTCTGCTGTTCCAGAGCCGAAGGCAGAGTCTGTGTCTGCTGTTCCAGAGCCGGAGCCTGTGCCAGAGCCAGTGGTTGTTCCTGTGTTGGTGTCTGTTCTTGTGGATGTTACAGTTCTTATGTCTGTTCCTGAGCCGGTGTCTGGTCCCGAGCCGGTGTCTGGTCCTGAGAGGGCATCACCGCCCTGGCCGCCCGAGGGGTCTTCACCGCCCTGGCCGCCCGAGGGGTCTTCACCGCCCTGGCCGCCCGAGGGGTCTTCACCGCCTTGGCCGCCCGATGGACTCTGCGTTTCGCCTTGGCCGCCCGATGGACTCTGCGTTTCGCCCTGGTCTAATCCTCCCATCCCGTCCTGGTCTGTCCCTCCTGTCCCGCCCCGCCCCGCCCCGCCCTGCCCTGGTCTGTCCCTCCCGTTCCGCCCTGGTCTGATGGAGCGTCTGGTAGCCGCTCCGTAGGGAGGGGGTTATGTCACATGTCTGTCCTGTCTTGTGATGAACATGGGTGTTTGTTATGTTGAGCCATGTGCTCTTGTCATTGTTTGATCCCTCTACCTTGTTATCTAATTATTGGTTTATTTACTCCACCTGTCTGTCTCGTTACCCTCCTTTGTTTGCCTCTCTATTTAGTTTTCCTTTGTTTGCTGTCCTGTGCTCGTTCGTTGTATTTGTTACGCGTGTTGTAGTCTGTGCCTGTTCCTGCCCTGCCTTGTCTGCTTTTGGATTTGGTTTGTTTATTTTATGTTTTGTCTTATTAAAATACTTCTGCTCTGCACCTGAATCCACGGAATTATTCCCGGTCCACCCGTGACAGACACGTGTTGTCTAACTCCAATAGACTTCAGAATGTCTCTAAATACCAATCCCAATGCATCTTTTTCGTTATCTACATGCATATTAAAATGAATTTTTAATTCATTGAATAAAACGACTGTTTTTTATGCTGCTAAGAGGAGACGGCCAATTGCATGCTGCAAATTCTCGGAAGTGACATCTACAGTACATATAAATGCTGGATTCACGCTGCACAGGACAGAAATATGACGTTAAAATAACGCATTAAAAGCAATGTAAACAATAGAAAAATATTCACAGCAAAATATTTGTTAAATTCTAAAAGTGTAGTCCACAATGCAGGTGGCAGCTATGGTGGAGCCATACATCTGCACTTTACTAGAGCACCGTTTGTAAATTTCAGAAGCACCCTCAGTGATTTGATTCTGGAAGCGGGCCTGGTTACAGAAGAAATATTCACCTAATACCAGGTGTTAATCGTAATGCTTTTAATTATACCAATAATATATAATACATTGAAACTGTATCATAATACCAGGGTAAAAAATGCTTAGCAACATAAGATAACCTGCTAAGCAACTTCCAGACACCTCTTTCAGTGCAGGAAAGGAGACCTCTTGCATCCACATATGCATTAAAAAGAGCTTCTCATCATGTTGACCTCAACCAGCCACTCATTAATAAGGTTTAGGCTGAGACTGCCATAAAAGTTTCTTAGAACATCGAGATGCAGCAGCAGTGGCTGAAATAAAATGAGGCCATAAAGATCCTTCCAAATCTGAAACATGTGTACTTCATGCCAATGCTTAATTTGACAGAGGTTTGGTAATGGAACAATGCAAGGATAAAATGTTACAGATCCTGCTTTAACTGGGAACTTTACACTATGCAAATGACTTTTCACACCAGTAAGCAGTCACGTTGTTGGAATGGAAAGGTGCCAGATTTCAATCTCCTCATCGGAAAGAGATAAGTGTATCCACCAGGTGGATGCACCTTCATTCTAAGTTTCTATCCCAAAGGTGACATTAACAGAATCACCACATTCTGAGTTTCTGACTGATGAGATAAGACACAGCAGTACAGTAAGGTTAAGCTCTTGTGATCTTGCATATTGCCTTAGTCTTCATTCTAGCTGCAAAGGACTCCAGCATTGACTGACAACTTCTGGCTCCAACAGCTCCTTCAGCAGCACAGCCTAGTCCATAAAGGAGCCCAGCATCGGCAGATCTTGCCTGACCCACACGGCTTCTTAGTAACAGAGTCAGTAAGAAATGGATACTGTGACAATTTATCTGATCCAGCTATACTCGAAGAACCCTTTTTGCGCAACTGAATGGAGCATAGTCTTCCATTCATATCATTAGTTGTTTTATTTACTCTTGCATATGTATTGTTAATAAATGTCATTAAATATTTGTACAACTGTGTCTTCCTTGTGTTGATGATCAGAGGCTCTACTATTATCCAAATTCTCACAAATCCTTCAGATAAATCTGTTAATAAGCTCCTTCCAATTTACATTAATTATAATTCTAATAACTAAACAGCCCCTTTTGGATTGTTCTCATAATGTTTAGGGAAAAATTTATTTTATGATGTTCTGAGGTAAAATGGGGGAGGAGTCATCAAATACACTTTAATAACAGCTTAAGTGATCACTTCATCATCTGTGACTTGAGTACCAATCACTACACCAAACAGGAATAGAAGAGAATCCACACTGTCACCTGTCGTGCAAAGTGTGTGTTTGGGTGTGTGTAGTTTATATGTGTCACGGTTTATGAATTCACTGTCTCTATTTGCGTCTCATGTTATGTGTGTGTGTGTGTGTTTCATGTGGGTGGTCGCTGGTTATTGCCGCTGATCAGCGCGCCGGCTGCAACTGATCAGCGTACCCTTTATATTCTCACTGATGTCGCCTTGTCTTTGTCAGATCGTTGTGGATGTTCCCGCTTGTGTTTCCCTGCCTGTTTCCAGTGTCCTTGTGATCGTCGTGTTCAGCACTCCTTGTTCGTCTCGTCTTCGTCTTCCGACTCTCCGTTCCCGAACCAGCCTCTCGTGCCACTCTGGACTAATCACCATCATCATCACCTCCCTTCTCTCCGGAGAGATCGGGTTGTCCACAGCGTCCCTGTGCTGCTAAGAGCTTCAGACCGGTCTTTGCACTTCTTTCTCGCACCCAGCATCTGACCTGTTCTAATAAAGAGTGTTATTCATTTGCAATTGAATCTTCTGGTTTTCATTACAGAACGATCTGACCAACATGGATTCGGCAAATGCACCAGAACTGAATGAGTTCCTGTCCCAAAGCTTATCCAGAATGGATCAACAAGAAGAGAACCTGGCCATCACGGGATGAGCAGTGCAAGCCTTAATAGCACAGGTGTCCGAGCTCACCCAAAAGCTTCAACACCTGGCTAGTTCCACTGCGCCCAGCACACGGCCTGTTCCCCCCACACCATCTGCATCCAGCCGCCAGCCTGAACCACACTTACCAACTCCAGAGTTGTTTTCCGGTGAGTCGAACTATTGTAGAGCATTTTTGACGAAATGTTCTGTTTTTCTCCCTCCAACCCCAGACTTTCTGCACGGAGGAGTCTAAGGTAGCCCTTACTTTCAGGACGGGTAGGCTCTGTGGGGAACGGCGGTGTGGGAGAACCAACCTCAATGCTGTTCCTCGTTCCAGGCACTTTCTGATGAGATGAGACAGGTCTTCGGCCAAGCAGTTGCAGGACGGGAGGCAGCACGTCAACTCGCTGACCTTCGTCAAGGGAATAGATCTGTGTCGGATTACTCTATTGATTTCCGTACCCTGGCTGCCGAATGCCATTGGAACGAGGAAGCACAAGCTCTACTGGACTTGGGGGCGGAAGGTAATTTTATGGAATTTAACACTAGCTCAAAGACTCAAGATACCTATCACTTCTCTCAAGGATCCTATCTCTGTCAGCGCTTTCAACGGTCAAGAACTTCCAGACATAACATTCACCACTAACTCTCTGACATTCGTTACATCCGGCAACCACACGGAACAACTATCATTTCTCCTTCTAGATTCACCCTTGGCGCCCATCGTCCTCGGTCATCCGTGGCTAGTCCAACACAGCCCGAGGATTGACTGGGGACACAATTCTATTTCTTCTTGGAGCACTCAGTGTTATGCGTCTTGTCTGATGTCTGCCTGTTCGTCTGTGTCTAGTTCTGTTTTTCAGAAGGAGTCAGTGAATTTATCAAACTTGCCCGCTGAGTACCTTGACCTGGAGGAAGTGTTCAGTAAGTCCCGTGCTGCTTCTCTACCTCCGCATCGTCCTTATGACTGTGCTATAGATTTACTCCCAGGTAAGTCTCCGCCTAAAGGTAAGCTTTAGTCACTTTCTGTTCCTGAAAGGGAGGCCATGGAGAAATGTATTTCTGATTCTCTAGCTTCCGGATTCATTCCTCTTCTCCAGCGGGGGCGGGGTTCTTTTTTGTGGGGAAGACGGATGGCTCCCTGCGACCGTGTATTGATTACCGAGGGTTGAATAACATCACGGTAAAGAATACTTATCCTTTGCCGTTGATGTCTTCAGCCTTCGAGCGGTTGCAGGGATCCTCCGTCTTCACGAAATTGGACTTACGTAATGCTTATCATTTGGTTCGCATCAGGAAGGGGGATGAATGGGAAACCGCGTTCAACACCCCCAGGGGGCATTTTGAATATTTGGTTATGCATTTCGGGCTGTCCAACTCCCCAGCGGTTTTCCAGGCACTCGTCAATGACGCGTTGAGAGACATGGTAGACCAATTCATATATGTCTACCTGGATGACATATTGATATTTTCTTCTTCTCTCCAGGAACACGTTCAACACGTCAGACGAGTGCTTCAGAGGTTGCTAGAGAATGGGCTTTTTGTCAAGGCGGAGAAATGCGCTTTTAATGCACAGTCTGTTCCTTTCCTAGGTTACATCGTCTCAACTTTGTCAGGATCCATACCCACTCCCTCAGTAAAGGCTGTGATAGATTGGCCAAGTCAAGATTCCCGTAAGGCCCTGCAGAGGTTTCTGGGATTCGCCAACTTCTATCGGCGTTTCATTCGCAATTTCAGCCAACTAGCCGCACCTCTGACTGCCTTGACCTCCCCCAGAATGACGTTCAGGTGGTCCGATACAGCCGAGGCTGTATTCGCCAACCTCAAAAGCCGCTTTGTTTCGGCTCCCATCTTAGGCCTCGTTTACACTGTCAGTGAAATGTGACCCAATTCCGATTTTTTACTCGTATGCGACACAGATCGGATGTGTTCTATGACAGTGTAAACAGGAAAAAAACGCATGCATTCGGATATTTCGAGATCGGTTTCAGGCCTCGTTCATATGTGGAAATAAATCAGATGTAAATCGGATATGTGCCAATGCGACTGTCATGTAAACATGCAGATCGGATTTTCCTAGGCATTAGGCTGCATCTCCGCGGTTTAATGACGAGAGAAACCCCGACGCGCATCTGCGGATGGACGGATG
The DNA here is from genome assembly GCA_029959095.1 of Rhinichthys osculus. NCBI lineage: Eukaryota > Metazoa > Chordata > Actinopteri > Cypriniformes > Leuciscidae > Rhinichthys > Rhinichthys osculus. The sequence continues at coordinate 39,324,451 of JARWKJ010000009.1, forward strand.
GCCCGATGAAACATTGTGTCGTCGTAGGAGAGGAATGTGGACACACGTTGACACAACATATCAAAGGTTGGCTTGCTCATCCTAAAATTTCGGACCCACTGCTCCTCGTTAAAGTCCGCCACAATCTCATGAAAGTGCGTTTAATGCACGATTTTTTTTTCACGTGGCATTTACGCCAAAAATAGTTTTTGCGTGCATGATACGCACTTTATGGCGTTTAATACGCACGTTTACAGTGTGTATCATATGCAAGCAAAAACTATTTTTGGCTTATAAATGGGATGAGAAATAAAATTTGTGCTATAGATACTCACTTTTATGAGATCGTGTTGTATGTTCCCACCTGTCCTGAGATCTCGCTGCGCGTTCGTCCATCTGAGCAAGAAGACCCCTTTAAACATGCGCGATGTTTCAGTCAAGTGTAAACACATGACTCGGATATGGGTCACAATTTAAAGAACGTGTAAACGGACGGTAAAAAAAATCGGATATAGGCAACAAATCAGAATTGGGCATCAAGACCTGCAGTGTAAACGAGGCCTTAGTCGCCCCTGATCCCTCACGTTAGTTCGTGGTGGAGGTCGACGCGTCAGAGGTGGGGGTAGGGGCCGTTCGCTCCCAACGCTCTTCCGCAGACGACAAGATGCATCCTTGCGCGTTCTTTTCCCACCGCTTATCACCTGCCGAACGTAACTATGACATTGGTAAAAGAGAGTTGTTGGCAGTCAAGTTGGCGTTGGAGGAGTGGCGTCATTGGTTAGAAGGGTTGGGGGTACCTTTTATCATTTGGACTGATCATAAGAACCTTGAATATATTAGATCTGCTAAAAGACTCAACTCCAGGCAGGCTCGATGGGCACTTTTTTTCGGACGTTTTGACTTTTCTCTCTCGTACCGCCCGGGTTCCAAGAACATCAAGCCCGATTCCTTATCTCGTATTTTTGATCCATCCGAACGCCCGGTTACTCCCGAGTGCATTTTACCCGAGAAAGTAGTCATCTCCACACTCACATGGGAGGTCGAATCGAAGGTCAAGTCGGCCTTAGAAGGGGTAACGCCTCCGCCCGGTTGCCCACCGAGTCGATTGTTTGTACCGGAGGAGTTACAGTCCGAAGTCATTCGATGGGGTCACTGCTCCAACATCGCTTGTCATCCAGGGTCAAACCAGACTAGCTGTTTAGTAAACAAACGGTTCTGGTGGCCATTAATGGCTCGCGACATTCACTGTTTTGTTTTGGCTTGCTCTGTTTGTGCTATTGGTAAGACGTCTAACCAACCTCCTGATGGGTTACTCCATCCGCTGTCCCTTCGAGACCCTGGTCCCAAATAGCGCTAGATTTTGTCACCGCCCTCCCGCCCTCTAATGGCATGACGGTTGTTTTAACCGTAGTGGACCAGTTCTCGAAGGCAGCACATTTCATCCCCTTGGCCAAATTACCTTCAGCCAAGGAGACAGCGGTGGCTGTTGTAGACCACGTCTTTCGTTTACATGTCCTCCCGCTGGACGTGGTCTCCGACAGGGGGTCCCGATTTGTGTCCAAATTCTGGAGAGAGTTCTGTAAGTTACTAGGGGCTACAGTCTGTCTTCGGGTTACCATGCCCAGAGCAATGGTCAGACCGAGCAAGCCAACCAAGACTTGGAGAGAATGTTGCGATGTTTGGTGTCCAAGAATCCTTCATCCTGGAGCCAACAACTTTCTATGGTTGAGTACGCACATAACTCGTTACCAGTGTCATCCACGGGCCTCTCTCCATTTGAGTGTAGTCTAGGGTACCAGCCACCTATTTTTCCAAGTATGGATTCCGAAGTCGCGGTCCCCTCCCCCTCACCTCCGTCCAGAGGTGTCACCACACATGGACCAGAGCCCGTGAAACTCCGCTCCAGGTGGACAGAGGGGACACGGATTCCAGTACCTGGTGGACTGGGAGGGTTACGGTCCGGAGGAGAGAAGTTAGGTTCCTGCTAGGGACATTCTGGATCACTCCTTTATTGATGATTACAATCAACAGGTAGGTCCCTCTGGGAGCACCAGGCGGCGCTCTTAGGGGGAGGGGTACTGTCACGGTTAATGAATTCACTGTCTCTTTTTGCGTCTCATGTTATGTGTGTGTGTGTGTATGTTTCATGTGGGCGGTCGCTGGTTATTGCCGCTGATCAGCGCGCCGGCTGCAACTGATCAGCGTGCCAGCTGACACTGATCAGCGTACCCTTTATATTCTCACTGATGTCGCCTTGTCTTTGTCAGATCGTTGTGGATGTTCCCGCTTGTGTTTCCCTGCCTGTTTCATGTGTCCTTGTGATCGTCGTGTTCAGCACTCCTGGTTCGTCTCGTCTTCGTCTTCCGACTCTCCGTTCCCGAACCACCCTCTTGTGCCACTCTGGACTGATTACCATCATCATCACCTCCCTTCTCTCCGGAGAGATCGGGTTGTTCACAGCGTCCCTGTGCTGCTAAGAGCTTCAGACCGGACTTTGCACTTCTTTCTCGCTCCCAGCATCTGACCTGTTCTAATAAAGAGTATTATTCATTTGCAATTGAATCTTCTGGTTTTCATTACAATATGCCTTCACATCTAACATCTATCACACAGACAGATGTGGTTTCCGTATGAGGACTTCGCCAAAAAGCTGCATTTGGCCCCAGTCAGTGATGTATTATTAATTATTGTGCTAAGTGTGTGTGTGTGCATGTTTAGGATTTGGGGGGTGGGGGTGTTGATGGGGTTTCAATGAGTCAAGGAGATGAGAGTCCTCAGGGCTGTCTGGTAAACTTTTTCCCTGAGCAGGGGGAGTGGGGTGAGGAGCAGGAGAAGAGAGAGATAGAGGGAGAGATAGAGAGAGATAGAGGGGGGGGGGGGGGAGAGATAGGGTAACCTGGGAGAGACGTGGAAGTTGGGTTAGGTTTGGCCGCTGGCAGGTGCCTCTGACATGGCAGCTGTCCACACCCCACCACCCCCTCCTCATACCACATCCTTACTGCTGAATCTGTGATAACAGAATGTGTGTGCTGATTATAATTTTTTTTTTTTTTTTTTTTTGCATATCAACAAATATGAAAAATAATAAGCACAATAAACATTTATTGTATTATTGTTATTGTTTTTTCTAGGTCATATTTATACTTTTTTACTACTTTTTTGTTTTCCTTTTAATGTTAATAAACATTAAACATTATTAATGTTATTTTTCTATATTTGTATGTGTGTGTATATGTGTGTGTAATATACTGTGAGAAATTAGTGTCAGTTATAGGACAATGCATGAATTAATAAAATAAAATAAAATTAAACAGAATAATAGTAATTTTTATGAAGGAGATGAAAAGGAAGGAGATCCCCGGCTTCGAACAGATGACGCTCTGCTGCTAGCTAGCAAATTTGGCTGTGAATGCATGTTCTATCTATTGTGTCAAAGCTATAGCTTTCTGGAGTAAATAATGCCAGCTAGTGTCACTATCAGAGTAGTAGGAAAAGCAAACAAATTAGGTAAACTGATGAAGACAACATTCTTCACACATATGATGTTTTCATTCGATCTGCCCTCGTTTCATGGGGTCATGCATTGAGAAATCAGATTTTACTTGACCTTTTGACATATTAAAAGTGATTATACTGTAACAACAATCTGTAAGTTTTAGAATGAAAAACTCATTGGTAGTCCAAATAACAGTTTTTACTAAAACTAAGCTTCCGAAAGGACTTTTCTATTTTCGACTTCCTCTGATTGCTAATGTCTTATAGATGGATACATTGGCACCTGATTGCCTGCACAGAAACAGATCTACTCTTTATTATTGCCTCTTTGCTGCAAGTAAGTAAACATTCATTTCAATGTCTCATCTGTGATACATATACAAACATATACAGTCAGATGTTTATTTTTTTGGCACAAAAATCATTAATGGGCTAGTTGCATATAGCTGCCATGTTGAATTTCAGATCCAGCGAGAGTGTGCATAGACACTTTTGTTTTCACCTGATGCCAGTGCATATGAGACGGAGAAAGACGTAAATTATATATTTATAGTTGTTTATAGAATCTTTAATATCACCTAAAATACTACTAAGAACTATATTACTATCAAATAAGCCAATGTCATTTTAAAAGCAATTATGTTTGAGTCAAGCATGAATGACTGAAGTACACTTTACTGTCCACGAAGAGAAAATGGACTCATGGTGCATGTACATACGCAATGTCTTATTCCCTGATCAATTATGTCTACTGTAAATATACAAATATGTAAATATAACAATTTAAAAATGAAATATAGCAAAATAATTTGTGTAAAAACAAGGTAAGATCAAGGTTAGCCCTCAGTTAGCTACGCATCCACACCCTTGAAGAATTGTTTTCTCTCGAAAATATTCGTATTAAACAGCAGCAACACAACAAATGTAGGACTGCATTGATAAAAAAAAAAGCCATCTATCTTTAACATTATTGCCCTGCTTTGACATTTACATTGCACTATATGCAGTGATGCTAAAATAGCATTCTAAATGCACGCAACCCTAACGGTACAAAAATATATAGGAATATTCTGCAAAATATAATGCGATATATTACATAATACATTTCCATACATGGGAAACTAGTGCTTATATTTTTCAATATAATGCTGTATTTGCATTGGCCATATATGGCTGTATATTGATACAATAAAATATTTAGAAATGAAGACAAAAATAGCATTAATATTCATAAAGTTTTATTCTTTATTGTGTACATATATTGCACATGCATGTTCCCATATAAATGTGAATGTACTGTATGTACACATCTACAGTTGGCAATTGTAATCACAATTATTCAACCCCCATTGCAAATACTTTCAGCTCTTTGCAATGAACAAATCAAACAAAAGTAATTGAAATAGCTCAATACAACAAATGTTTCAAGTGGTTTCCCCAAATTCAACTTAAAATGCAAATTTAAATGACTTCTGCAGTCTCAAAATTATTCAACCCCTTCATGGCAAGCATCTTAGAACACCCTTTTGCTGTTATGACCTGCTGCAAACAAGATGTATAACCAGACACCAGCTTCTGGCAGCGTTTCTGAGGAATCTTAACCTATTCCTCATGAACAATGGCCTCCAGTTCAGTAATATTCTAGGGTGTGCGTGCTGCAACCGCCTTCTTCAAATCCCAACCAGAGATGTGATGGCCACTGTAGAATCTTCCAGAACTTCTTCTGCTACTGTACCAAGCCTTGGTGGACTTTGAGGTATGCTTGGGATCATTGTCCTGTTGTAAGATTCAATTTTGCCTAAGCTTCAGCTTCCTCAATGATGGCATTACATTTTCTCCTAAGATTCAATGAATCCATCTACTTTCCCCATGCTGCAGGTTTCAAGTGCCAGAGGATGCAAAGCAGCCCCAGAGCATCACACAACCATGCTTAACTGTAGTCAGAGTGTTCTTTTCAGCATATGCTTCATTCTTCTTTCTCCAGAAATACAGCTGATCCATAGGGCTGAAAAGTTCCATTTCATTGCCACGCAGAACAGAATCTCAAAACTTCTGTGGTTTATTATATGATTGAGCAAATTGGAGCCAACTTTTCTTGTGTTTTTGGGTCAGTAGTGGAGTTCTAGCATGGAAACCAAATGCGTTTAGTATGTGCTTTACCGTGTAAGCAGAAACATCAGTGCCTGTTGCCACAAGTCTTGCTGTAGGTCTTTTGCAGTCACTCAAGGGTTTTTCTGAACCTGCCATCCAGGCAGTGTAACCACTGTTCCTTTAACTTTGAACTTGCGAACTATGCTTCCCATGGTGTCTCTAGGAACATTTAGTACCTTCACTATCACTCTTTGCCATATTTCTAACATGCAGTCAAACATGACACTCAAGAAACCTAGCCAGTTCACATATGTCATGTGTTCTAACTCAAGCACACCTGGTGCAACTAATGAAGCCCTTGATTAGTTGCATCAGGTATGCATGAAACAATGCCTGTTTTGCAGATTTGTGCTGTTGTGAGGGCCTTTATTCAGGGGTTTGAATAATTTTGAGACTGCAAAAGTCATTAAATGTTGCATTTTTAGCTGATTTTGAGGAAACCACTTGAAACTTTGTTAATAATAATAATAATAATATGTTTTATTTATCTAGCGCCTTTCCCGGGCTCAAGGACGCTTTACAATAAACAAGCAACAATAACAGCAATGGACAAAGACAGCAGACAAAACAACAGTAGGTAAATGAGAGTGTAAGTACTGAAAATGAGAAATTAGGTAGATGGGGCGGTACCCAGCAGAATACATTCAGATATAAAAAATTTAGCGTCAGCGTCAGTTCTGGCAGGCCAGGTAGTCAAGATGCTGCTAACGCTATCGGCCGACAACATGGCCTCATCAGCGATCGCTCAGCTGAGCTGCATCAGCGCATCTGCTGTTCATCTCCCCTCACTGCTAATGACTACGCTCAAATCAGGGCGCCCTATTTAAGCAGATTCAGTTCGCTGCTCGCTCTCTGCAATATTGAAACAGGACTCAATGTATTCACTCTCCATTCATCTCTGAAGTCTTCGCGAAGCTAAGCTAAGTTTCTTTTTAATGCTCATTGCTAAAAGCTATCAGGATATGGGCACCATGCTGTTGCTAATCCTATCCGTGTGCTTGGACTTATCTAGTCGTTTTCATTTAAATGCTCTTGCTAGGCTTATGCGATCATATTGGCAATGTGCGTTTACTTATCTGTTGTCATTGGCAACTGCTCACGTTGCACATGCAGTGATTTAGCACTATACAGCACAGATCAAGCAGCATGCAGTGATAGATAGTTAGTAAATAACAATTCATGGTGCAAACTGAATTATTTCTGCTGTATGGCACAGCTCTAAAAAACATAGTAAACAGTCACTATTCAGTGAGTCAATTAAAAGAATCTCATCTGCTAAATCTTTCTTTTCTTTCTTCTGCTAGTTACATTGCCCTTGGATGCGCTGACTGGCTGCTGGCGCTATTCACATATAGCGCCTAAAACGCGTAGAAAACGCTAGGCGCGCCGCGTTCTCCTTTTTCCAAAGCGCTAGGTCGGTTGCGTTTCAGAGGCGTCTGTCGTTGCTGTGCTTGGTTCTTGTCACGTGACCGACGGAGCGCTTGCGGCATTCTGAAAAGTTGAGATGTTTTTTTATCTCGAAGCGGCGCGGACACACTTGGAAAAAATGCGACCGCGTCGCTTCCATTATGAGCGCGCATACCGCGCGCCTACTTTGAAATAACGAACTTGAGCGCGCAAAAGAGGCGATATGTTAACAGGCCCTAATTCATCCTTCATTTATTTTATCACAGGAGGTTGCTTTATGGTCTGTTTGGGGGGAAAAGTTCAGCTCTCCGAGTCCCAAATCATGTGAGCGTCCCCTATCATGTGAGCGTCCCCTAATGCTGCTGCTGTCCCCTGACTCTCTGCTAAATTCATGGTGCTCATGAATGGTCAGGAGACTCATCTGAACTGAAACATATTTCCAACTAATTCGTATTTATTCATAAGATTTGCAAGCATTTTAATTGTCTAATTCCATCTCTTGTCTATTCACAAGAGGTTGCCAGGTATGGTTTGTTTGAGGGGAATAGTTCTGCTCTCCCAGTACTAAACTGTGAGCGTTTGTCACCGGGTGACGAAGGCGGAACCAAAAAAATCGGCGCGTGGTTCCCCTTGGGAGCGCTTTCGGGGAAACACTGAGCTGGTTCTGGTTCGCTGTCATGGCCGACAAAAGGTAAACGGGAAATTAGCGGCAGCTGCATCGGATAGGGGTTGATTATGGTGGCGATTGGAGCACGTATCACCAAAGGGGATATAAAAGCAGTGATTTGGAATCTGAAAAGGCGTTCGGGGAAGAATTAGGACGCGGAGGACAAGGCAGAGGGGGGCAAGTGAGTGAGTATTGGAGTTGGCTGAGAAGAAGATCGTCATTGTGAGTGTGAAGACTATTATCTGGAAATGAGTGAAGTACATGATTCCAAATTACTACAGAAGTACCGTGTCTGTGTTTATTGAGGCATATTGATGTACCGGAGGGCTCGGGCCTGTTTTCTGATTCTCCTCTTCTGTGTTTGAGGCTGGTGATTTGAAGGCACGTTCATCCTTTTTACAAGTTTCATGCAGCCAGAAGAACGATGCACCCCCCTCCGTTCTGGATACGAGCTGCTGGTAGAATGATCCAGGCTAAATGGAGTTAGGGCTTAAATCCACTGTGAGGTATTTGTAGAGTTGCAGTGCTTACGAATTGAAGTGTTCACTTGTGGAATTGTGGAGTGATTGATGCATGCACAAGTGTGAGGAAGATTGTAATACCCCGCCGCTCCAAATCCTCCCTGGGATCATCCAGCTCTGAGGGGCGTGGGGAGTGTTTTAACATTTGACTGTGTACAGCTGTGTGCAGGTGTCCATTCAACGCCCCTAACCCCCCACCACCCCCCACCCCCCACCCCATCCTGGAGAACGACAAAATATCTATCGCCGTCTTGGAGGAATCCAGTCACTCACGCTGTTCTGAGCTACTCACCTGAAGATTCTTGTAGCCCGGCATTCTGAGCTCCACCGCTGTCCTGAAGAAACGGAGAAGGCCAGCCACCCGCACTGCTTTGAGTCATCCACTTGAAGATCCTCGTATTCGGGGTGTCCCGAGCCCCACCGCTGTCCTGAAGAAACAGAGAACGCCAGTCACTCACGCTGTTCTGAGCTACTCACCTGAAGATTCTCATAGCCCGGCATTCTGAGCTCCACTGCTGTCCTGAAGAAACGGAGAAGGCCAGCCACCCGCACTGCTTTGAGTCATCTACTTAAAGATCCTCGTATTCGGGGTGTCCCGAGCCCCACCGTTGTTCTGAAGAAACAGAGAAAGCCGGTCACTTACACTGTCCTGAGTCACTCAACAGAAGATTCTCGTAGTCCGGCATTCTGAGCTCCGCCGCTGTCCTGAAGAAAAGGAGAAAGCCAGCCACCCGCACTGCTCTGAGTTATCCACTTGAAGATTCTCGTATTCGGGGTGTCCCGAGCCCCACCGCTGTCCTGAAGAAACAGAGAACACCAGTCACTCACGTTGTTCTGAGCTACTCACCTGAAGAAACAGAGGAGGCCGGTCACTTACGCTGTCCTGAGTTACTCACCGGAAGACCCTCGCATCCCGAACATTCTGAGCTCCACCGCTGTCTCGAGGAAACAGAGAAAGCCAGTCACCCACTTGAAGACCCGGGTATTCGGAGTATCCTGAGCTCCACCGCTGTCCTGAAGAAGCTGAGAGAGCCGGCCACTCGCACTGCTCTGAGTTACCTACCTGAAGACCCTCGCATTCCGAGTATTCTGAGCCCCACCGTCGTCCTGTGGGGCCCAATGCCAGTCACTCACGCTGTCGTGAGCTACTCACCTGAAGACCCACGTATTCCGTGTATTCTGGGTTCCACCGCTGTCCTGAAGGAACGGAGCAAGCTAGCCCCTCCCGTGGCCCTGGGTTATTCGCCTGAAAATCTTTGGGGGCTGAGCATCCTGAGCTCCCTGGTCGCTCTGAAGAAGGGAAAGAGTTTTAGCTCTCCATGCTGACACTATTCTACGTAAGTTTTAATATCTAATAAAGTCAACTTATTTATTCCATCTCGTGTCCTGCCTCGTGGTGTTCCCTTGGTGTAGCTCCTTAGAGTGGTAGTTGGTACGGGTGGTGGGCTACTGGGCTCCGTCCCCACCCGGGTCGGTGACACGTTCCCTAATGCTGCTGCTGTTTCATGGTGCTCATGAAAGGTCAGAGGACTCCCTAAAGAGAGCCATACCGCCCAATTTTAATTATCAACTTGAATTGCAATTTATTCAATGCAATTTCCTAATCATTTATTGTCATGTGATTTCTTGACTTAATGGACCTGACAGAAATTGAGCATCAGCGTCAGTTCTGGCAGGCCAGGTAGTCAAGATGCTGCTAACGCTATCGTCCGTCTACACGGTCTCATCAGCGATCGCTCAGCTGAGCTGCATCAGCGCATCTGCTGTTCATCTCCCCTCGCTGCTAATGACTACGCTCAAATCAGGGCTCCCTATTTAAGCAGATTCAGTTCGCTCCTAACTGCTCGCTGCTCGCTCTCTGCAATCGCTGCTCGCTCTCTGCAACCCACCTCCTCCCCAGCTCCTCCTTGTCGTGTATAACGTGGCATTTGCTTTTCTGTCATCCTTGCTGCTCTGTTCATATGGGGGAATAGTTCTGCTTTCCCAGTAGGCCTACTAAACTGTGAGCATTCCCTAATGCTGCTGCTGTCCCTGACTCCCTGAACAGAGCCATACCGCCAAATTTTCATTATCAACTTGAATTGCAATTTATTCAATACAATTTTCTAATCATTTATTGTCATGTGTGTTCACCTGACAGAAATGCAGTACAACTTAAGAATTATGACATTCAGAAAATAAGTGAGTTTTGAGCATGGATTTGAATTCAGAAATAGTATTGGGAAAGAGAACAGAAAAGAGTGATCTGGGGAGAGAGTTCCACATGTTGAGTGCAACAACACTGAATGATCTATTTTGGGTGCAACATTTTGCACCCATTTTGGGTGCAACAACACTGAATGTTGAACTATTTCAATTACTTTTGTATGATTTGTTAATTGCAAACAGCTGAAAGTCTGTACATTTTGCCAATAAAACTGATTTGCAATGGGGGTTGAATAATTTTGATTACAACTGTATACACACATTCACGGAATGAGTTACAGCAGATTTCTAGTTACAGGCATGCTTTGCTTCAGAATGTTAAAGGATGTTATTTGTTAAAATGAAGTGTTATTTCATGTGTTTTGCCCAATATTAATATAGGTGGAGATCTGTTAATGTTTTAAGTTGTATTATTTAGAAATTTAAAAGGGTTGTGTCACCGGGTGACATAGAAGGAACTTTGGGAGCGGAACGAGTTGCCCTGGGGGAGACTTCCGGTGCGACACCAGGCCGGTTCCGGCGCCCTGTCATGGCCGACAGCGTTGACAAGCGGCAGCTGCAGTGGCTAATCAAGCAGCCATTGGAGCGTGTGTCTCCAACGGGGGATTTAAAAGCGACGGCTTGAAGAGGCTAGAAGAGCAGAGCGGTAGCGATCAAAGTGTGAGGCACGAGATCAGGAGAGGCAAAAGCGGTGGGGCAGCAACAGAAGCAGAGACGGGAAGGATAAAGTGCGGTCGAGGCGCGGGGCATGATTGAGATTGAGAATGGAACCAGTGAAAGCATTGTTGGATGTACAGGTTGTTATCGTGAGAGAAACGAGTGGGCCCCCATCTTCGGATCGTTCGTCATACCTGATGTCCCCCTTTTGAAGATCACGACGGTGGATTGGCCGGCCCCGACGAGGTGGAGTGAAGGTATACTTTTCACTGTGAAGTGGTGTGGCATTGCAGTGTCTGAAGATTGAAGTGAGCACGTGTGAAGATTTACAGTGGTTTGATGCATGCACGAGTATGGGAAAATTAAATGCTACCAGCACTCTGAAATCTTTGTCGGGGATCGTCTAGCTTGGCGGTGCGTCAGGAAATAATTTTAACTTCTGGGGGTAAAGCTTTGTACTGGTGTCCCAGTTCATGCTGCTGTGATAAAGAAAGGAGAAGTTCAGCTCTGTGTGTCGTTGTGAAGATCTGCATCTGCCCCTTGCTGTCCTGTGGTAAGAGAAGACTTAGTTATTAACTGCTGGATTCTGTACTCACCCTTGCTGTTCTGTGAACAGAGATCCTGTCATCCGCCGCTGCATGCTGCCATTACTGTCCTGTGGGAAGAGAAGACTCAATTATTAACTGCTGGATTCTGTACTCACCCTTGCTGTTCTGTGAACAGAGAGATCCTGTCATCCGCCGCTGCCATTACTGTTCTGTGGTAAGAGAAGACTCAGTTATTAACTGCTGGATTCTGTACTCACCATTGCTGTTCTGTGAACAGAGAGATCCTGTCATCTGCCGCTGCATTCTGCCATTGCTGTCCTTTGGTAAGAGAAGACTCAGTTATTAACTGCTGGATTCTGTACTCGCCATTGCTGTTCTGTGAACAGAGAGATCCTGTCATCCGCCGCTGCATACTGCCATTACTGTCCTGTGGGAAGAGAAGACTCAGTTATTAACTGCTGTATTCCGTACTCACCATTGCTGTTCTGTGAACAGAGAGATCCTGTCATCCGCCGCTGCATTCCGCCTGCTGCTGCCCTGCAAAAGAAAGGTGACACTCAGTTGTCTGATGCTGTCCTGTGAAAAGAGAAATAGACGTTTAAATGAAACTTCTCATCTATCCAATCGCGTCCTAATACGTAAAGTATAAAAGATCCATACTTACACTCGTCTGAGTTCGCAGATCCTGACGTTTCCACTTAGTTGCTCGCGTTCAGTAGCCGACCAAAAATATCTCAGGACTCGCACATTGTTTGCGAATATTCTGACTCCAACAATGGAAACGTCCTGCCATCTCCTATGTCCGCTCGCCGAAGTTCGCGCATCCAGTGCCGTTCTTCCCCATGGGCGCAGTGGTCTTCTGAAAGTATGTCAAAGTTCTTTTAGACGCCGGCATACCAATTACCCAAGGTCTTTCAAGAGAGGATCTACTTCTCCTTGCCCATAACACTCTGGGTAATCCACCTGTTTCCATCTCCTCGACTCCAAAAGCATTGACAGCTCAAACAAGACAAACTGGAAGGAAAAGAACCGCTAAATCTTTTTCACCTATTCCTGCAAAAAGATCATCGCAGCCTGCCCTCGTACCATCTTCTCCACAGACCAACGATTCTACTGATAAGAATTTTCAGCTCCTCTCTGCTGTTCAAAGCCTCTCTCAAACAGTCAAAAGCCTGCAATCCAAAATGACTAATTTCAAACATTCCTTTGCCAACCTTCATTCCAGCGCAGATACGGCCAAACACTCTTCTGTTATTCCACAGTTGTGTCCTCCTTCTGGGTTAAGCAACCCCCAGAGCGTGCCTTTGACCTCAGCTACCCTGCCAGCTTCTCTACTTCCTATTCAGTCGCCTTTCCAAGATGTCTCCGCTCCACCGGCTTCTTCGAATTTCAACCTCTCCACAGCAGCTCCAGCACAAGCGTTCGGTAGGAGTTTCGTTTCTTCAGCCGCTGCAACAATATCAAACTCTCTAAGACCGAATATTGCCCAAGGTAAGGACATTAACCTTGCTACTCTACTGCTTCCTTCGCCTGCTGCCGACAGGAAAATGGTTGACTGGGGTGACGTGGCAGTACTCCTTAAAACTTCTGACCCGCGGTTACAACATAATCTTTCATTTGGCGAGTTTGTATTTGCTTTTAGTATTTACAGAGATATTCTGTGTCAAGTTTACCCCGACAGAAGGGAAGAGTTAGATCTTTATCTAACCATGATGGCGGATTTCAACCAAAGATACGGGGGCACTTTATTTTATGAATACCACAAGTCTTTCTCTGCCAAATCCGCCTCCTACATCACTCTTTATAATTCAAGGCTAGACTGGTCAGTTACTGACACCGAACTGCTCGACCACCATTTCGGAGGCCAAAAAATCTTGGCTTGTGCTATTTGTAGTGCTCATGGCCACAAAGCTTCATTCTGCCCTAAAGCCTTCGCTAGCAATGATCCAGGCGCTGTCCACGGTACTGTAAAATGTAAGACTTTCGTCAAACAACAGAGGTCGCCCTGTTACTGATTTCAATGGTGTACCTCTATGTATTCAATTCAATGAGGCTGTCTGTTCTTATCCTAATTGCAAATTTGCTCACATTTGTAGTTCTTGCAAGGATCCACACCCGAAATCTGTCTGTCCACGCCGGTACAAACCTGCACCCCGAGGGAAAGCCCCAATTCGGAAAAAGTTCTGAACAAACATCTATCTACTCCTATCAATATCCCTAATCTTTCAAGCCACCTCTCATCCCACCCTGATCCGTTATTCGTCGATTATTTAATCACTGGTCTGTCCCAAGGGTTTCGGGTGGGCATCCTTTCACATCTTTCTGCCTCTTTTGTTGCAAAAAATCTACAATCTGCCAAAAACGAACCCGACGTGGTTTCAGCTCTTCTTGACAAAGAGGTTAATAAAGGATATGTTATTGGCCCTTTCACTTCTCCTCCTTTTTCTCCTTTTCGGATCAATTCCATCGGCGTCGCAACTCGCAAATATTCTGGGAAAAAACGTCTTATATTCGATATGTCTTCTCCACATTCCTCCAACGTAGCAAGCGTTAATGAATGCATTCACCTTTTTCTCTTCATTATGCTACGGTGGACAATGCTATCCAGTTAATTAAATTAGCCGGTCAAGGTGCTTGGTTAGCTAAAGCTGACATTACTGACGCTTTCAAAACCATGCCAATTCACCCCTCTGATTGTCCGTATTTTGGAATTAAATGGAATTCAAAAAGATTTTTCGCCATGAGACTCACATTCGGTTGCAGAAGTAGCCTGCATATCTTTAATAGTCTCTCAGAGGCTCTGTGTTGGATTCTGCTGAACGTCTGTAAGCTTCCTTTCGTTTTGCACTTACTAGACGATTTTTTGCTAATCGATTTTCCATCTTCTATTCTCGATATTCTCAAACAGATCTTTAGCGACGTCTGCGTTCCCCTTTCCCCTGCAAAAACATTGGGCCCCTTTACCTCGTTAGAATTCATAGGCATTTCTCTCGACACAGTTAAAATGCAAGCTTCCCTTCCACAAGAGAAGCTTCTAAGGATCAGGTCGTTTCTGGAATCTTTTTCCTCTCTACGCAGCGTCTCTAAACGCGATATGCTCTCTCTGCTCGGTCACCTCAACTTTGTTATGAGCATTATTCCACAAGGCAGAGCCTTTATTTCTCGGCTGCTAACTCTGGCCCATTCCGTTCAAAAATTAAGTGATCCGATCCAGTTAGATGATTGGTGTTTGTCCGATATCAAATTTTGGACCCTGTTGCTTAACAATTGGAACGGCATTTCTTTTTTTATAATGACGCTTTTGAATCTTCCGCAGACTTACATTTATTTACCGATGCCGCCCCATCTATCGGCTTCGGTGGGCTCTTTAAAGGGCAATGGTTCGCAGAGAAATGGCCAAACGAATTTCCTAAGACAAAATCAGGCTCTGTTTCTTCCACGCTCTACGAGATTTATCCTTTAGTCTTAGCCAGCGTAATTTGGGGTTCAGATCTTCGTGCCAGACGATCATGCCTTTTCTGAGACGCTTAATCTGTCAATCAGTCACTTTCAATTTTATTATTAAGGCTGCTCATATACCAGGTCATTGCAACGTCATTGCTAATGCGCTTTCCCGCTTTCGTTTTCAGACGTTCAGACGGCTTTGCCCTTCAGCCAATACGTAACCAATGCCCTGCCCTCCCCTATCAGCAACAATATTAAATTAGTCGATTTGCAAAGATCATCTAGACATTACATGTCTAAAGGACTAGCTCCTTCTACTTTGAAAGCTTACACCTCCGCTTGGTCTTCTTTTCTAATGTTTTGCTTTTCTTTTCAGATTCCTCTATTCTCTATTTTGATTATGACCGTTTGCTCTTTTCTCCTTTTTAATTTTGAAAATCGCAATTTAAAAATTTCCTCCATCCGCAGATTGCTCGCTGGCATTCAATTTTATGCAAAACATTTTAATCCCGAATTTCCAAGTCTCTTTACTGCTTCTCCTGTTCGATTACTGCTCAAAGGCATAGCTAAATCCTTTACGAATTCTCCAGATAAAAGGTTGCCTTTTACTTTGCCTTTATTGCAAAGATTAATCCTTTCCGTACGTAATGGGCTTTTTTCTGCATACTCTAACATTCTGCTAGAAGCAGTGTTTCTAACTGCTTTCTATGGGTTTATGCGCCCAGTGGAATTTGCTTCAGCGTCTGAACATTTTGATCCCGTCCGCGGTGTTTCTTTCTCTGACTTACACTTCTCAGCTAATTTCTTTACACTCTTTCTCTAATACTCAAAAAATGACTCTTTAGGTTCTGGCATCCCAATCACCATTTCTAAAATTAGCAATAATTTTTGTCCCTTCTCATCTATGCTTAAATTTCTTAAAATCCGCCCTAAATCCTCAGAGCACTCCCCCCCCATTTTCTCTACCTAATGGAGCTCCTCTTTCCAAAGTTTGGCTCAGGTCTCATTTAGTTCTGTCCTAAAAAACGGCAGTCTATCCCCTTCCCAGTATACCGGCCACTCATTCAGGATTGGTGCAGCTACTACAGCAGCTGAACGCGGTGTTTCTACCGCTACTATCAAGATCCTGGGCAGATGGTCTTCCTCTGCATTCGAGTCTTACATAAGACCCGATCTAAAGATCATTCTCGAAGCTCAGCAAGCTCTGCAGTAACGATTCAGGTAAATTCCTGCGCAACTACTGGTGGTGGTGTCATGCTTTATTTATCTGGCGATAGTCTCAGCTTGAATAATTCGCCCTTGCGCCATCGCTAGCATGCGGTCCTTAGGGGCCTGGCTTCGCTCAGCCTAGTGGCTTTTCTTTGCATGTTTCGTTCATGCGCAGCATTAGCGGCCTAGCAGCTCAGCGAACCTCGTCTATGCGTGGCTTAGCGTGACCTTATCTCTGTGTGGCTCAGCGTGGCCTAGTCTCTGTGGCTCAGCGTGGCCTCGTCTCTGTGGCTCAGCGTGGCCTCGTCTCTGTGTGGCTCAGCGTGGCCTTGTCTCTGTGGCTCAGCATGCCCTTGTCTCTGTGGCTCAGCATTGCCTTGTCTCTGTGGCTCAGCGTGGCCTTGTCTCTGTGGCTCAGCGTGGCCTTGTCTCTGTGTGGCTCAGCGTGGCCTCGTCTCTGTGTGGCTCAGCGTGGCCTTGTCTCTGTGGCTCAGCGTGGCCTCGTCTCTGTGTGGCTCAGCGCGGCCTTGTCTCTGTGGCTCAGCGTGGCCTCGTCTCTGTGTGGCTCAGCATGGCCTTGTCTCTGTGGCTCAGCATGGCCTCGTCTCTGTGTGGCTCAGCGTGGCCTCGTCTCTGTGTGGCTCAGCATGGCCTTGTCTCTGTGGCTCAGCATGGCCTCATCTCTGTGTGGCTCAGCGTGGCCTTGTGTCTGTGGCTCAGCGTGGCCTTGTCTCTGTGCCTCAGCATGGCCTCGTCTCTGTGTGGCTCAGCGTGGTGTCGTCTCTGTGTGGCTCAGCGTGGCCTTGTCTCTGTGGCTCAGCATGGCCTCGTCTCTGTGAGGCTCAGCGTGGCCTTGTCTCTGTGGCTCAGCGTGGCCTTGTCTCTGTGGCTCAGCATGCCCTCGTCTCTGTGTGGCTCAGCATGGCCTTGTCTCTGTGGCTCAGCATGGCCTCGTCTCTGTGAGGCTCAGCGTGGCCTTGTCTCTGTGGCTCAGCGTGGCCTTGTCTCTGTGGCTCAGCATGCCCTCGTCTCTGTGTGGCTCAGCATGGCCTTGTCTCTGTGACTCAGCATGGCCTCGTCTCTGTGTGGCTCAGCGTGGCCTTGTCTCTGTGGCTCAGCATGGCCTCGTCTCTGTGTGGCTCAGCGTGGCCTTGACTCTGTGTGGCTCAGCGTGGCCTCTTCTCAGTGCGGCTCATCGCGGCTTCTTAGCGCGGCGCAGCGTTTACATTTTTTTTTTTTTAATTAAGCGTCAGCAAATGCGTAAATGTATTATGTAATTTCAGCAGCATAAAAGTATCTTGCATATAAAGTAAAGCATGCTCCACTTTATAGATTATAGAGTTACTGTTCCCACGATGATATCAATGTAAATCTATAATATCCTACTGTCTACGGAATTTAATACATCCATGTCTACACAGCTGTTCGCTAACTCTTTTTCTTTCTTCTTTTTTAGGATCTACATAATATACGGCTGGTGGGTATACTTTTCTTTTACGTTCTTTGAGGGTGGGCTCCGTCCAGTGGAATTATTCTTCCACCCATTCTTGGGGGTCGTGACCGTGGCATGAAGAATCCGTACCGTCGGATCGCGAGTTATGGACGGGGCCTTCACCAAAGAACTTTATTGCATATATTGCTTGCTGGGCTGTTAATAAAATGCATAATTGTACAGTATCTTCTCTCCCGATATTTCTGGTGGAAATGAAAGCGTAGCAAAAGTTCTGCCAGGAAGACTCAATTGTTACGTCATTTATTACCTTCTGATCTATCCAATCGCGTCCTAATATGTGAAGTATAAAAGATCCATACTTACACTCGTCTGAGTTCGCAGATGCTGACGCTTCCACTTACCACCATCCTCCCCACCTCCACAAAGACGGTCTTCCCTCCATCCTTCCCACCACCACCAGGATGGTCCCTTCCAATACCCCAAGGGGGGTCGGCTGCGCCCCTGCCTTCATCTTCAGGCAGGAAATGCAGAATCAGTACCCTCGGATCGCGAGTTATGGACCGGGCCTTCGCCAAAGAACTTTATTGCATATATTGCTTGCTGGGCTGTTAACCCTCTGGGGACGGCAAACGCACCGGTGCGTTTTGGCAGATTCTTTTCACATAGCAGAAAAATAGACTTAAACTACTCCATCATTTCTGGTCATACAGAGTTAAGACATATTAAAAAAAATAAACTGTTAAATTTCTACTTTTTTATGTGCCCACTAGGGGTGGGCGCTATACCGGTATGAACGTGAATACCGGTATTATGTTGTGCCATGATATGGATTTTGCGATACCGAGGATACCGTATTCATAAATTCAAATTTTGCAGTTATATTGTTTTGTTCAATTTGGTACTATTTACAACTAACACTAATGACGATACAGAATCGAATACGCTGTTTAAGGAAATGACTGATTTGGCGCTTCATACGCGTGAAGTTGCTGAGGCGATTAACCGCTGTCCTGTGACGCGCTCATTGAAGGACCGTAACGTAGAACACATCGCTAGTGCTAAGCGGCTGTTCATAAAGGATGCATCTTTTGCGGTGGAATGGGAAATAACAAGGTAATGAGAGGCAAGTTTGACTTTTAACTTGAGCGCAGCATTTTTAGAATGCCGTTTCATTTGCGAGACGCGGGTGCAACACCAAAACAAGTTCCTCAAGCACAAAAAAATGTTAAAGTTCTGTATGTTTGAGATGTTATGTTTTCATGAAGGTTGAAAGCTGCTATTATTAACTTTGACTTTGTTTTTACAAAACATTTACTGCTAATAATATTGTCCACGTGGAGACATTTCCCCAATGTAACGTTAGGCTATGAATAACAGGACACGACACACACATAAGCGAGCGCATACACACGACACACACATAAGCGCGCATACACACACACTGGTCCACTATCTGTGTGGGGACTCTCCATAGACATAATGGGGTTTATACTGTACAAACTGTAGGCCTTTATTCTGTCTCCTTACACGAATGAATTAGTTTGTATGAAAATGTTCATTGTTTTTTTCTTGTATACTTTTAAGTTCTATTTATTTGGTGCTTCGTTCAATCTCAAACCATTATTTTATTTTCATTATTAAGATGTCTGCACACGAGTTAACTGTAATCTGTGCAAACATTAAACTTAAATGAAACGTCTCGCTTTGGTCTACACTGGAAGTGTTCTGCTCGCTCTGCTAAAGCTAAACTATAATTACTAAAACTGAAAGTAAATAAAATAAAAACTATATAGAAATGTGTTTGCAAAATAAAAACTAACAAAACCATTAATGAAACTAGCTAAAACTAAACTGAAATTTAAAGCAAAATTGAAAACGATATTAAAATAAAAACTAATTTAAAAAAGCAAAACTATAACAACAGATATTCCCTGAGACAGAGCACACCTGAAGACGGCTCTCACTCAGAAATCAATAAAGTCTTAATTCGCTGCCGGTTCTCATTATGACAAGACGAGCAAAAAGTGGAAAGACATAACAAGTGCATTCAGGCCTACCTTATGTTGCACGTTTGCACTTTTTGAGAAAAGAAATTGCACAATAAAAATAAAAAAAAACATTTCAGGTCTATGTCCAATGAAATGCCTCACCTCATCTAGTGTTAAAATACATATTTTGCCTGTAATTTAACTAAGGTGTACTAAAATGTGATTCCAATTTTTTTTCTCATATCGCGATATAATATCGATATCGTCCGGACAGTGAAAAATATCGTGATATGAATTTTTGCTCATATCGCCCACCCCTAGTGCCCACCTACAATCGAAATAAAATATTGTGCTTTTGTAAAATAAAGAAAATAAACAGGGTGTGCGTTCTGCTTCTCCGTGTCCGTGAACTTTTTTTCTGGAGCACGTCTCTAAACTTAAACAAAACTCAGCGAATACTATTCACCCAGACATGAGCAATATATGTTTATGATCATTCAAGTTTGTACTTTTAAATTATTTTATTTAAAACTAAAATAAATATTCTCTGTTTATGTAATCTATATAAAAAGAGAGAGGTGTCAGCCGTTCTCATTATCGTCCTCGTATCTCATTATTCCGCTAGCGCGCGCTATTCAAATGCTAATGATCTGAAGCAACACATTGAGACGTGTAAACGCCCACATAAACTCGGTAAACACACTATATTTAGTCAGATTAATGTACTGTCGTCTTGCGCGGCTGTGAGGAATAATCCTGGGACATTTACCTACCTCAGAACAAGTGCTGGTTTATTTTCACTTCGAGGAGCGAGCTGAACTGTAAGTGTTTTTATTCTTGTGCTTTGTTCTAATCGCGATATATAATAACGTTAGTGTCTGTAAACGCAAAAATACCCTACTGTTTAAATTTGAATCATGTTTCTCTCTGTGTGTGTGTGTAGTAGTATCCTTTTAGACATCAAATAAGCTTTTGTTAGCAGTTTCTGCTCATATGTTAAATATATAGTATGTTTTGTCAATAAACTAATCAACTAAGAATAGTGTTTGTTCCAATGCAAGCTATATCAAAATAATGAATCCTTAACTTTGAAATATGTATGATAAAATGTATTGGCCTACTAAGACATTTATGGAAAAAGACTATTTTCTTTTCAAGATGTTTCCAACTCTAACTTTGAACCAATTCTGTAGAATGGCCCATATAACCTATTCGAACAGGATTTGTTTCCAGGTATGACTAAATATGTGCTTTTGACTTTCATTTATATTTTATATATATATATATATATATATATATATATATATATATATATATATATATATATATACACTCACCTAAAGGATTATTAGGAACACCATACTAATACTGTGTTTGACCCCCTTTCGCCTTCAGAACTGCCTTAATTCTACGTGGCATTGATTCAACAAGATGCTGAAAGCATTCTTTAGAAATGCTGGCCCATATTGATAGGAGAGCATCTTGCAGTTGATGGAGATATGTGGGATGCACATCCAGGGCACGAAGCTCCTGTTCCACCACATCCCAAATATGCTCTATTGGGTTGAGATCTGGTGACTGTGGGGGCCATTTTAGTACAGTGAACTCATTGTTATGTTCAAGAAACCAATTTGAAATGATTCGTGCTTTGTGACATGGTGCATTATCCTGCTGGAAGTAGCCATCAGAGGATGGGTACATGGTGGCCATAAAGGGATGGACATGGTCAGAAACAATGCTCAGGTAGGCCGTGGCATTTAAACGATGCCCAATTGGCACTAAGGGGCCTAAAATGTGCCAAGTAAACATCCCCCACACCATTACACCACCACCACCAGCCTGCACAGTGGTAACAAGGCATGATGGATCCATGTTCTCATTCTGTTTATGCCAAATTCTGACTCTACCATCTGAATGTCTCAACAGAAATCGAGACTCATCAGACCAGGCAACATTTTTCTAGTCTTCAACTGTCCAATTTTGGTGAGCTCTTGCAAATTGTAGCCTCTTTTTCCTATTTGTAATGGAGATGAGTGGTACCCGGTGGGGTCTTCTGCTGTTGTAGCCCATCCGCCTCAAGGTTGCGCGTGTTGTGGCTTCACAAATGCTTTGCTGCATACCTCGGTTGTAACGAGTGGTTATTTCAGTCAAAGTTGCTCTTCTATCAGCTTGAATCAGTCGGCCCATTCTCATCTGACCTCTAGCATCAACAAGGCATTTTCGCCCACAGGACTGCCGCATACTGGATGTTTTTCCCTTTTCACACCATTCTTTGTAAACCCTAGAAATGGTTGTGTGTGGAAATCCCAGTAACTGAGCAGATTGTGAAATACTCAGACCGGCCCGTCTGGCACCAACAACCATGCCACGGTCAAAATTGCTTAAATCGCCTTTCTTTCCCATTCTGACATTCAGTTTGGAGTTCAGGAGATTGTCTTGACCAGGACCACAGCCCTAAATGCATTGAAGCAACTGCCATGTGATTGGTTGATTAGATAATTGCATTAATGAGAAATTGAACAGGTGTTCCTAATAATCCTTTAGGTCAGTGTATATATATATATATATATATATATATATATATATATGTAAACTACCGTTCAAAAGTTTGGGGTCGGTACGATTTTAAATACTTTTAAAAGAATTCTCTTCTGCTAACCATGGCTGCGTCTATTTGATTAAAAATACAACAAAAATCAGTTATAGTATTAAATATTATTCCAGTGTAAATCAGCTGTTTTCTGTGTGAATATATAGTAAAGTGTAATTTATTCCATCAAAGCTGAATTTTCAGCATCACCAGTGTCAGTGTCTTCAGTGTCAAATGATCCTTCACAAATCAGTATGATATGAGGATTTGATGCTCAAGAAACATTTATTATTATTATCAATGTTGAAACAGTTGTTGGTCTGTCAGTTGTACAGTTTTTTTTTTTTTTTTTTTAGGATTCTTTGATGAATAGGAAGTTCAAAAGACTTTTGTAACATTATAAATGTCTTTACTGTCACTTTCGATCAAATTAATTATTCCTTGATGAATAAAAGTATTGATTTCTTTCCTCCAAAAAATAAAAATAAAATTCTCACTGACCCCAAACTTTTGAACGGTAGTGTGTATGTATGTATGTATGTATGTATGTATGTATGTATGTATGTATGTGTGTGTGTGTGTGTGTGTGTGTGTGTGTGTGTGTGTGTGTGTGTGTGTGTGTGTGTGTGTGTGTGTGTGTGTGTGTGTGTGTGTGTGTACATGTACCGTAAAACTTCAAATAATAGCCGAGTCCCAAATAGACGCCTGTCTCTTTTACAGGCCTGGTGTGGCTGCAGGTTTGGGTAAATAAAGGCCGGTTTCAAATAGAGGCCGGGTCTGTTTTTTAGTTTCGTGTTGTATTTAACCTTCTAAAACCCGTCAGATCGTCCGCTATTTGGCGGCCGAAAAAGCAAATTTGTGTCCCGCCAAAGCCTTTTTTGATCGGTGAGTGATGTAGAATAGAATGACTGCGGTGCATAACGAGCAGAGAGAGAGAGAGAGAGAGCGCCCCGGCCGGCGCGCGCACTCTCGCGTCTTCAAACAAAATGAGCGCTGTCTTGCTCTCTCTCCCTCGCGCATTAATCAAAATCAATTGACACGATAGTAAAAGGTCGGAAGACCGCAGTTTCACGTGGAGCATTTGGAGATTTTTAGAGATTAGAGACTCTAGGCCTACACTCAATGAACAACATCTCAATACTAAATTATAAATGCCGGTCTCATATAGACACCTGTCTCAAATACAAGCCGGTGCAGTTCGAAGATTTGGGAAAATAAAAGCCCGGGCTATTATTTGAAGTTTTACGGTACATACATGTTGCTCACATATTATGGTAGCCCTGTTTGTGCTAAATAGAGTCTAATTTCACCTGTGCCATTAATATGTTTATAAGCAACTGAAAAAAGCACAAATGGCATGTCAAAACATCTCAAGGACCCCAAAAACACCTTAGACCCCAGAGGGTTAATAAAATGCATAATTGTGCAGTATCTTCTCTCCCGAGTCTTTCTGGTAGAACTAAAATGTGATGCTTTTGTGCTGTGGTCAGTTACATGTTTTAGCAGTGGTGAGTATCCAGACATCCCAACCTGCAAGAAGTCATTTCAGGGAGGTATATCTTGGTGACTGGGGGCGGGGGGTCAGTCGACCCAATTGTTGACGGGGGGGGGGGGGGGGGGTGGGGGGGGTTGACTAGGTTAGGTTTAGGCACACTCGCAAGGTCTCTCGCTCTCTGCGCACGCGCCGCGCGCTATGGATGTTATGCGCGCAGTCAGAGCCGTTAAATATGAGTTTTTCACCGGCTCTGCGTGCAGTATGTTCTATCTCGCTCTAGATTCCGGGAGATTTGAACTAATTTGCGGGCATCAGGGAGACGCTAGCAATATGCGGGAGACTCCCGGAACTTCCGGGAGACTTGGGATGTCTGAGTATCTGTAAATGTAAAATCTGGTTATATTTAGCAACTGTAAAAGTAAACAGGACAGGGATATTGCAGATGATCTCAGACATACTGATGCATATTAAATTTGATTGCAGTACATTCTCATCATAAAAATAATTACTAGCTTATGCATTTCGTTGATTGAGAAAGATCTTCTAATACATAATAGTAAAAAACATCTCCTTCACCCTCACATCATTGAAGAAACATGGAATAAAAACAACTTTTGCTAATTACAATTGCATTCATAAAAAAAGTGAGTGTGGAAACTAAAAATACAAACAAATCTTCTCTTTCTCCTTGTATGCGCTGGACCGTCATCATGCTCCTCTACCTAATCTGTTTGTTTGCAGATCTGAGTGTTGCTCGTCAGTGTTTTGTGCAGTGTAAACACTTGAGATAACAATCAAATATGAAAAATATCAAATTAATTTATTAGCTTTAGGTGGTAAGTGTTACAAAATACTCCAAGACTTTGGTTGAAGATTCACATGCAGCTATATTGGGGCAATCCAGCTGAAGAAATTGATAAGAGCAAAGTCTGGCAGGTCAGTGAAATAAGAAATGTCTAGAAAGTCCTTAATGAGGTTCTCGAGTAAGCGGGTTTCTTGACGAAGGCGGACTATGGTAAATGCTGGATCCAGGATGTGGTTTGAATTTCAGTCGGCTGCTGGATCTGTATATGGCGAAGTCTTCCGTAACGAACTGCTCCGAGACTTTGGACATTTGGATTGTCCCAAAAAAGCTGCATTTGGATCCTCAACCAGAGTCGTAATCCATAAACCAAGCAAAAGGTCAAACACACAATCACACAATCCAAATAGTAAGAGTGAATACACAGGGCATCTGCTAAGTAAAATACTAAAAATGTAGATGTGCATCGATGCTTACCAGAGTTGTTTTATCGAAATGAACCCCATGCATTCACATCTTTTGGTGAAAAATCCATTGTTTTGTTTGCGTCCAAACTGCAAAAAAATGGCGGACTCATCACCACCACAGGTACAAGAATAAGACCCATCCCACTGTTGTGCGAGTGAAGATGAATGATTCACCTGAGAGCGCAATGAAGCACGTTTAAAACACAAAAGTGTATAAAAGAATGACCTGCTGCATTACATCAAAATAGATTTTCTATTGTTATAAATATTACAGAATGTTCAATTCAATTCACATTTATTTATATAGCGCTTTTCACAATACACATCGTTTCAAAGCAGCTTTACAGAAAATGCACAAGTCCACATTACAATTTAGAGTGATCTGTTATCAGAGGTAAATGTGTTATGTGTTAAGTTATGTATTTCAGAAATGTCCATATATAAAATCACAGTTAGCTAAAAATGGATTTATTTAACAATGTAATAATTAAACGCATAAACAATGAGCTCATTGAAGTAATGAATACTTGTTTGTTAACAAATGATTATGACATGGATAAAAATGTAGCATTGGTGCACGTTGATTCAGAGTTTGCGTCATCTGAAGTCTTCGCAGGAGTTGGCGCCATCTAGGTGTTGGGCATCTGAAGTCTTCATTATAGGATCCAAACTGGAGCTGACATACTCTCTAGTTACCTCAGTATAGGCATCCCGAGATAAAACAAAGAAGCGAATTGAAAATAATTAAGTGTAGCTGCTGTTCATAACATTGATCAAGGATAGTGTGCATTTGATCTGATATAACTCAATAAGGTTAGGAGATGCATTATATGAATGCTTGGCTAAAGAGATGCGTCTTTAATCTAGATTTAAACCGGGAGAGTGAGTCTGAGCCCTGAACATTATCTGGAAGGCTATTCCAGAGATTAGGAGCCAAATGTGAAAACCTTCTCCCTCCTTTAGTGGAGTTAGATGTCATAGGTACCATTAGAAGCGTCACAAAACTATTTGAGTTTTGTGACCTTAAAGGGGTAATTAACTGGATTATTTTATTATTTTATAATGTTTCCTGGGGTGCCTTTGTAATGTTAGTATGATTTTTACAACAAAAATTGTCATAATTTAATTTTTCCTAACCTGATTTTAGCTTCTGATTTGAATGCTCTGTTTAAAGGGGCATGTCTACTGTGAGACTTCAGTCTAAACACCCACTGCTGTGATTGGCTGACATCTTTCCATATGACACAGCTAGTATTACATGTGGAACTCTCTAGACAAATTTGACTACGTTTTCACAATTACAGCTATCAAGATTAACGAATTGTGAAATATGCTTATCATATATTTAGATCTATTCCCATCACATGAAAGGTTGCAGTGATGATCATTGAACAGATGACAGTCTATTGATCGTGGGAATGAAGAAATCTCATCATTGCAACGCAATTTCTGCACTGTCACTCTCACGAATGCTTTCACAAAATAACAATGCAAACACGAGGTAAATACAGTAAGAGCGTTGTGCAGTGTAACAGCGTCATTGAATTTCATAACGAGTTTTGGCAAGTGTCTAGAAACTCGCGCTGTGTGATTAACAGCTTAGGCGATTGGAAAGGGAGCGTTCTTTGATCGCTTTCTGCTATAATTTAATCACAGTTTAAATAAGATTATTTTTATCCTACTTAGAGAAACTCTCACCTGTCAAAAGATAAAGGAAAATTTGAATTCTCAGTTCATGACCCCTTTAAAGGGATACTCCACCGTTTTTTCATATTAAACTATGTTATTCTCTTATCTAAGACGAGTTAATACATACCTCTCTCGTCTCAGTGCGTGCACTTAATCGCTCTGTCGGGCGGAGAACTTTGAGAGCAGTTAGCTTAGCCCCATTCATTGTATATGGGCCAAACAGAGATGAAGTTAGAAGCGACCAAACACATCCACGTTTTCTCTATTTAAATATAGTTACACGAGTAGTTACACGACCAAGTATGGTGACACTAAATAAAATGTGGCGCTTTTTATAAGCGGGTAAAATGGATAACTATAATGTATGGCGGAATAGCACTTATTGGGAGCACTTCGACTCGGCGCTGTAATATCTTCACTCGTGAAAAGTCCTCTCCCCCCTCTCCCTCTCCCTCTCCCTCTCCCTGATACTTCGTCAACTCTGCACAAAAAACTACTACTACTGCAGGTGTGCAGGTCATGTTGGTTCTATTGACGGAGAGGGAATTTGCAATACACTGTAACCAGTGTAGAGATGATAAAATGGGTGTTAAATGATCATATTTTCTTGACCTAGTAAGAACACTAGCAGCTGCACTTTGGACTTGTTTATCGAGGATGCAGGACAACCAGCTAGTAATGTTCTGTTCTATACGACAATTTTTATAATTTATTTTTTTTATAGCAGTTAATATGTTTTTGACAGATTCATGACATTATACATGTAGGTAACACATAGGATACTGTCAGGGAATTAAGTCAATTTTAAGACAATTTTATGTTCATTATTACTACATTATGTAACGATCTTGAACCAAGCCGAGTCATTGCAAGAAGAGGCGCAGACTCTACAGCCATTGAACAGGAATCGGCCCAGTTCTTTACCACCGTAACAACAATACATGTGCCAGAGCGACCTGCGGGTCACTCTAGGATAAAGCTTGGTTTATACTCACAGCAACTGCACAAGCAAGAATGTGCGCATGGCAAAAATTACGTCACCGTGGTGTGGGCGGTCTTGCGCGTTGAGAGCTCTAGACCCCATTTTGTGTGGTGGTGTGGACGGCATTTTTTGTAACTTTGCGTACGGCTCCTTCTGAAGATGCATGACTTCGAGCTGATTCTGGCCGAGCAGGTACAGGCTGCCAGTTTGCGCTTGTTCAAATTATTGCTTACATTTAAAAAATGAAGGCAGAAATACGCCTTTTTTATGAAAATAAAGGTCAATGTTTAATAAAAAATGTTCATAAAATTAAATACAAATATTTAAATGAAATATGGAACTATTTAAGAGATTGTTGTTTAATTTAGTTTATGTTCTCATATCCATATGTTCTGTTCTAGTGTCACA
This sequence comes from Rhinichthys osculus, assembly GCA_029959095.1. Classification (NCBI taxonomy): domain Eukaryota; kingdom Metazoa; phylum Chordata; class Actinopteri; order Cypriniformes; family Leuciscidae; genus Rhinichthys; species Rhinichthys osculus. The sequence goes on from JARWKJ010000009.1 coordinate 39,352,608, forward strand.
AGTAATTTTTACATGATTATTTTGGACTTAAAAAAGCACAGTGGACCAACACCAGCCGATGACATGGCTCCCCAAACCAACACAGACTGTGGAAACTTCACACTGGACTTCAAGTATCTTGGATTGTGTGCCTCTCCATTCTTCCTCCAAACTATGGGACCTTGGTTTCCAAATGAGATGCAAAATTTACTCACATCAGAAAAGAGGACTTTGGTCCACTGTCCTTTATTAAGTCCAGAGTCAACGTAGCCGTCTACCAGGACATTTTAGAGTACTTCATGCTTCCTTCAGCAGACAAGCTTCATGGAGATGCTGACTTCATTTTCCAGCAGGACTTGGCACCTGCCCACACTGCCAAAATAACCAAAACCTGGTTCAATGACCATGGGATTACTGTGCTTGATTGGCCAGCAAACTCGCCTGACCTGAACCCCATAGAGAATCTATGGGGCATTGCCAAGAGAAAGACGAAAGACATGAGACCGAACAATGCAGAAGAGCTGAAGGCCGCTATTGAAGCATCCTGGTCTTCCATAACACCTCAGCAGTGCCACAGGCTGATCGCATCCATGCCATGCCGCATTGAGGCAGTAATTCATGCAAAAGGGGCCCAAACCAAGTACTGAGTACATATGCATAATTATACTTTTCAGAGGGCTGACATTTCTGTATTTAAATCCTTTTTTTATTGATTTCATGTAATTTTCTAATTTTCTGAGATTTTGAATTTGGGGGTTTCATAAGCTGTAAGCCATAATCATCAAAATTATAACAAGTAAAGGCTTCAAATATCTCACCTTGCATGCAATGAGTCTATATAATATATTAGTTTCACCTTTTAAGTTGAATTACTGAAATAAATTAACTTTAACACGATATTCTAATTTGGTTTTGGTTCAATATGTCAGGTTTTAAACCTGAACCAAACATATATTTTTATTCAAAGATCAACAGTCTGTCATTAGTCTTTAGTCTGCCACAAAAAAAATTAAAAAAAACATTAAAATCATGAACTCAAATGTCATTGTGAAAAAAAAAAAAAGTGTTACTGTTGTAACAGTGCACAGGCTAAATCAGACCTTTCAGGCTATAGCCTAACACTAATAAGCCTTATGCCAAAATTATTATTACAACTAAATTGTGGTCATTAAATAGGAAAACTAAATAATTGTGTAGATGATTTGCTTCAAGTGTAACCCGACATCAGACATTAAAGTCCCACTCCGATCATATTTTGAGCTATCACAAAACCTGTGCCGTTTTCTGGGACTTCGCTTCAGCAGAGCGGCAGTTGCTCATTAGCAATTCGCCTCTGCGTTGTGGGCGGAGCCGTTGGCACGAAGACGACCCTCCCCCTGCCCGTTGCTGAGAGCTCTGTCTCTCCCGCTAGCTTACACCCCCAATACCGGTGGGGCAACAGTATTATATACACGTTCATTATAATTATCCGAAGTTAATCAAAGTTATCACATATCATTATTTCACTCCAAGACGTCGCGTGTGGAGACGCCCAGTGGAGTTACTACGTCACAACTCCAGTCTATTTTAGCCGGCATTTTAGCGTCTGCTACTGATTCACAGCCATTTCAATGTAGAAATACTCAGAAATACAACTTTGAGCTTATTTTTCTCAAGATATGTCCTCTAACATCAGAAAAATGCCACAAGAACAGGTTAACACCCAGAAAAACATTATTTTCATCGGAGTGGGTCTTTAAGGCCCGGCCGAAGTATTTTTTTGCACACAGTGACGCGACCAATCAATCACTCCTTTAATGCTGCGTCACACCAGACGCGAAAAGCGTGTCAAATTCGCGCCTACCGCATATAGTTATATATACGAATCCATTCGCGCATCAAGAACGTTTAGACTGGCTGTCTGCACATTCACTGTCCCCGTGGCTGCTGCAACTTGAGGGGACTCAACTTCCACGGACAGTTTAAAATGTTTTATCAAGATTTTGCTTTAGTATAATTTTCGGGACAATTAAGGACGGTTTCGGGATTCGGGACAACAGCTTAGATTTCAGGACTGTCCCGAAGTTTTCGGGACTTCTGGTCACCCTAGGCGAGCCGGCTGCACACACACTTCAGCTTTGTTCCTCAGAGCCTAAGCCAGCATCTCTCAGCAAGAGAAGCGAATCCATTCACCTCTGCAATAGAGCATCTGCTGCTGGATTTCAGCACAATACAGCGGCCTCTCTCTTGAGCGTGCACAGATAAGTGCAGAGAGTGCCCTGGGTGCATCAGTAGTGTTCTGAAAGAGGCCATTTCTTTTTTATAATAAAGAAGCAAATTCCTCTAATACATAGCTGATCGCGTCTTTTCAAAGATACTTTTCCGTTTGTGTATTTTCTGGGTGTGTTCGATATCTCTCATCCTCGGACAGCCACGATCGCTGCCTCACGTGCCTAGGTACATGCTGAGAAAGCTTTCATGGATGGCTCATGTTCTCACTACAAGAACATTACCATGCCAATGTTGTGAAAACGTTTCTCTTTCCTGGCAAGAAAGAGAGAAAGAGAAACCTGGACTAGTGCTCAGGGCGATGCAAGGACTACATCGCAAGTGTTTTCGCTGAGTGATTCCCAGCGGACTTCCTGCTGCTCTCGTATGTTGCGTCCAGTGGAGTTCCCGGCTGAGTTCGGCATTGCGTCGCTAAGCAGGGTGTGGTAGCTCTGTCTGAGTGTGATGCTGAGTTGAAAGCCAGGCCGCCGTGGGTATCGGATAAAAGTGGAATTCTCCACCATGTCGTGAGCACTCACGGTTAGTTTCTGGGTACAGGGCTCGTCTCATAGTCGTGCCCCGCCCTGGTGCCTTTCTTTCCGGAAGTGTATTAAGAGCTCAAGAAGCATGGAAGGCAGACACTGCAAAAAACCTACTTCAAAAGTTATTTTGCCCTCACTACACTTGACAGTGGGGCGGCCAGGGGGTAGACAGATGTTCCCAAGGTGAGTGCGTGGTCGCGGTGCACTTGTGCTCACAGAGTGCCCTGGTGGAATCATCCTAAAATCCCGTCCACAGTCTGTAAGACTACTTCCTACCTAGGGACCAAGGCTTAAAGTGCCGTAGCACAGGTTGCTTCCGCTCTGCGTGCCGTGGCCATCCTGCAGGTCCTTTAGGCAAAAGCTCTGAAAGAGCTGCACAAAGGTAGTTCTGAGCCAAGATTAATGCGGGAACAGCGTTCGGTGACTGTCGTTGCTCACAGAGCAACTCATGGTGCGTTCTATTATTTATCCGTGTCGGAGTTCCGACTAGGAAGACAGACGTTGCCTAGCAACACACACCAACGCGCCCCATTTCCTCGGATTTCCCAGCTCGGAAGTCGGAAAACCGCGAGGACACCGAGCAAGAATTCCGATACGGAATCCAAGATGGCTGCGCCCTGTGTGACTTGTAAGTATGAATTGTTTTCATTGTTTTTGGACCGCTTTGGTTGTTTAAATGGCGATTTTAATCACTCATATTACTGCAATACCTTACTGCATCCGCATCACTGCCTGTGGGTATGGGAATCGGTCTTGTTGTGAGTGCAATATTGAATGAACCCTTGTTTCAAACGGGTGTTACTAACGTGGCTAGCGTTGCTAACAGAAGATAAACTAAAACATTAAATAAAGTGAACATTTTAGAAGTTCAAATGGCTGCGTTTTGATAAGCGCCTGGTAATCGGCCAGTGCTACCATAGAAACAGCTTTCCGGGTGGCCTCCATGTTTTTTCTGCGACTCGGACGCACAAAACATACCAGACCGCTTGAAGTGTCGAAGTGACGTCATATCCGAGGGCCGAGTCGGTTCGTTGACAATAATAAAATGCAGCATAATGTCACGGCGCCGCACATTTATGGCCGTAGAAATGCCATCCTTGGCTAACAATGCAGAGATGAGGGAGCTCGACAAAGTGCTCTTTCTTGACACCCTATCTCACGGAGTGGCCTCTTCGGCGGCACTGTTGAGGACTTTACCAGGAGTTCTTGGCAGTAGAAAAGCAGACTGAGGTGATTAAGACATCTTATCTCAGCGAGATGCCTCCAGGCCGTGAGGCACGTTTGTCTGCTTGTCGCTGAGGGTATCCGCCTGCAGCTGCCACCCAGCTCTGCAGTCACTTAAGTCCATGGCCAGATTGCAGCGTTGAGCTACCCGCAGTAAAGTGGCACAGCCAGCTCATCAGATGACCAGGAAGGCGACTTCGAAGCATCCCTGAGACGAGCAACCCAGGGACGACAGGGACTGCTCGTTTGTCAGGAGAACTCTTGGTTTGTAAGTGCACTGCTCCTTTCCCGGTGGAGGGCAGGTAGGGGAATTTTGGTTCCCTTTTATTTGTGGTTTCCCCCTGGTCTAAATGTCAGCAGTACCCAAATTTCAAACGTTGCGTCTCTACATTCCCTGGATCACACAGCCTGCAGCCTGGACATGATGGAAGCGAGCCTCCTCATATCCGGCCACAGCACACTTACAACTCTGTACAGGTCAGCGTAGCGCTTTTCGAGGATGCCACCGGCCGGTTTCAGTTGGGCTTCACGGCGTGAGGTAGGTGTTCCAACACACCCACAGGCACGTGATCGGGAAGCCCTGCACAGGACTTGAAAGAGGGGGCGAATTTGGTGAAATGTAAGTTTATTTTGTAACAAATAAAACATAATAGAAAATCCATATACAACTACAGTTATATTAAACATTTTAACATGATGAACATGCAACAACTGTTAAGTCAAAACATCTAGGCCTAAATGTATTTTACTATTTACTATTGTGTATTTTAGCCTGTATAAGCTTTATGAGCTGGATCCTGCCGTTTCTGTAAAAAGTTGATGAAGACTAGTTTATTCACTTTATGTCTTTAAAACATGTAAAACATGTCAATGTCAATTTTATTTCTATAGCACTATTAATCACAACCGTGGTTGTCCAATGTGCTGCACAATGGTAACAGAACAAGGCAAGAACAATATAGTTAAAAACAATAAAAACACAATACAATACAACTTCCTCATTGATTATATGCCAAATTAAACAAATGAGTTTTTAGCATAGATTTAAAAACAGACAGTGAAGATGCAAAGCGAATACAGAGAGGCAGAGCATTCCACAGCCTGAGGGCAGCTACTGAAAAGGCCCGGTCACCCCTGCATTTCAGCTTCGACTTCGGAACGCATAACAGTCTCTGGTTGGACGACCGGAGGGATAGAACTGGACGATATTCAGTTAATAAGTCCGATAGGTAGGAAGGCGCCAGACCGTTTAATGATTTAAATACCAAAAGAAGTATTTTAAAATTCACCCGATAACACACAGGCAGCCAGTGCAAAGAACGTAATACTGGCGTAATATGGTCCCGTTTTTTGGTACTTGTTAAAAGTCTAGCGGCCGCATTTTGTACTATCTGCAACTTGGATAAAGCTGACTGGCTGATCCCTGTCACAGTCTTACTAAAGGACGAGGATACGGAAGTAGAATATACACTGTTTATTTGACACGTAAAGCAAGCTCCAAGACAACAGAAGACATAAGATCCAATCAGAGGTACTCAGCACACTGGATATACTTTACTGGAACAGTCCTGGGTACAGATCAATCACTAGATGATTCGCGAAGTTTCCAGATCAAAGGAAGCACTGGTGAATGAAGCTGGGTGATTCAAGGGCGATCTCCACGTTGAAGCTGTTCAGGAGACACAGATAGGTTGTTAGCAGTAGACTGACAATACTTTGCAAAAGGAGTCTTTCTAGAACCAGACAAAGATGGTTTGGAACCAGAGGGTCGTGGGTATCGTATAGACGAGACCGGACGCTGAGTGGAAAGTGACAGGGCTTTTTAAGCAGTGAGCGATAGAGGTGAGTGATGATGACATGCAGGTGGAACTGATCAGAACTCCGGAGATGATGAGCGAAACCAGGTGCGCTGAGTTGAGTTTGGTTGGGATGTGTCATTGCTGATGGGATCCGTGACAAGCCCAAGATAAAGTGAGTTACAGTAATCCAATATCGAAGTAATAAAAGCATGAATTAATTTTCCGAAATTTTTTCTTGACAGAATTGGTTTTACTTTTACTAGTAGTCGAAGCTGAAAGAAGCACGATTTGACCACTGTATTTATGTGTTTGTCAAATTTCAGACCATCATCGAAGACAACCCCAAGATTTTTGACCCAAGGCTTAACAAACAGGGATAACTCACCCAAGTATTTTTTTGGTATACTAGGAGAATCTGAAGGACTAAAAATTATTATTTCAGTTTTACTTTCATTAAAATTAAGAAAGTTTAAAGACAACCAGGCCTTAACATCAGACAAACAGGTCATCAGAACCTCCAAACCATTTGAACTCTGTTTTAATGGCAAATAGATTTGAGTATCATCTGCATAGCAGTGAAACAACAGACCATGCTTCCTAAAAATAGAACCCAATGGGAGCATAATGTAAAAAGAATAGGTGCTAAGATGGAACCCTGAGGGACACCACATGATACATGAGCTGCCTCAGAAGAATGTTCACCCATATTAACTTTAAAACCTTGATTACAAAGGTATGATTTAAACCATTCAAGAGCACTTCCTTTTATGCCAACACAGTGCTCCAAGCGAGCAAGAAGGACAGCATGGTCCACTGTGTCGAACGCAGCGCTCAAGTCCAGGAGCATAAGCACAGCATAGTCCCCAGAGTCGCCAGTTAGTAAAATATCATTTAAAACCTTCAAAAGTGCAGTCTCTGTTGAGTGATGTTTTCTAAAACCTGATTGAAAGATCTCAAATATATTATTTTCATCTAAGAAACTTTGCAATTGCTTAAGAACTATTTTCTCTAGGATCTTTGTAACAAAAGACAAATTCGAAATGGGCCTATAATGATCTAAAACAGTAGGGTCCAGATTCGGTCTTTTAAGCAAAGGGTGAACTATGGCATGTTTTAACACATCTGGTACCGAACTAGTTTCAATACATCGGTTTATCATAGTCACAAATTAGGGACCTACTACTTCAAAAACTTGTTTCAGGAAATATGGAGCCATAGCATCAATGGAAGAGCCTGATGGCTTTAACTGGCACACTATTTCTTGAAGTTGTATAAAAGAAATAGGTTCAAACCGACTGAACTCTGCAATACAAACAGAGTGAATGGATGGATCAAAAGGAGGGGGAGATATCATGATATCATTAATCTTACTTATAAAAAATTTAAGAAAATCGTTACACACTGATTGTGACAGGTGGATTTACAACAGTGTTGAAAACAGTGAAAAGAGTTTAGGGTCTATGATAATTAGTATTAATAAGTTCCGTGAAATACCTAGTTTTCGCTCCTTTCACTGCCTTCTGAAATTTGGATAAAGAATCTCTTAATATTTCAAAAGAAATTTGGAGCCTGTCCTTTTTCCACTTGCAAGCTCTGCTTCAACTAGCGAATATGATCATCAATCCAGGGCTCTGATCTTGGTTTAATTTTTAAGGTCTTTACAGGAGCCACTGCATCCAAGACATTTATAAATGTGGAGTTAAGTCTGAGTAGAAGCTCCTCTGCACTCAGATCATACTGACAGACATCCAAAGATTGAATAGCATCACAGAAGGCTAGTGAAAAGGATTTGCTTGTAGATTAGGTAATTAATCGAGATTTACGGACATATTTAGTGGTTTTAGAGTAATTTGGTACACAGGGAACAGAAAACATAACAGCTTTATGGTCAGAAAACCCATTTTCAACTACCTCAAGATCATAGAGAGAACAACCATATGATATCACAAGGTCAAGTGTATGTCCCAACTGATGAGTAGGGACATTCACATGTTGTTTGAGATCAAATACATTCAACAAAGTAGTAAATTCTTTAGTTAATGAGTCCATTGTGCAACACACATGAATGTTAAAATCGCCAAGAATTAACAATTTATCATATTTGGGTATAACTTCCCCCAAGAAGTCTGCAAACTCATTTAAAAAGTTTTTGCTTAGGAGGGTGGTAAATCAGAGCAATCAAAAGTGGAGAATGTTCTCCAGCGAATGGAGAAATTGCTGGCTAAACCCTTTACAGGGAGATCCAAAGTGAGACGCGACTCTCCCTGTTGAGCCAGGAAATGCTTCAGTTTAACGGCAAAGCCACCCCGTCTTCCGCGTTTTCTCCTACGCCTCTTCCCCGGTAGCGAACACGGCCAGCGACGCAGGTAGCCAGGTTTCGACATCAGAAATGGAGATGAGTGAGATGAGCCATTTCACGCTAGATATAGCAGATCGTTTGTATTTGGTTGCAAACTTAGAAGAGTTAATTTGTCATATACCGATATCAAGGAAGAACATTGAGTAAAATACGAAATAAAACGGAGTAAAACAAACAAACTAGCGACTAGACCATGAGTCAAACGGCAAGCCACAAACAACGGCGCCATCTTGCAGCATCTGCGTTTGCACATCGCCTGTACTGGGTTAATTTACAAAACGTAAACGTAAATCATGGAACTAGTGCACTGTGTGTGTGTGTGTGTGTGTGTAACTGCACTTGTCTAAAGATCAAATCAGATTCAAAGCTTGAGACATGTAAACGCGCACATCCCCATTACTTTATGTCTCGTCCATGTAAACACCGTGTTCGGATTCATTAATCGGATTGATTTCATTCCGATTGAACCATGTAAACGCAGCTTAATGTTGCTGCAGGTCTATTAGTCTCCATTTACACTACAGCACTGAATGCACAGGTCTATTTTTAAAAATGTTTTGACCTGTCCGTTGTTACAGTTATCACTGTCAACCATACAAATTTCAGGAGCGACTCATGGAACAATGGTTACGTTTACATGCATCCAAATAATCCGTTAGTAATCGGATTGACAGCTCAATCAGACTGAAAAGCCTTCATGTAAAAACCTTAATCAATCCAATTGAGCACGATCCGAATGAAATTTCGATCAGATTGAAAGGGGTGGTTTATTCCTTTTCTAATACGATCGAGAGAACATGTAAACACTTGATCAGATTGAAAACCTAAACTGAAAGGAATGCGCATATGCAATGACATTGAAATAGTGTAATGACATATGACATGCGAAATGAGCTGTTCTTCCTGTTGAATAAAGTGTCATATAAATGAGTGTCCCGTCATTCTAAAATTCTCCTTTCACTGTGTCTGTGAAGTAGAGCAGGACAACATCCCACCAGTCCTGGTTTCGGATTCTCATCTACAGACGACTGGTTTTGGGCACAGGAAGGGGCATTTTTACTGCTTGATTGGCACAACGGTTCATATGCTCATTGTCTCCAAATTATGACCAGAAATGGATAAATATTAAGTCTACTGTTTGAAACAAATAAAGAACCAATGTAGGAGAATGGTTATTATGCGCAAACAGCGGGAAACTCTGTATATTCGTGCAGTGTGCGCATGTCAAAAAATCTATTCCGATTTGAATCTTGTGACAGATAAACGCGCACATTTGAATCTTGTGACAGATAAATGCGCGATCATGTTTAGCATTCATGTAAACAGTACATTCAAAATTCATCAATCGCAATGAATTCAGTCCGATTGAAACAAAAGTTGTGCATGTAAACATAGCCAATGTAGCGGATTCACTCCCGTAATTGGCAATTTGGCGTGCAGTTTTCATACTTTACGCTTTGCCCACCCACTTGAACATTTCTACAGGGCTCCAGAGCTATTTGCAAGGCAATTCCAGGCTAATAAAAAGACAGGCGATCAAAAATAATTCAGGATTCCAGCAGGACTGTTCCTGTTGATAATATTAACTAACATTGCAATCTGAATTTGTTTAACATGCTGCTGCAGTACAAAAAGTAACAGAAAAAATGTACTTAAAAGAGTTCACATGCCAGCCTCGCTTTGTCTCTGTATCCTCAGTAAATATATTGTCTGCTTGCTGTTGCATAAACGCAATATTGCATATTCACTAGCTGCTAATATACTTAGTAATTCACTCTAAGCATTAAAACAGGACTGTTAACACGACACGATTACACCTTGAATATGGTTACTTCATAAAGAATTGATAAAGCAGACCACGCAAACGCATAATGATATGGCATAAGAAAGACCGTTCACTTATCTTAGATGTTGAATTTCAGAGGATTTCTGAAAGTGCACTGCACTGCTAATTGGCTATTGATACAGAAGGAACCAATCAGCTGTGCCCTATATAGAATGATATGATTGCAAGCAGCTTGAGTTAAGGACCTGTTAGCCTGTGCCATCTAGAGTTTCATGACAGAAGTTTGTATTTCTGCCTCATACAGTGATCACAATCCCCATCAGATCACAAGGAAGTTATTTTAAACACTCGCTGGTGTCTGAAAGTAATTTTTGAGCTGAAAAATTTTTAAAATGTCTTCAATGTTGAAGTTATCTGGCAGCCTGATATAATAACATGATGCGATAAGGCCCGATCAAGCTCCTGTAGTGACGGTGGAAACGCAACTGGCCCTGGCACGCACACCAGCCTGCTCGGTTTTAGTCCGACAGTGGACACAGCTAATGACAAACAGCACATTTGGTGAACAGAACCTAATTTCACCAAGTTCAACATGGTCCGATCTGGAACAACATTCAAATCAACAAATCAGATTTGAGGGACAAGTTTATGTCAAGTTTAGGCTTACAACCGGGGCAAGGTGCTACTACATCAGTGTTATTCACCTATCATTTCCCTCTGATTTTAGGAATAAGTTATGGGTAGGGCTAGGCTTTGGGGTAGGGAAAAGGTTAGGATTACATTTACAGACAGGAATGTTGTTCCAGGATCGACCCAGGAACGCGTCTAACTCTGCAAAATCAGGACAGGCCATTTTGTGCACCTTTGATATTACACATTTTATAGATTTATTCCATTTAAATACAATATTTTCCAAAATGTTTCTGTTTAGCGAGGCAAGAAAAAATATTCAATATCACCGACATGGCATGACAGCCACTAATTTTATTCATAAATGTTAGGCAACCAGCAGTTGGAATCCCTACTAGCAACCCCACTATTTTAGGAATGGCAGCACACAGAGACAAAGTCGCAGGCTGTGTGAATGAGGCCTAATATGGAGGCCCTAGGAAGAAACTTCCTACTCTGCTTGAGACAGCACTGGTAAGGCCACTTAATGTCTAGAAAAGGCCTTGCCTTGAAGCATTGGTGTGGATGCTTTACATAAACCAAATAATGCACTAACTTTGGGTTATTACTTAACATTGCCTATAAAAATACTTGTATGGTAGAGCATTATGAACACAAGGGAAAACAGAGCGAATTAAACTTGAGTATATAAACAGTTGTAAATTAAAATGATTTTGAACTTTATTCTTATAATACAAATGAAATTATTTGAATGTTCTGTCAAACAATCAGTTTCAGAACACGGAGTAAGATTTGTATAAACAAAGCCATCTTCACTATCATCATGTAATGCCAGAGCAATCGTTTTTTTTTTCCCTAATAAATGAAAATAATTAAACGCATGTTAAACTGAAATGTTAAACGCATACTATTTATAAATATTACAGAGTCTGGAAGCTGTGAATTATTGCAACAACAACAAAAATATCAAGCAAGATATCTGGGACTCCATTAAAGCACTTTCTTGACAAAATTTTGTTTAAAAAGCCAGTAAACACTTTTCACGTACATTTGTTAGTCATTCCACTTTGATTTTTACCTGAATGCTACATTCAAACTTTGCCAACTTTTTGCATGGTTTAATGAATTACCAAAAGTGTGCAGTGTAACTTTCAACAACTTTGAAAAGTAGCAACCAATAGTAAAAAAAAAAAAAAAAAATGCAACTAATTTGAATCCTTTTATTAGAAGTTCTTATATAATTTCTTTCTTTACAGGTCTGCTTTCTGAGAAACAGACTCTGCACCTTGGGTTATGTCTATCTTTGAGGGTTTTTTTCTTTCCCAAAAAAGAACATTATGCTGATAGATATTTTATTTCACAGCCTTGTGACTGCAAGCAATCCTTATGCTAATCTGTGAAATGTTAACATTTGAATTATTTTAAAATGTTAAGATCTTTTTTTCCCCCTTAAACTCCAAGGGAAAATGGGTCTGAGTTCACCCCTTTCTCCTTCTATCTCCCTCGTTCTCTTTTTTCTCTGTTGTGTTAGATAGAGAGTAACCTTTCAGGGGGTGTCATGCCCCAGGGTATCTATTCAATACCACTGTGCCCAGGCGGGCAGGCTTCTCTCTTTTCGTCTCTCTTTCTTACCTCAGGAAAAAGAACAAAAAAAAAAAAAAGTGGGGAGGAATGTTTATTAACACCTCCGCCGGCTCACTTGGCCCCGCTGGGGTGACCTGATTATCGCCTGTCTGTAATTATGCTGAAACCAGAGGTGTGCTGCTCTTCATGTGGGGGTCCTGATTATGGAGGCGAGGCGTTCTCGGCATCTACCCAAGAGCCTTGATGAGTATTAACACAGGAGTCCTGTTGTTTGTGCAGCTTTGTTGTTAGGTATATATGCTCATCAGGCAGATGATACCTAAGGCAGGAACTTTGAGCGTCAGAGGGTGCAGGTGGAGTAAAAGGTATTATTGTGGCGTGTTGTTTTTTTGTTTTTTTTTTGTACATTCCTTCATCATGAGCTCTTTTGTCTGCGACTGTTTTGCAAAAATAATAAAATCAAATAGCAGATAAAACTTTGCCAAATTCCAATGCTGCAGCAAACAAAGAGCAAAACTTTGCGGCCTAGTTTTACAGACAGGGCTTAGATTAAGCCAGGATTAGGCCTTAGTTTAATTAGAACATCTAAGTAGCTTTTATAAACGTGCCTTAGAAAAAAAAACATTACTGATGTGCATCTTAAGACAAAACAAAGGCAATGACTATTTTAAGATTAAGTTGCTTAAGTGCAAGTTGCTTTCAGTTAAAACAGCAAACATGCATTTTAGTCTGGGACTAGGCTTAAGTCTATGAAACCGGGGTTGTATGTGTCTGAGTTTGGTTTAATGTGGGTGACAGCGACTGAACAGAGAGGTGTGTTTAAATGTTTTGATCATTGTGTGTATCTGTGAGAATGCATGTTTGTTCATATGGACTGTTGATATTGTTGTGATCAAAGAGGAAAATTGTCAGGGTCTCAGCTAGGATCTCTTGTTCATAAAGAGGCCAAAGGGTCCATATAAGCCTATGTCTGTTATGGAATTATTTATAGTTTGTAATTTACAAACTGTTATAAAACGGCATTTCTTAAGAATGTATGTGTCTGTGTTGAAGTGTAATTCTGAATATTAACCAAATAAACATGTGCGATCTCTCTCTCTCTCTCTCTCTCTCTCTCTCTCTCTCTCTCTCTCTCTCTCTCTCTCTCTCTCTCTCTCTCTCTCTCATCATCTAGCATCATCATTTGGTGAGTGTTCTGGCAGTCTTCTAACTAGTGCACTTGCCAGGCGTGTGCTGCCATCTAATGGCTATAAGGCCAAATGACTTAGTTTACTATGAAAAGTTCTAGATGAATTTTAAATGTGGACATTACTGATCTGAATTAGCACCATCACTGAAACCTTTAGTTTCTTTTCTCACCAATTCAGTTAATAAATCCATTAATAACAATATAATGTCCGGAAAATAAATAAGTAAATGTCAAAAAGAGGTAACCCTTTTTAAACAAGGCTGAAAGTTAATTAAGTATATTATAACTAGAAAGAAACTAATTAGTGGTGTTTAATAAGTCAAGATAATTATTACTACTGACCATAGTTGGGGCTAGGTATTTTGTAAAAACCCTCAAGAAAAGGTGGTCATTTGACCAGAAATGTCCTAGTAACCACCCCAGAAACCGCATACCGGCTGAAGGCTAAGTCATTTTTATTTTAATAGCACAACTGATGTTGTTTTAAAGCAGCTTCACAGAAAATTGTGCCTTAATGGCTAAAAAAACTCATCTAAAAAACAAAACAAAAAAACATGTTTAGGTAGTAGAGTTATTAGTTATTTAGTCAAGTCAAGAGTTAAGTCCAGTCACCTTTATTTCTATTGCGCTTAATACAAGACAGACTGTTTCAACGCAGCTTCAAAGCCTAATAAACAGGAAAATAATGATCAATGATGCTAACTTGTGCAAATATAAGACAAATTCAAATTCTGTTGTAAAGCAGCTCTACTATTTATTGCATAATATGTGTAAAAGAAGTTATACAAGTGTGTTCAATTAATACATTTAAATATATTTTTATTGTAAGGATTATATTGTAAGGATAGTGACAGTTCCCTTTCAAGGGAACTCGCGCTGCGTCTATTGACGCTGAGGGAAAGCTTTTGCGTGATGATGTCTTGAAGCACATGTGAAATCAGTCCAATGGTGTGGCGGAACGTCAGAGACGGGTGAAGTCACAAACCAGGAAACTATAAAGCCTGCCCAAAACAAAGCAGCTGAAACTGTCTATGTCTATTTGGTGCATATACTGTATATCAGCTATATTAAAGACTATGGCGAGCAGGGAGCAATTTAGACTGTGTGTGCACCCCTGCCCCGCGTTATTTAACGGGTGGGGACATACATATCCTTTGATTTGCTTGATTGGGTGAGGAGCATGCACAGTCAGCACTCGAGGGCGCTGGCTGTGAGCACTGTGATGTGCTTCCCATGCGGACACTCCGATCCCGCCTTGCGTTCTTTCGCGAGGACGCTCAGGCTCGCGTTCCCCAGGGCTGGAGTCCCCCAGCTGCTGAGGCACAGCGGCGTCTTCAGACTTGGGGTTCGCAAATGGATCTGTCAGCGGGGTTAGAGTCGGGCCCAGCCTTATCTCTACCTTCACCTGATAGATCCAGTGCCTTCTCTCAGGGTTTGGAAACAAGTGCTGGGGTTACTTCTGCCCTGATTGAGGCACCAACACTGCAGCTATCTAGTTCTGAGAAAATAGATGTTGTCAGTGTTGAAGCTTGATATACTTAGGATTCGCCAGCTCAGTCTCATGCTTTTGAGGAGCTAGTTGAGGTTGTGACGAGAGCTGTGGAAAGATTAATTCTCGACTGTACATGTGATAAGCAGGACGTTCGTACAAAGAGTAATCTAGATGAACGCTTCCTGCCATCCTGCCATCTCGCTCACAAGTGATGATCTGCGCATGCGCGTGCGGTTTGTGTTTGTGTTTGGAGCTCCGTCGAATTGTTTCGTAAATCCTTGATTTTCTTCTTTACCACTCATTTATAAACAAGCACCTTCTATTTTTACAGCATGTGAACTTATCTTCGATACTATTCCTTATAAAAAACAATCGGATTGCTTTGATATCGCTACTTAGATCCAACTTTCCGAATCTCCGCTACTAGCCTTGCTTTAGCCCGCTAGCATTACACGCGTGGCCTCTCGCCTATCGATCGTCTCATTTACGGCCGTTTCACTAAAAGGATACGGGTTATATCCAGGATTTTAGTCCTAAATTAGTAGTGATATTGGTAGTATCACTACTAATTTACTGTTCATCTGTTATAATGGAGAATATATCGGATGTGTGTCTAACGTTACCTCTGAGTGCAGGTGAGGACACATTCAAGCTGCATTCGGTGCTGTTGGAGCTGGAGTTCGTGGAGAAGCGGATCCGTGGTCTGCTAGAGAGGCAAGCCGAGCTGCGAGATCGGCGATCAGCGCTTGAAACATCACGCGCCGTTGCTCACAAGTCAGTGGTTAGTAACTTTTTGACGCCGACCTCGTCTACTCCGTGCGTTTCTCTGCACAGGACGCGATCATCCCTGGCTTCATTCACTCCGGCACCGACACAACACCATGGACCCTGGGTGATCCCTCAGCGGAAGACACGAGCCAGGACCAGAGCAAGAACCTCTCCACCCCTCCCGGTCTTCGAGATCTCCACCCGGAACCTCTTCTCCCCTCTTCGCGAGTCGGAACGCGACAACGCCGTGATCATCGGCAGTTCCATGCTCCGTCATGTCCGCGCTACCTCAGGTAAGAGTAATGTGCGCACTCACTGCTTTCCTGGTGCTCGTGTTCTAGATGTCGCTGCACCCGAGATCCTGAACGGTGACGTGCGCGTCGGAGCTGTTGTGCTCCACGCGGGAGTGAACGACATCAGGCTGCGGCAGACGGAGGTTCTGAAGAAGGACTACAGGAGCCTGATCGAGACGGTACGCAGCACAGCGCCTGAGGCAACGATCATCGTGTCTGGACTGCTTCCCACGTACCGACAAGGACAGGAAAGGTTCAGTAGATTATTTGCACTAAATTAATGGTTAATGTCATTGTGTAATGAACAGAAACTGCTCTTTGTAAATAATTGGAATCTGTTCTGGGAGCGACCTAGGCTCTACCGTGCTGATGGCCTGCACCCCAGCAGAATCGGAGCGGCTGTTCTGTCGGACAACATCTCCAAGACGTTGCACACCATCTGACTAGTAAGTCAAAGTCCAAATCACAATCTTTGCTGTCCCAACCTAATTTATATAAGTAGTGTAGAACATTATATAGAAACTGTGTCTATTCCTCGTTTAGTGAGGCCAAACAATAAATCTACTGTAAGATCTAGGAAAAATCTTATTGTAATTAAACCAGAAATTCTCAATATCAGTGAACAAAAACAATTTCTAAATTCTTTTTCTTCTAAACATTACACCTAAGGCGGTTATTGTAAATGAAATGGTCACAGATAATAGTTTCGATGTATTTTGCCTTAATGAAACCTGGCTTAAACCAAATGATTATTTCGGTCTAAATGAGTCTAGTCCACCAGGATATTGTTATCCCACTTAGCAAAATGATCTCCAAAAGACGTCTTTTCAACGTCTTTGTCACAAAAGTCGGACGTTGAAAAGACGTCCACTGAGGAGCCAGAATGAAAGTTTTTATGACGTCTTTTTTTGACGTGTTCTGCACGTCCGATATAGACGTTCATGGAACCTCTTCGTACAAGGTTAAAAACTAGTTCAAATGTGGCCATTGAGGACATATTTTTTGCATCATTTATGGTCTCATTTAGACATAATTACTTTGACTATTGCTGTCAGATGACCTTAGTGAGAATTAGCAGAGGTTTAGATGTTGATATTTGTTTCATTTGAAGTGTCACCATTGTGGTGATCAGTGTTTGCTTTAGTTGGGCTCTTGGTCCCCTTTATTTTTACTTTAACTTTTCTTCGGCTGCTGTAACTGTGTGTTTGTAAAACACAGTTGATGTTGCAAAGAAAGTCAAGAATATGTAAGAGCAGGTGTTATCAGCTTCATGTTGATGATGATGAAATCATCACAAAACAAGTATCTAATGTTGTCAGATGCTTTGGCATTTCTAGCCGCCTATCTTGTGGAACTGCAATATTGGTACCAATAGCATTTATAATATCACTTATTTAGAGGTGGATAAAAATTATGTGCATACGATGTTTAGAGCAAATGTATCATATTGTCACACACGGACATCAAGATTTTGCATATGATTTTGCCATTGATTTTGCCATGATTTTGCCATTTTGCACAACAATGGTGACAATAAAAAAATGGTCATACTGCAATGCATGATGGGTAGCTTTCATAGTTCAAAACTCATCATTGATTCCTGAGAATTTCTGTTTTGATTGTCACCATTGTTGTGATTCATATCCAAAATATTGATGTCTGTGTGTGACTATATGACACTTTTGCTCAAAACATGTGCACATGCTTTTTATACTTTAAAAATATTTTGTATTCTATTTGCACCAGTATTGCTGTTACATAAGGTTGGTGGTTATGAATGCCAAATATAAAAACAATTTCAAACTAACCTTTGATGATTATTTTGTGACAATTATGTCATCATCAACAATGAACTGGTAACATCTGACCTTACTTTTTCTTGGCTTTCTCTGCCACAACAATTGTGTTATACAAACACACAGTTACAGCAGCCAAAAAAAAAAACACACTAAAGTAAAAATAAAGGGGACCAAGAGCCCAACTAAAGCAAACACTGATCACCACAATGGTGACACTTCAAATGAAACACATATCAACATCTAAACCTCTGCTAATTCTAACTAAGATCATCTGACAGCAATAGTCAAAGTAATTATGTTTAAATGAGACCATAAATGATGTAAAAATATGTCCTCAATGGCCACATTTGAACTAGTTTTTAACCTTGTACGAAGAGGGTCCATGAACGTCTATATCGGACGTGCAGAACACGTCAAAAAAAGACGTCATAAAAACTTTCATTCTGGCTCCTTAGTGGACGTCTTTTCAACGTCCGACTTTTGTGACAAAGACGTTGAAAAGACGTCTTTTGGACATCATTTTGCTTAGTGGGAAACATGAGCCCCGTCTGATCGGTCGTGGCGGCGGTGTTGCAACAATTTCTAGATATATTCTAAATGTTACTCAGAAAACAGGTCACAGGTTTAATTCATTTGAAGTACTTGTGCTAAATGTTACGCTCTTAGATGTAAGAAAGAAATCCCTATTATCTCTAGCCTTGGCTACTGTATAGACCTCCAGGGCCATATGCTGAATTCCTAAAAGAGTTTGCAGACTTTCTCTCAGATCTATTGGTCAATGTCGATAAAGCAATAATTGTTGGAGATTTTAACGTACACGTAAATAACACAAATGATGCATTAGGGGCTGCGTTTACAGATTTATTAAACTCCTTTGGGGTCAAGCAAAACGTCAGTGGTCCCACTCATCGTCTAAATCATACACTAGATTTAATTATATCATATGGAACCAATCTAACCGATATAGATATTATACCGCAAAGTGATGATGTCACTGATCATTACATGGTAACTTGCATAATACGTACTGCTGAAATTTGTCATGTTGCGCCACGTTATAGACCAGTCAGAACAATCCTTCCGACCACTATAGATAGATTCTCAAATAGCTTACCTGATCTATCTCAGCTGCTCAGTGAACCCAAACAAACAGATGAACTAGAGGAATTGACTAGCAGTTTGAGCACCATTTTCTCTAGTACATTAGAAATTGTTGCACCAATTAGATTAAAAAAGGTTAGAGAGAAAACTAAAGCACCATGGTACAACAGTGCTACGCATGTTATCAAGAGAGAAACTCGTAACTATGAGCGTAAATGGAAACAAACTAATTTAGAGGTCTTTAGAATCGTGTGGAAAGACAGTATGTCACGTTATAAAAAGGCTCTAAAAGCAGCCAGGGCTGAGCATCTCCGCAAACTAATAGAAAATAACCGAAATAATCCAAGGTTTTTATTTAACACCGTGGCTAGACTAACAAATAAACAGATATCACCAGAGCAAAATATTCCGTTACAGTATAGTAGTAATGATTTTATGAATTTCTTCACTGAGAAAATAGAAAGCATCAGAAACACAATTGTAAATGTACAATCTTTTATGGTGTCTTATGATTCAGCCTCAATTATCACCCCTCAAGAACAACTACACCGTTTTACAACTATAGACCTTATGTAGCCCCGCCCCTTTTCAGCGCTGCGCTCGTTGTCTTTTGACTTCCGGTCTGTATTTTCACAGCGATCTTGCATAGGTATGAATGAACTGCTCGTACAAAAATTCCCGGTCGACATTTGTGAAGACATCTGCTTTACAATGCTTATGATAAACATTACAATCCTCATGATAACTTTTGTTAACTCTACAATAAGTAAATCCACGTCACCAGCTAATTACTCCTGGACAGCGATGCCATAGAAATATACAGAGCGACCGCAAAAACGGAAGTTCAAAGAGAATATTCTAAAGATGACGGCGCCCACGTTTCTCTGGTGCATAAGGTCTATAGGACAGGAAGAGCTAAATAAACTTATCATTGCATCTAAACCAACAACATGTTTATTAGATCCAATACCCACTAAACTACTGAAAGAAGTGTTACCTGTAGTGGAAGAGCCTCTTCTCAATATTATTAATTCGTCTTTATCTTTAGGTCATGTTCCAAAAATATTCAAGCTGGCAGTAATAAAAGCTCTCATTAAGAAACCGCAATTAGATCCAAATAACCTAGCAAATTACAGACCCATTTCAAATCTTCCATTTATGTCTAAAATACTAGAAAATGTTGTGTCCGCTCAATTGTGCTCTTTCCTGCAAGAAAATGATATCTATGAAAAATTTCAGTCTGCGCTAGTTAAAATTACAAATGATTTACTTTTAGCTTCTGACCAAGGCTGTATCTCAATACTAGTTCTACTCGATCTTAGTCTCACTGCGTTTGACACTATAGATCATAAAATACTCTTGGATCGACTACAAAACTACACTGGTGTTCAGGGACAGATATATTAAGCTGGTTTAGATCGTACTTATCAGACCGTTACCATTTTGTCTGTTTAAATGGGGAAAAATCGAAGATAAGGTCAGTAGACTATGGAGTGCCGCAAGGATCAGTGTTAGGCCCTCTGCTATTCTCAATATATATGCTGCCACTTGGTAATATTATAAGAAAACATGTAATTAATTTCCATTGTTATGCTGATGACACTCAATTATATATTTCATCACGACCAGATGAAAACACTATCTCATCTAAATTGACAGAGTGTCTTAAAGATATAAAATGCTGGATGACGCGTAATTTCCTGCTACTAAATTCAGATAAAACGGAGGTATTACTTATTGGTCCAAAAAACTACCCACAAAACCTCTTACAATACAACTTTCATTTAGAAGGATGTCCTATTACTTTATCCACTACTGTAAAAGACCTGGGTATTATACTAGACCGCAACTTGTCTTTCGAAAATCATATTTCATATGTTACAAGAACAGCCTTTTTCCACCTTAGAAACATTGCTAAGCTACGTAACATGCTATCTGTTTCTGATGCAGAAAAGTTAGTTCATGCATTCATGACCTCGAGACTAGATTACTGTAATGCTTTATTAGCCGGTTGTCCTGCATCCTCAATAAACAAGCGACAGTTAGTGCAAAATGCTGCTGCTAGAGTTCTTACTAGGTCAAGAAAATATGATCATATTACACCAATTTTATCATCTCTACACTGGTTACCTATCAAGTTCCGTATCAATTACAAAGTACTTCTACTGACCTATAAAGCCCTAAATGGTCTAGCTCCTGTGTATTTAATGGACCTTCTATCGCCCTACAATCCATCGCGTTCTTTAAGATCACTAAATTCGAAGCTTCTGGTCATTCCTAGGATATCTAAGTCCACTAAAGGAGGGAGGGCGTTCTCGCATTTAGCTCCTAAACTCTGGAATAGCCTTACTGATATTGTCCGAGGCCCAGACTCGCTGTCCCAGTTTAAAACTAGATTAAAGACGCATCTCTTTAGCCAAGCATTCACATAATGCTTACCTTTTATACCACTGTTGAATCAGATCGAATACATTAATTTTATGAATAGCAGCTATGCTAATTATTTCCCATCTGCTTTTCTGCTGGGTAAATAGCGTTCGTCAGCTCCAGCTTGTATCCAGCCTCTCACGGAGACTTCAGATGCCTCAACACCTGCGATGAGATGACTAAACGCCTGTGAAGAGACGACTCGACGCCTGTGAAGAGACGACTCGACGTCGGCGATATGTTATGCCCTAAATTAATACATGATTAGCTAACTGTATTTTTTCAATGTACATTTCTGAAATGCACTTTCTGTAAAGCTGCTTTGAAACAATGTGTATTGTGAAAAGCGCTATACAAATAAATTAGAATTTAATTGAATTGAACCTCAACGCCGGGGCCTTTCGTTTCCCCCCAATCTTAATATAAACATAAAGGAGAAAGATAAGAACTTCCTTATGGATGCACCCATCACCTTCTGGGCTGTTCAGCAACCCTGTCAACTCAGTCATTGAGAGGTTGCAGGAGTCAGCCAAACAGGTGGCTGCATTCCAGAAACTCCTCCCCCGCTGCTCTCATATCTCCGGGGCTGATGAGCGAGGGCAGTCTCCCCCGAAGTAAAGCGGTTAACACCTCATTATACGGTGCCCTCAGGGGACTGTTATGCTAACCCCGCCACCTCATGTTTTTCTGGGCGCAGCGGTATCTGGCGAGCACATATCTCAGGGTCCACCCGGAAACGTAGTGTTCCTGGGATGCCCGCCCCATCCGAGGAAGGTCCCAGAACAGTCAGTTCGGTCGTTCCCTACCGGTTCGCCGTTACAGGGCGTCGGATTGATCGCGCTACAAAAAATAGAAGCCAATCTCAATAGGCTGGTACCTCTAGTAGAATTTTTGGCAGCGTGAAAGCTACTGCCAAATGTTTCTTGTTTGAAACATCTTTTCTTCTTTCCTGCAGACCATAGAAAAGGGTTATCAAAAACAGTTCGAGTCTCGCCTGCCCAGGTTTATGGGGGTCCTATCCACTGTGGTGGGCCCCAAGCAGGTTCTGGTATTGGAACAAAAAGGGAAACCGGGTTCTACAGTTGGTATTTCATAGTTCCAAAAAAGGATGGGGGGTTGTGCCCCATTTTGGATTTGCGAGTTCTGAAAGAGTCAGTCATTCAGCTAAAGTTCAAAATGTTAACGATGAGACAAATCATGCCACAGATCAGATCCGAGGATTTGGTTTGTCATGATAGATTTCAAAGATCCTTTCATATCCAGGAAGTTCCTGAGGTTTGTTTTCGGAAAGCAAAGCATACCAAAATCGAGTTCTTCTGTTTGGCCTAGCACTATCACCACCCCACACTTTCACGAAATACATAGATGCAGCTCTGGCGCCTCTGCGCCTGCAGGGTATTCGCATGAACTACATCGACGATTGGTTGATTCTGGCTCAGCTGCATCAGTTGGCGGTTCGGCATCGAGACTACATAAATCATCAGGGGGGGTTGCGTGACTGAGGCTAAGTTTGTATGCTTTTCCCCCTGATCGCTCTGCTCCCGGGGGTTCTGGAGTTCGCAGGTACTAAAGACAGAGACTTGAACAGTCACACACCTTTGTGCCATTGCTAAAACAGTTCCTGTTCAACATACCTGTCATGTCCAAGGTGTTTGCTTTTTATTTTACCATGTTCATGCAAAAAGATTTTTAACCCTCTGGGGTCTAAGGTGTTTTTGGGGTCCTTGAGATGTTTTGACATGCCCTGACATTTGTGCTTTTTTCAGTTGCTTATAAACATATTAATGGCACAGGTGAAATTACACTCTATTTAGCACAAACAGGGGTGTATTTTTGAGAGAATATTGTTTATGCATGGTTATTGAAAAAACAAAAAATTAAAGTTTCTGAAATAAGGCCACAAAACACATACTAAACATGTGTCCACAAGACTTTTGACTAATGGATGTTGTCGCCTAGAGTTTTTGCTTCAAAATGATCTGAAAATCATCCAACCTAATCATTCACATAAAACAACAGATTGTTTGAAATTGTGAAAAACATTTTTTTGAACGGCCCAACCCCCTTGTTACGTTTGAGAAGGATCACACTGACACAGAGAGTAGCATCAATCGTAACTTTTACTTCAATTCCACTGTCTTTTCAGACCCAAGTAAACAAACACATACATCCGTCAGGCATAACAGAATGCTTTCCGTACAATCAAACTCTATGCATCATGAACACTAACTCAATGCATTATTAAACTCCCACTTGAGAGAACACAACATGGATGGCCATTTTTGCTGCCAAGGGGTGGAGACTGTCAGGATCGCAGCTCCCTTTGTATCCACTAGGGAGAATACCAGAGCCGAGAACAGATCCAGACCCATCAGATTGGCCCCGCGACGGGCAACATGGAAGGTAAAGCTGAGTACCAACTTGTTGCCATACCCAACAGTCACTTGTATGGAACCAACTAGGTTAATCTTTGAGTCGCCATAGCCACAGAGTGAAGTAGAGGGTGGCGAAAGTGGCAGCGCTCTGAAAAAAAAAAACTGTATGCGTGGCTGTTCAAGAGAGACACACTGGCACCAGTGTCCAAAAGCAGTGGGATAAACACATCATTTAAGCGCACTGAGCATGCTTTAAATGAGACTGGTCCAGAGTATACATTGTGAATGATAGTGGGTGATTCAGCTGGAGCTGAATGGCAGACTGAAGCAAAATGGTTGTGTCACACAGGTCGAGGGGAGGAATGCTCGGATGACCAACCACCCCCCCTCTCTTACTGAGTCACCACCGTGGGGAGCCGACACCACGGGCACACAACAGAGGACTACGGAGACACAGGTAAGTTTCAAAGGAGGAACAATCTTTATTGAACGATAAAACAAGGGGCATCAATTGGATAGCCTTCACTGTCCTCTAGATATCCTTCTGTCACGGGCGGGCGTGTCGCAACTGTCACGGTGTCCCCTGGGCGGCAATTTGGGGACTCCGTTCACCAGCGGTGCTGCAGACTTCCAGACTCAGATAGTGAGAATAACAGGTAAGGGTTATTCACAGTACACAGCTCTCCCTTCGGTTCACAGGGGGGCGAGCCAGCGAATCACTAGACGGCTTCACCAGCGATGCTGCATGCTTCTGGACTCAAACAGTAAGTAGAACAGGTAAGGATATTCACAGTACCGAGAACTCTCATCGGCACACCGTAATGGAACAATGGTTTGAAAGCTTACTTTTTCCCAGCAGTGCTGCAGACTTCCGAACTCGGGCAGTAAGTATAGCAGGTAAGGATTATTTGCAGTGCGCGGTACTCTTCGGTCCACAGGAGGAAGACAGTGAGTGAAAGGTTTACTTCGCCCATGATGCTGCGTCCTTCTGGACTCAAACGGTAAGTAGAACAGGTGAGGATCTTCACAGTACAAAATACTCTCTTCAATGTACAGCAGGAAGACAATGGATTAAACAGGGTACTTTACCAGTGATGCTGTATACCTCTGGACTCAGACAGTAAGTAGAACAGGTAAGGATCTTCACAGTACACAGTACTCTCTTCAGCTCGCAGTAAGGAGACAGTGAATTAAAAGGTTGCTTCCCAAATGATGCAGTGTGCTTCTGGACTCAACAGTAAGTAGAGCAGGTAAGGATCTTCGCAGTACAACGTACTCTCTTCGGTACACAGCAGGAAGACAATGAATTAAAATGGTACGTTACCAGTGATGCTGTAGGCTTCTGGGCTCAAACAGTAAGTAGAACGGGTAAGAATCTTCACAGTACAATGTACTCTCTTCAGTGCACAGTAAGGAGACAATGGATTAAAAAGGGCACGTTACCAGTGATGCTGCATGCGTCTGGACTCAACAGTAAGTGGAACAGGTAAGGATCTGCACAGTACTCTCTTCAATTCACAGCAAGGAGACAGTGGGTTAAAAGATTGTTTCTCCAGTGATGCGGTAGGCTTCTGGGCTCAACCAGTAAATAGGACGGGTAAGAATCTTCACAGTACAATGTACTCTCTTCAGTGCACAGCAAGGAGACAGTGGATTAAAAAGGGTACGTTACCAGTGATGCTGCATGCCTCTGAACTCAACAGTAAGTGGAACAGGTAAGGATCTGCACAGTACTCTCTTCAATTCACAGTAAGGAGACAGTGGGTTAAAAGATTGTTTCTCCAGTGATGCGGTAGGCTTCTGGGCTCAAAACAGTAAATAACAATTAAGGACCTTCACAGTACAGAGTACCCTCTTCAGTGCAGCTGTATCACACTGGACTTCCAATGGGGAGCAGATATAGTAACTTTCCACA
This sequence comes from Rhinichthys osculus, assembly GCA_029959095.1. NCBI lineage: Eukaryota > Metazoa > Chordata > Actinopteri > Cypriniformes > Leuciscidae > Rhinichthys > Rhinichthys osculus. Next base: position 39,378,117 of record JARWKJ010000009.1, read on the forward strand.
AACGTGTAAATGGGGCTAGGGCCACTTCTCAGCAAAGGCACAGCACACTTGTGTTCACTTCAATTCCACAGCCACAAATCAATGTGTATCAATAAGGCAAAAGCACTGCAATTCACTCACGCGTTAAGGTCAGAGGCCCCACTCAGTTTGTTGTGCTCGCTCCACGAGGGATTTCTCTCTCAATTCCTCCTCAACACACTCTGAAACACATAGCTCTTCCGACAATCAGATCCACATTTACTGCATCCTCTTCCAGCAATTTAAACACTCATAAGATGAAATCAGTTCACTTATCTCTTCTCTCTCCTTCCACAGCACCAATCCAGACGATAGCTCAGTCCAGCAGACTTCCCACAAATGATCACTCTGATCCAGCAAACTCAAATGGGCGATCTCCACACCACAACGGTTTTCCTGAGGAAGCTTGTATTCAACACTGCTCCAAGTCAACCCTTTAGGCTCTTCAACACTTCCAACTCACTGAGCACTTCAAACCCACTGAACACCGCAAACCCACTGAACAACGCCAACCCACTGAACAACGACCAACACTCTCTGAATGGTCCCTTTTTATCCTGGCTTGCGTAACAGGAAGCCTGTGTGCGCGGCTTCTCTCTCTCACACACCTGCAATGCATTAGCGCTAATCAGTGCGGGCATGTTTACATCACCGGAGTGGGGCGTGTTGCACACAATACCTTCCCCTGGGAAACTTAGGACTCTCAAGGGGGTTCCGCTTGCCGATTGATTTTGTCACCCGTGACAGTTGCGTTTGCCACAGTTGCGACACGTTTGGCCACGGGCTGGGCAGTTCTGTGCTCTAGAGACGGATGAGATGGAGATCCACAGTTATCACAGGGCCGTGACGCTAGTGCTTGTGGACGTGGCCGAGACCGCTGCGTGTGTCTCAGTAGCATGAATGATGAGTCTGCTGCCGCCAATGTGTCGTTCTGGCTGTGCTGTAGTGTTGATAGGGGTATGGGGGAGGGGGCTGGGTCATCCGTGACTGTTTGCTGTTTAGTCAGAGCCGATCATTTCGTCCTGCAACGCACCGAACTTGCATGTGCTAGCCAATCCACGCAAGTTGGCTACGTACTGTTGCACTGATTCACCGGACAGCTGGTGTCTTTGGCGGAACAGAAAACGGCGCAAGAGCGCGCTCTGTGGGGCCGCGAAGTGTGTGGTCAGTAGTTCCACGGCTGTGTCATAGTTGCTTTGTAAGCCTGACTCAAGCGTTCCCAGCACGTGCTGACCCTCGGCTCCAAAGCAATGCAGTAACAGCGCCTTTTTGTGGGCCGTACTCACGTCAGTCAGCCCCACTGCCAAGATGAAAGTCTCGAAGGACTGAAACCAGCGAGTCCAGGGAATTGGGGGCTCGCCAGGTAGAGCAAGGAAAGGAACAGGAGGTGGTAGTGCGATATCAGCCATCCTCATCGCCAAATGTTACGTTTGAGAAGGATCACACTGACACAGAGAGCAGCATCAACTTATCGTAACTTTTACTTCAATTCCACTGTCCTTTCAGACCCAAGTAAACGAACACATACATTCGTCAGGCATAACAGAATGCTTCCCGCACAATCAAACTCCATGCATCATGAACACTAACTCAATGCATTATTAAACTCCCACTTGAGAGAACACAACACCCCTCGTGTATAATTAGGTGGTTCTCACCTGAGAAGACAAAGACCCGCATAATAATGAACCTTTCATTCAGGTGTGTCACACAAGAAAGAATCGAGGACAATATATATACATATATACACACACACACACACACACATATATATACACATATATATATATATATATATATATATATAATCAAAATATAAATGAAAGTCAAAAGCACATTTTTGTCATACCTGGAAACAAATCCTGTTCAAATAGGTTATATGGGCCATTCTATAGAATTGGTTCAAAGTTAGAGTTGGAAATATCTTGAAAAGAAAATAGTCTTTTTCCATAAATCTCTTATAAAGTATTATTTTTTAAAGTAGGCCAACACATTTTATCATACATATTTCAAAGTTAAGGATTCATTATTTTGATATAGGCTAGCTTGCATTGGAACAAACGCTATAACAGTTGATTAGTTTATTTTTGACAAAACATACTATATATTTAACATATGAGCAGAAACTGTCTAACAAAAGCTTATTTGATGTCTATTTTAGAGTAAAAACTTTATAATCTATCCAAATCTAGTCAACGAAATGTTGTCATTACATGTTGACACTATTCTATATCGCGATTAGAACTAATCTCAGTAGGTTATAGCAACATAGTTTATAGGATGTGTTCATGTAAAATTACATTTACTAATGTAGGAGCGAGAGTGAATGAACGCACAGATGCGATGGACAGCTGTAGTAAACAACATTGAGCGCGCGTCTGTGCCATTCATTCATTCACACACAGACACACAATTCATATTTAAACAGTCTTTGTGCAGTTTACAGACACTATTCAATAACGTAATTAGAACAAAGCACTTAAGAATAAATAACTTACTACATCAGCTGACTCCTCGAAATGAAACTACCAGCACTTCTGTGGTAACTTTTCCAGGAATATTACGATAGTATTATTCCTCACAGCGCAGCAAGACGAGGTAAAGTACAAGATTCTTATTATACTGGATGTTTTATCCAGCTGATGTGGGCGTTTTCCTGGCTTGCCTCAACATTTGCGTTTGAATAGTGCGTGCTCTCAGTGGGCGTGGTCAGATTAACACGTAATACGCTATAATTAGCTGAAAGGAAAAAGACTGACATCTCTCTCTTTTCATACAGATTACATAAACTGAGAATATTTTTTATATATAAATTACTTCATTTAAAAGAAGAGAATTTCAGCTCCATAAAGAGAAATCTTTCGTGTCTCTCTGACAAGTATTGACTGAGTTACAGTTCATTTTCGGGCGCGTTTCAGAATGAACTTCACTGACAGAGAGAAGGCAAAATTCGCATCATGTTTATTTTTCTTTATTTGACAAAAAGCACAACACTTTGTTTTTATTGTGAGTATACACAAAAAAATAGACACTTATAATGTAAGATCAAAATCAGCAGAGTATTTTGAGTCTCTCTTGCACTTAAAAGAAAAAAAGTGAGCTGGTATCGCCGGCGATATCGCCGACCTCAGAGGGTTAAATCATACTTACCTGAACGTTATCCGTTTGTAGCAGTAAATGAAGAGATGTCATATCGATCACAAGTTCAGCATGGAGTACAGCAAGGCTCAGTTCTAGGACCGTTGCTTTTCACCCTGTACATACTACCCTTGTGAGATATCATTAGGAAGCATGCCGTTATTTTTTACTGTTATGCTGATAATACTCAGCCCTATATTTCTTTACGCTCTATATTACTTAACGCCTCGACAAAACGTACTAATTCACATAATTAACGGAATGCACAGCTGATATAAAAAATAATATTTCCTACTACTTAATTTGGGTTTCTAAGTTTCTTAGAGTTTCTAATTATTGGGCAAAAAAACTGCACGTATTAACCTAGAATACTGTTTACTGTGATGGCTGCTCTGTCAAGTCTTCGTTGATGGTTAGGAACCTGGGTGTGAACCAAACTTTCATTTGAAAGCCACATTTCTAGCATCTGTAAAACTGCACTCTTCCATCTTAACCCTCTGGGGTCGGCGGTCGTGCAGGCAATACCAGCTCGCTTTTTTTCTTATCAGTGCAAAATAGACTCAAAATACTCTGTTGATTTTGATCTTACATATAAGTGTTATACATCATTCAAAACTGTTAAATGTCTTCTTTTATTTGTGTACCCTCATATTAAAAACAAAATGTTGTATTTTTCGCAAAATAAAGAAAATATATATGATGCGCGTTCTGCCGTCTCTCTCAATAGCCCCTTTTCCACCGAAGCATTTTGAGAGCCGGTTCGGAGCCGGTGCCTACTCGCGAACCAGTTCTTTGTGTTTCGACAGCCAAAGAACCAGTTCTCGGCCAGGGGAACTGGTTCCAAAGCGGCACCAACTCTTTGCTGGACTAGAACCGTTTTTTTACCACGTCATGCTTACGTCGGGGGCTGGGGGCGGGGTTATTGTGACCAACAACACAACACAACGGGATGGGAAAGATTGTGACCGCCATTGCTAAAAACACAGCGCTAGTTAAGATAGTAACAACGATTGAAGAATGGATTCTAAAGCGAAACAGTGGTCGGTGGAGGAGACAAACTGTTTGTTAGCGATATGGTCTTCGGCAGAGGTACAGCAAAAAATAGAAGGTGCTTCGAGAACAAAACATGTGTTCGAGGAGATCCAGAGGGAGATGGCTGCAGCAGGATTTAACAGAACCATAGAGCAGATCAATAACAAGTTAAAAAAACTAAAAAAGGATTACAGGGACCAAAAGAAGGAATTGGGCCGAAGTGGTAATGGACGGCCACGCAGTAGAAATACCCATTTTGAGGTTTTGGACTCGGTCCTCGGCGACAGACCGGCGTGCCAGGTCACCGGCGCATTAAATTCAACAACTGTTATGCTAGAGTCTATGGTGGTGGATGAGACGCTGCTGCAGGGTATTGCCAACAACGTTACTGATTCTGGTAAGTTTAACTTTTCTAATGTTTCACCTTGTTGCAAACCAAATATACATTTCTTAGCTGTTTCGTTTGCAATGCTACTTATTAGTAGCGGTGCTTGCTTGAGTCAGCTAGCTAGCATGCTATTGCTAACAATAGCTAACGCAGACACTGAATAGGGTGCAATGGAAACTTTTGTGATTGAAACACTGTCTTATTTTTGTTGTTTATAGAGTTGTTGGCCATTGATGATTGTGAACCTGACCGGGAGCTACCGCTACCACTCCACTGCAGCTCACCAGTACCGTCTTGCAGCTCAGCAGCTGAAACCTCCCCATCTTCCTCTTCCAGTCGGTCAACCAGAAAGGGTAAGGATTGTTGTTATGAGTATCAACAAACTGAAATATATCAGTCTTCATTAAATAATTCACTGCAGATCTGTTGTATTTGATTAGATAGCATAAAGTGCTCAATAGTGTGTACTAGTGTACAGATATGATAGTAGATATACATTATAAGGTGTATCAGTGTAGTATTATATCATATAATATTATTTTTTTAATATGTTGCATTGACTCTTGTGTCAGATTCTTTACAATTGCAAAATACACAAAGATCTGTGTTAATTTTTATGTTTTTTTTGGTGCACAGGCAAAAGGAAACGAGACATGAATGGGGAGCTGCTGGAATATTTTGAGAGGTCTGATGAAAGGTTCCTGCAGCACTGCAAGGACATGAATGATACCTTGCTGAGGAAATTGGATGCAGACTCAAGTGCAATGCTTGGACTAATGGAGCGTATGGTCACAGTGATGGAGAGGCAACCCCACTGAATCAGAAAGAAACAATCTTGCACACTTTGCACTGCACACACTTTAATATTTTGTGATTTTTTTGTACTTGCTTTTAAATAAACATTTTATAAAGAAACATGTCTGCTGTGGTATGCTTAATCAAGAGAGAAACAAATGCAAGTAATCAAGGTGTACGAATTTTTATTTATTTACATTTGTGCTGAAATTGTGTATTTTATTTACACACTGCTGCATTTCAGGAAACCAGAAAGAGATAACTCAGCAAGTAAACATAAAAATGTAACATCTGGTGTTATGGCAGTTTAATTATTTAACAAAAAAACACAGGTCGAATTGCAATGTATGGCAGTGGTAAGGAAAAAAAAAATCAGTCATTCCCTGTACAAAAGTACTGTATTAACGCAGCTCTGATCTCAGCCCCTTCTTGATTACCATGTTCAGGTACCGCCTGGACAGGAGGCTGAATGTTTATAGGCCTGTCTTGATGCTCCTCTGTAAAGTTATCCCCATGTTCCTCACAAATGTTGTGAAGCACACAGCAGGCGAGTGTCATTTGCTTGCTCAGCTCCAGCTTGCAGTCATTTCTTTTTAGGAGGCACCTCCATCGACCTTTTAGTCTCCCAAAACACATCTCCACAACTGACCGTGCACTGCTCAGCCGGTAATTGTAGGTCCGTTGTTCATGTGTCAGTCTGCCAGTGTCTGAAAAGGGCTTCATGAGCCAGTTCTGCATGGGGTAAGCTGGGTCACCAATTAAATAATATCCAACATCACACCCAGAGATGTTCATTTTATTTTGGCCTAAAAACTCCCCGTCATTTAGGACTTCCCACAAATTTGACTGTCTCAGTACTCTTGCGTCGTGAACACTACCTGGATAGCCAACGCATACATCCCAGAAAAGACCTTTGCCATCAACCACTGCTTGGAGAATAATTGAATGCCATCCTTTCCGGTTGTAATAGTCTCTAGGGTACTCCTCTGGTGCTATTATAAGGATGTGACTTCCATCTATTGCTCCAACACACTGTGGTACTCTCCAACGATTCTGGAAGAATGTGGCCAGTTCTACAAGCTTGTCAGCGTCAGGAAATGAAATGTGCATAGGAAGCAGCACCCTGTTGACTGCGTAGCAAAAGTCCTGAACACAGTTAAACACAGTGCTGAGGCCTACCCCAAAAAGATGGCTTATGGTCCTGTATTCGCTGCCGGTGGCCAGTTTCCAGATGGCAATTGCCACTCGCTTTCGGATTGTGACACACATACGGTAATTTGAGTTTTTTCTCCCCATGTCAGGCCTGAGTCGACCACAGATGTACTCAAATGACTCCCGGGACACTCGGAAATTATGCAAAAACTGTTGAGCGTTGAAATCCGGAACAATTGTGTCCCACCAGTGCTGAGATCGTGGGTGTGCCCAGACAACAAGCGGTCTCCGTCTTGCGATGTGCCGCAATAGTAACGTTGCCTGTAAAGATAAAAATCGGTTCACCATTATTTTTTTGTGTTTATTTCCAATGTAATCTATAGTTAGTCTGCGCTACATACTGTAGCTAACGTTAGCATTAGAGCTAGCGGCCTGGCATTTGCATCCAACAAGAGCTAACATCAATAATAATAAGAATCAAAACAAGTTATATAATTACCCTTCTTCTCGAACGTAACCTCCGTCTACAGTTATCCAGACGAGCAGCACAAATGTGTTCTATACGTCTTCTTCTGACCCCAATATAAGATCGCAAAGCCAGGAGAAACATTTGCAGAAATCCGATGTAGTCCGCCATTGTAACTGTTATGCTTGGAGTTGGCGCAAGCGTTTCTGGGAAGGCTAAGACGTATGGCGACGTACACAGTGACGTAATGACGTCGTTCGCTGGGCTCTTTAGTCAGTGGAAAAACAAACAGGTTCTGAGAAGGTTCACAAGTTGAACCAACTTCGAACCAACTTTGAACCAGCACCAGTTCCGAACCAGTTCTTTTTTTGGTGGAAAAGGGGTAAATGTGAAGTTCATTCTGAAACGCAACAGAAGATAATCTGTAACTCAACGAATGTTTGTCACACAGACTTGAAACGTAACGCTTGGAGTCTCTATTTTGAAAAGATGTAATTGATATCAAAAACAAATATTCTATGTTTAAGTTATCCGTATGAAAGCAGCGACATTTACAGTTTCTCAAACGCGTCCTAATTAAATCTAATGTGACCACACCTCGTATGCAAATGAGCCACGCGGAGGAACGCAAAGCTGTTAACGCCCTCTTCACGTCAGAATCGGAGACTAGACCAACTTACTCCTCTCTGCTTTTCATCGAGCTTGGATGTGTATGTGCTGTGTTGTTTCACTTAGATTTACCTCAGAAGAATTAGAAGAACGCGATTTGAAGATGAGAAGATTTTTAAGGTAAGACATGTTAAACTGGTGCCAGACTAAAATGTACGTTATGAAATGAGATTGGAGTAAAATGCCTAATGTTGTACATGTATATGTGTATCTATATGTAGACAGAAACATGTTGAAATGTGAACTAGACTGGTAGGCAACCTTTCAATGCTAAATGTATACCACACGAGGATATTTTTATGTTCGATAATAAAACAGCATGATAAAAGTAGGCTTGCGAGTGTTTACTCTAACATGGTGAATATTATAATGTTTAGACCCGTGTTTACTGTTAAATAGTGTGTTTGTGGATATCTGCTCAAACCCCAGATGTATAATATGTTAACAATAATGTTTAATAGTTTGGAGGGGCTCGATCGCTTCAGTAAATGTTCTCTGCTCGCGCTGTGAGTTTGTGTCCGTTTGAAAGCAAAACGCGACAAACATTAGGCTTTATGTTTTTACTCCAAATGTTTCCGTTCGTTACAATGTTATGAAATGATATGTGTATGTATGTGTGTGTGTGCATTTTTTAAATTTTAAAAAGCAATTTTAATCAGAAAGATCTAAAATGTATTCCCAAAATCGTGCTGCCCTATAGACCTTATGCACCAGAGAAACGTGGGGGCCGTCATCTTTAGAATATTGTCTTTGAACTTCCGTTTTTGCGGTTGCTCTGTATATTTCTATGGCATCGCTGTCCAGGAGTAATTAGCTGGTGAAGTGGATTTACTTATTGTAGAGGTAACAAAAGTTATCATGAGCATTGTAATGTTTATCATAAGCATTGTACAGCAGATGTCTTAACAAATGTCGACCGGGAAATTTTTTACGAGCAGTTCATTCATACCTATGCAAGATCGCTGTGAAAATACAGACCGGAAGTCAAAAGACAACGAGCGCAGCGCTGAAAAGGGGCGGGGCTACATAAGGTCTATAGTTTCTCTGAAAATCAGCATGTTCACAGCTGGTGTTTTTTTTTATTTTTTTATACAGGGACCAGATGAGTCCTGCTGACTTCAACATTCACATGAGTCCCCTACATGAACATGGTAGAGTGAAAAATCAAACACCTTGGAAATGACAGGTATGTACTATGTTTCAATGGCACAAAGGTGTGTGACTGTTCAAGTCTCTGTCTTTAGATCTGTCTCTGTTCAATAATGTGCTCTGTTTGCCATTTGTTGTGAATCTTTGGATTATGTTGTGTTGTAAATAAATCCAAACAATCACAAAGCCATTATTTTTTAAGTCTCTCCTCATTCTTTGTGCAAGGCTCCTCAAAATGATAGCACCGTATAGGGCCATTAGGGGAGGGTCTTTGTCTTTCTCGGGTGTGAAACACTCAATATTAATGGGAGGTTAACGCCTCCCCGCATAAAGCTTTTTTTACACAAAACATTTCTTTCAAATTTTAAATCATTATAATGTTTTATCTGAATGAGTAGTCAGGATGATTTTCACATAGTTTTGGAGCAAATATTCATGGCTACGTGATACAATTTTCAAAAGTCTTGTGAAGAAATAATTAATATGGGTTTCATGACCTTATTTCAGTGACATTTTGTTTTTGTTTTTTTTCACAAACCACGCATAAACGTCATTATCTTAAAACTACAAACTTTTACATACATGCTGCTGACATATTATTGTAGCAGAGTTTCTGCTAAATACAGTGTAATCAGACTTTAGCCATGAAAATGTCACAAGTAGCAGAAATAGGCACAAATGTAAGAAAAAAGAAAAAAGAAAACACCTCGGACCCCAGAGGGTTAAAAATATATCTAAATTACGATATATGCTTTCAATGAAAAATGCGGAACAAGGATAGATTATTGTAATGCTTTACAGGGTGGTTGCCCTGCAATAATAAACAAAGTTGGTCCAAAACACAGCAGCTAGAGTTCTTACTAGAACCAGGAAGTATGACCATATTAGCCCAGTTCTGTCAACACTGCATTGGCTCCATATTAAACATTGTATACTTTTTTAAATACTTACAAAGCACTAAATGGTTTTGCTCCCCAATACTTGAGCGAGGTCTTAACACATTATAGTCCTTCACGTCTATTGCGATCTTAAAATTCTGGCCAGTTGATAATACCTAGAATATCAAAATCGACTGGTGGTGGTAGATCAATTTTCCTATTTAGCACCTAAACTTTGGAATAGTCTTCCTAGCATTGTTCCAGAAGCAGACACAATCTGTCAGTTTAAATCTAGAATAAAAACACATATCTTTAACCTGGCACACACATAGAACATTATAAATTTCTATTATTCAAATCAGTTAAATGATTATTAGGCTGCATAAACTAGGTCAGCCGAACCCTGGAACACTTCCTATAACACATGATGTACTTGTTACATCATAAGAAGAATGGTGTTGTAAACCTTTTTCTTCTAAAGTGTAGGAAACTTAGAAGCGAAGACCAGGAGACGTTGGGGTATCTTTCAAACAGAATTCTTTATTGAACTCGAGCTGTGCGTTGCTGTAGTCATCCCAGTATAGTCTGACTCAAGTCTAACTAAGGGAACGTTCCCTTGCAATCTATATACATTTAGGGGTGGGGATTTACATTGTGATGAGACACTATTGAACAAAGCATGTAAATGAAGTATACCAGTTCAGGAAACCTGCCCTAGACTGAGAGTGATACCAATCCTAATCCAATCAGCATAACTATTCAAACTGAGCCAGGAGAACGAGACTGGCAGAACTCTCTTGCTGAGACAGGAGCTCCAAGAGCCATTAAGAGTTTCAGTAATCTGATTCATTTAACTTACAATGGAGAGAACAGTACTGGCAGGACTCTCATGCTTAACAGGTGATATCATCATAACCTTAAAATGTAAAACACAATGTACATAACTTTCTTAGTTTATGTTCTATTGTATTGGAACCTAATTAAACATTTAATAAATTTGTAACACTGCAATGGCATCTATAATTTTAGTCTTAATGTTTATTCCGAGGTTTACTGTAGTCAGCCAGATCCGGGCCGTACCCAGATCAGATGGTGGACCTGCACCTAGACATGACCACAACGCAAGATGTAGTCAGTCGGATCCGGGCCGTATCCAGATCAGATGGAGGACCTGCGCCTAGACATCACCACAACGCATCCCTGAAGTGTCAGCAGAGATTGTCGACTAGACTCTCCCCTGTGAAGGCCTCATCGTCACTACAGCCAGCACTGATCCTCAATAAACCCGTCTCCATACCAGCGTAATGACTCCAATCTTCAACCAGATGGAATTGGATTAATATTCTGAATGTTCCAATCCAATTTGACTTCTGACCTGTAATGCTGCCTGAATCATAATCATACACTGTTCGTTCGTTGGCCATTGGCTATTAAAAACAGTAAAAAAATGTGCCTGTGATTTATTATTTTCCCCATTTCAAAGAGATTTTATTCAGTTTTAATTTATATTTTCAATAGATTATTGTTATGTTGAATATTTTAGGCACAAAAATAGTCCCATATTGTCTGGCCATGCACCAATGTTTATTATCCTGATGTAACTAGTCAACTTATTATTATAATTTTTTTTGTTATACTTATTGACTTGATTTTGGTTTGTGTGAAAATGTTATGTTTAATTTTTTATTTTTATTTTTTTGGAGTCTGTAAAATCGGAAAGCATTTTGTCCAACTCTGTTAGACTAGTTAGGAAGGAGTGCTAACCCCTCTAAACTAATGGGTACCCTTGTTCACTGAGGGATTTGCTTCTATTTTTCTTTCACCTGAATGCACGTGCGTGGTGAAGTGAGTACATTAGTGTTTGGTTGAAGTGCACAGTGAAGTAGAATTTGGGTGGTTTTGTTATTTCTCCCTGCCATCTGACATGCACTTCTGATTGTTTTATTGGTTTGTTGATTTGCCTTTAGTTTTGTCTTTATTTTGAAGCCAGACCCATTTCTATTGTGTTGAACTGAGTGTGAGGAACTTTTTATTTTATTTATTAATAAAGTGTCATTGTTATTTTTTTTACATTCACGTCTCCGCTGTATCCTTGTGGGAACGAACCTGTGTGTCCTTATTGGACCATTATTTCCCTGGGTGAAATTCCCAGGATGGCGTATACAGTGTTACAAGGGGTCAGGTGTCCAGTGGTTTCTAGGAAATTCTAATCCACCACCAATGTAATTATAATTAAGTCCAAAATAATGTAAACAATCCCTACTGGTGCCACTTCAGCAGCAGATGTAGGGGTGCTAGCAGCGTTGCCAGATTTGGAAGGAACTTATTATAATATTTCAGTAACAGTTTTTTTTTTTTTTGTTGGTGCTTCTTCAATGACTTTCACTGACAATCCTATACTGCCATCTGGTTTCAAGATAGGAACAACAGGAGCTGCCCACTCTGAATATTTAACAGGTGAGATTTTCTCCCGCAGCAGTTTATTCATCTCTTCCTCCACCTTTGTTTACAGGGAATATGGCATGGATCTAGGTCTGTAAACCTTGGTGTGGCATCAGTCGGCACATGAAGAGTAGCAGTATGTCCCAAGCTCCTCTTTGAACACTTCCTCATGGGATAGCACCTGTTGCAACATCATCATCTCTGACTGTACTTGGTACATCATAAGAAGGATGGCGTCTACGCTAATATTTGTCTCTCTGTTTATCTCGAGGGACCCTCTATGGTGGACCTGCGCCTGGACCCATCCCAACTCATCCTGAAGTGCCAGTCTCATCAGCCCTGTGAAGGCCTCATCGACACGACAGCCATCGACACTTATCCTCAACAACTCGTCTCCATAAAGGCGTGATTACTTCGACTTCCAACCAGATGGAAATGGATAAATACTCTAAATGTTCCGATCCAATCTGACTTGTAATGCTGCCCGAATCATACACTGTTCCTTCGTTGGCCAGAGGAGAACTGGCCCCCGACTGAGTCTGGGTTCTCCCAAGGTTTTTTTCTCCATTCTGTCACCTGATAGAGTTTTGGTTCCTTGCCACTGTTGCCTTGGCTTTTGGCTTGCTTAGTTGGGGGCATTTAATATTCAACAATATTATTGATCTGCCTTACTTAAGGTGGACGTTGATGCAATTTTCTTCTAGAAACAAACTTTGTTGCATTATTTTCATGTTATCAAGGTGAAGCTGGTTTGATACAATCTGTATTGTAAAAAGCGCTATATAAATAAAGGTGACTTGACCTGACTGTACCAGATTTATCTGACTCCATTGTAGATTTCTTAAAGGGATACTCCACCATTTTTTTCATATTAAACTATGTTATTCCCTTAACTAAGACGAGTTGATACATATCTCTCTCGTCTCAAGTGCGTCAAGTGCTTGGGAGCACTTCGACTCGGCGCATATATATCTATAAACTCGGCACAGTAATATCATCACTCCGGAGAGGGAGAGGGGGGAGAGGATTTTTCACGAGTGATGATATTACTGCGCCGAGTCGAAGTGCTCCCAAGCACTTGCTGTGGTATTCCACCATACATTATAGTTACCCACTATACACGCTTAGAAAAGCGCAACGTTTTATTTTGTGTCACCATTCTTGGTCGAGTTACACTACTCGTGTAACTGTATTTAAATAGGGAAAACGTGGAGGTGTTTGGTCGCTTCTCTGCTTGGATCCTAATGAATGAACTGGGCTAAGTTAAGTGCTATCAAAGTGTCTCGCGCGCCAGAGCGATTGAGTGCACGCACTGAGACGAGAGAGGTATGTATCAACTCGTCTTAGGTAAGGGAATAACATAGTTTAATATGAAAAAATGGTGGAGTATCCCTTTAAAGCCATGCTCTATATAGTAAGCATGGTCCTGTTCCTCTCACTATGACAAGTGGCATTATATTTTCCTGCTGCTGGTATTTTACATGTACATCTGTCACGCCCAATATATCTAATGGCTCTCTTGTGTAAGTTCTCAACTTGATTTTTGAGGGTCTCAGTTTGAGAGCTTCACAAACAGCATTACCAGATGTCAGAGGTTAAAGTGTGCCAGGTTAAAGATACCAGAGCTCCAGATGTCATTGTACATTCCCTCCTTCATAAGGCTGAATCCTGTATCAATTTCATGTAACATGTAATTCAACAGGAAGAGGTTTCTCTTTCTTCAATGCATAGTTTTTACACATGCCAAAGTGAATGTTTCTTCATATTCATCACTCATTATTTTCACTTACATTGAATGCTCGAAAAACTCTTTTTCCAGTTATAGCGTGTCCACTCTGTTTGTTTTTGTTGTGATAGGCCCTGGCGATATGGCCTATTTTTCCGCACACATAACATTTGTACTTCTTAAATCTGCATTCATTGGCTTTGTGGTTTTTCCCACTACATCTGTAGCATTCTCTGGTTACTTTTTGTTCAGTCCAGTCTCTCCCTTTTTCCCGTGATCAGGTTTCCTCGCTTTGAACATGATGCTGTTACATCCCTGTATGCTGGATTTATTTTGCAAATCGAGCAAATCTTTGCTTGCGGCTTCAGTTGCTACAGCAATTTTAAAAGCAGTCTCAAATGTCAGATCTGCTTCTGAAAGCAAACGTCTCTGAATCCGATCACCATCTATGCCCAAAACATGTCGATCCCTCAGCATTTGGTCTAAAGTAGCTCCGTAATTACAGCCTTGCGCTAAGTGACGCAACTCTGCTACATACTCTGTCACAGTCTTTGTCGGCTTTTTCTTTCTCTAATCAAATTTAAATCTCTGTACAATATCACTTAGCTGAGGATTGAAATGATGTTTGAGCATCTCTACCAGCTGCTGATACATCCATTCACCTGGTTTTGTAGGGCTGAGAAGGTTCCTCTTCTTCTCTCTATCATTTAGATTATTCTGTTTCCCCCACAGCCAGTCATCAGCACTCTGCTCCTTTTCATATCTTCAATCTGTTGTCATCACAGGCTTCCGCGTCACCAAAAATGTAGTATATTCGATATAAATCAGACTACTACATCTATTGAGTTTAAGTTAACACTTTACTTTCTGTTTGCAGCAGTTACAGAAACAGACATAATTGTGTATGTCCCCATGCCTCCCGCATGGGAGATCTTCTTCAACTGACTTTTCCAGGAAAGAACTCAACACTTGTAATACAAAAATGACACCTAGTGGTTACTCCAGGATACTACACACATCATTTGCAATTGAAAGGGTTTAATGACATTATCTGCTTAAGGTTACACTTAAAATAGTAAGCTTAGTAAGCTTGTCAGTCGAACCAACTCCGAACCAGCTCTGGCTATGGCTCTGAACCAGCACCTGGTTCTTGTTGGTGGAAAAGGGGTATAAGACAACACAACCTGTCATAAATGTCATAAACATGACATAGCAGAATAATTAGCTTTATGGGTTAACATTACATTAATAATAATAATAATAATAATATGTTTATTTTCTATAGCGCCTTTCAAGAACCCAAGGTCGCTTCACAATGTAATACAAATAGCAAACAAACAACAAGCGAACAAATACAAAGGCCATCTGCTTACGAGAGACAGAACAGTTGGAAACAAGCATACACTGGTTTGAATGAAAAGATAGAGATATTGCATTTTTTGTCAAAATATGCTATTATGACAAAGTATGTAGCAGATAGAGTTGGAAAAGTGTAGAACAGAGAAAACAGTGATGAGGATAATGATTTATTGGGCAAGCTTGAAGAAATGAGTTTTCAGATGTTTTTTGAAGGACCGGATGTTGTCGTTCGCACGAAGATTCGGGGGCAGCTTATTCCAGAGCGTAGGGCCAGCAACATTAAAAGCCCTACCGCCCACCGTGGAGAGTCTGACCTGGGGTACCACGAGAAGGTTTTCGGTGCTAGATCTGAGGGCCCGAGTTGGAACGTATGGCTGTACCAAGTCAACAAGATATTTGGGTGCCGGGCCATGTAGGGCTTTAAATATTAGGATTAACAGTTTAAATTGGATGCGGTGTATGACAGGAAGCCAGTGCAGTTGGTGAAGGATAGGAGTGATGTGAGCAGATTTTTTATTATATGTGAGGGTGCGTGCAGCCGAGTTTTGAACCATTTGGAGACGGTGTATTGCTTTGGTGGGTAGTCCGCTATATAATGAATTACAGAAGTCCAATCTGGAAGTGATAAAAGCATGAATAACAGTTTCCGCATCTGTAAAGGTAAGAGAGGGGCGAATACGAGCAATATTCCGCAGGTGGAAGAAGCATGATTTGACAGTCTGACTAATGTGTGAGTGAAAGCAGAGCGTGGGGTCGAGCAAAACTCCCAGATTCCGTACAGTTTTTGAAGGCCTAATCTCAACACCATCTATGTCAATAAAAATGTCATGTCTGGGTGAGCTCTGTGATCTAGGGTTGATCAACAGGATTTCTGTTTTACCAGCATTAAGCTGCAAAAAGTTAGAGGACATCCATGTTTTAAGGTCGTGAAGGCAGGAGATAACTGAAGGGGGTGGAAAAGATGAGTTCGGGTCAATCGTGAAGTAGATTTGAATATCATCAGCGTAGCTATGAAAATTGAGACCATGCTGTCTGATGATCTGAACGGTAGTAAGTATATTAGAAATAGAAGCGGGCCAAGTACAGAGCCTTGGGGCACACCATGGGAAACACAAATAGACACTAAACTGTCAGGTGGTTGGTTTTGATATTGTCTGTCATTAGGCCAATTCAATTTGTACCACTGTAGTTGAGGTCAAGAAAAATATTCATGACACAGTTATAATGGCCTCATGACAGCCAATGTCAAAACCAACCACATGACAGTGTAATGTAATGTTAACCCATAAAGCTTAGTGGTTTCGTAAGTTTGATAATTAATCTGCTATGTCATGTTTATGACATATTTATGACAATTTATGTTGTCTTGGTACACTCTCAGAAAATAAAGTACATAATTGTACCTTTAGGGGTACTGTTACGGCGTCCAGTCTCCCTGAGTCCACCATCTCTCAACCACTAACGCCCTCTCCTGAGTTCTAGTGTGTTGCATACTCTCCTATTAATATGCATAATTTGCGCTGTGACTACCCATCACCTGTTCTGTATTATTAATCATTGCTCAGCCTTTATCTGCCTCGTTAACTGAGCATTCTGTGCAAAGTATTGCCTCTCTACGTGTGCATGTCCGAGCCGTTTCTGTGTATCAAGATTTCCCGTATTTCTGATCCTCGCTATACTAACCTTATGGCGACAAATCAATGCCAATAATAACCGAGCGCACAACTGATGCTGGCGCGCACGGTAAATGACTTCTGCGAGAGGATAACAGATCTACAAGCGAGGAAACGGGAACTCACGAGCTCATTCAAACCCTGCGCGCGCGCATCACATCTACTCTGCACGCAATACAAGCCATCGCGCTCGCATGATCATTCCCCACGCGCTCGCTAGTAAGACTTCCGGTTAATAAAGTATCTAAGAGGAATCTATTCTATATTAACAATGCATTAAATCACATTACACATTAATAAACCACAATAAATAAAACAAATTAAGTGATGTCTCATGTCTCAAGTCAAGTGAATTACGGGTCATTGGACAGGCGCCCAATCACAACTGACTTCCGGAAAAGGGGAAGTAACCAATGACATTTGAGGTTATTAAAACAGTAAGTCCCGCCCCTCGACTGCCAAAAATAAAACTGTTCGAGCGAGCAAAAGCAGGAGGCGAGAGCAGATCGAGCGCGAGCGCGTGGGGAATGATCATGCGCGCGCGATGGCTTGTATTGCGTGCAGAGGAGATGTCATGCGGGAGCGCGGTTTTTGAATGAGCTCGCGAGTTCCCGTTTCCTCGCGTGTAGATCTGTTATCCTCTCGCGGAAGTCATTTACTGTGCGCGCCAACATCAGTTGTGCCCTCGGTTATTATTGACATTGATTTGTCACCATATAACCTTATCTGATTGTCTGCTGCCTGCCTCTCGACCAGCCTGACCTGGATACTGATTCAAGCCGCCTGCCCAGACCTTTACGCCTGTCCCTATTAACCAAACTCATGCCGTCTGCCTACTTCTTCAAGCCTGGTTTCTGCCCGCAGTCAGCGCATCCTTATTCAAGAATTCCTGTGTTTCTCAATGACTGTCTTTGAGTTATTAAAAGTTGTTGCATATGAATCTGCCTACGCCTTCTGATTCGTTACAGAATACTTCTGGTACTTCGAGGATCCAGCAACTATGATGGCATTATCCGCAGCTTTCAACTCACAAGCCTCACAACTGGCTTCCCATCACCATCAGCTTACTCGTCTAACAGCTATTACGGAGGAACTGGTAAAGGCTGTGCAAGCTCTACGAATCCCTTCCTCGGGCGCCTCGTCTGATTCAGTCTCTCCGTCTCCCGCGCCTATGTCTCTGCTACAGACCACCATAAGCCCTCGACTCACGTTACCTGAGAAGTTTGACGGTAATCCAGGTAAATGCAAGGGATTCATCCTTCAATGTTCTCTGTTTCTGAGCCAACAGCCTTCATAGCACCCTTCGGACTCCAGCAAGATCTCTTTAGTCTCCTCCCTGCTGACCGGCTGTGCTCTGGACTGGATTACGGCTGTATGGGGAACGGATGGCTCTGCATTACGCTCATACGACGAGTTTCTTCAGGAATTCCGGGCCGTCTTCGAACATTCCAAAAGAGGGAAGGGAGCGGAGGATCTGCTTCTGGAGCTTAAAAGGGCGTAATACAGCAGCTGAGTATGCACTAGAATTTCGTACTGTTGCCGTGCAAACTAACTGGGCTGATAATTCCCTTAAAGTGATTTTCCGGCGTGGACTGAGTCAAGAGTTACAGGCAGAGCTGGCTTGCCACAATGAAGGAAGGAATTTCAACCAGTACGCTTAACTCGCCATTCAAATTGATAACCTGATGCGCTCACGCCGCGCTGGCATTCGCTCCACTACTTCCTTTTGCAGTCTTCCTGTGCCACGGTACCACAGTTCCATGCCTACTGATTCAAGTGAACCCATGCAAGTTAATTATTTTCACATTTCAGAAGAAGAAAGAGAACGTCGCAGATCCCAGAGGCTATGCTTATACTTTGGAGGGGCTGGTCACTTTCGTCAAAACTCCCCACATCGGTCTGCCAACAGAAAGAATGCTGCGGTGAGACTAACCCTTGACTGTTTAAATCCTAAATCATGTGTAAAGTAAGGTAAGGAAAGCTAAGGTAAAACTGTATTATCCCACAGGGGGAAATTTGTCTTGGGCCATCACCCATGCTGCAGTCAGTACACAAATAACACACAATAATTAACAAATAAGACAATAATAGAACGAGAAGTAGCGATTTACAATTACAGCTCCGTACCGCCACTATTTAACATCTTTAAAGACACCGGAATAAATTAATTTTTAAATCTATTCAATCTGCAGCGAGGAGCCCTAAACCTCCTCCCAGAAGGCAGCAACTCATACTGTTTGTACAAAACATGGAGTGGATCACCGACAATCTTTTTAGCTTGTGTTAAAGTAGCATGTGTCATGACGAATGAGGAGAGAGAGAACCCAAACGCAAAGGCAGATTAAATGTCTCTTTAATAACTCAGAAGAGCCGCTTGGTAAAAAATCAGGCAACAGGTGCCGGCTGGCAAAACAGTACAAACAGAAAGCTTCTTAGAAAAATGACAACTGAAGAGTGTCGGCACGTATGGCTCAGGAATATCCCAGAGGATGCGGAGAAGCGTCCGGGTAGCAGATGAACGGCTTCAGACAACAGTCGGACCCGACAGCCAGAGACAGGGCAAGCAGATGATGTTCAATGATAATAATCAGGAGACAGCACATACCACACTTGACACGACAGGACTGGAAAACGATAGAGAAACATCAGGTACGTAACACACATCAGATAATACTCTGGCGGGGAACAAAAGAAAAGAGAGAGAAGAAATAGGGTGAGAAATCAGAAGGAAGAGAGAACAGGTGTGAGCGTTAATGAGATAATGAGATAAGGAACAGCTGAACGAAAGGAGAGAAAATGGGAAAGGGTGAAAGGTGAAAAAAGACCAGGAGAGGGAGTAAGAGAGAAAGAAAAGAAACCGAGGAAGGAGCCCGATTCATGACAGTACCCCCCTCTCAAGGAGCGCCACCTGGCGCTCCCGAGGAGGACTGGCGAGAACGGTAGAAGTCATCAATCAGCGAGCGGTCCAGGATGTTCCGGGCTGGAACCCAACTTCTCTCCTCAGGACCGAATCCCTCCCAATCGACCAGGAACTGGTGGCCACGGCCGCGGGGTCGCACATCCAGTAACTTGCTGACTCTATAAGTGGGGGAGTCCAAGACGCGGACAGGAACGTTGGCAGGACAAGATAGAGAACGAACAACGGGTTTTATACATGAAACATGAAAAACAGGATGAATACGACGGAGATCGGAGGACAACCTTAATCTGATAGCGACAGGGCTGAGCACCTTAAGGATGCGAAAAGGCCCGACGAATTTAGGAGCCAACTTACGCGACGGAAATTGGAGCGGGAGATTGCGACTGTACAACCAAACTCTCTGGCCGGCAACATAACGGGGACTTCTTACACGCAAACGATTGGCAGCCCTGCGAGTGCGAACACGAGTCTTACACAGGGCGGACCTAACCCTACTCCAGGTACGCTTAGCACGTTGAATGAAAACCTTGACGGAGGGAACGTTGGTATCAGTCTCCTGCGAGGCAAAGAGCGGAGGCTGGTAACCAAGGCAACACTGAAACGGAGATAAACCGGTAGCGGAGGAGGGAGCGGAGTTATGGGCATACTCAGCCCAGGGAAGCTGTTTAGACCAAGAAGCCGGATTACGAAATGCGAGACTGCGTAGGATGCCACCCACGATCTGATTGGTACGTTCGGCTTGGCCGTTGGTCTGCGGATGAAAACCGGACGACAGACTGGCAGAGGCCCCGATTAGTCGACAAAACTCCTTCCAAAAAAGGGAGGAGAACTGAGGACCCCTATCGGAGACAATGTCAGACGGAAGACCGTGAATCTTGAATACCTTGTCAACGACAATTTGGGCAGTCTCCTTGGCGGAGGGCAGCTTAGGGAGAGGAATGAAATGAGCGGATTTAGAAAAGCGGTCGACTACAGTGAGTATAACAGTGTGCCCCTCAGACGGGGGAAGACCTGTAATGAAGTTTAGCGCGAGATGAGACCATGGTCTAGACGGAAGAGGGAGGGGTCGCAGTAAACCAGCGGGAGGCGTGTTGCTAGACTTGGTCTGCGCGCAGACAGAACAAGAAGCAACAAAACGGCGAATGTCGCGCTCACGAGTGGGCCACCAGAACCTTTGACGAATGGAAGCGACTGTTCCTCTAACGCCTGGATGGGCGAATAATTTAGATGAATGTCCCCATTGAAGGACAGCGAGGCGAGCGGCCGGAGGGACAAATAAAAGACCCCTAGGACAAAGGCGAGGAGTGACAGCGTGGGAAAGAGCGCGTCTGACGACTCGTTCAATTCCCCAGACAGCCGAACCAACAACTAAGGCCGGAGGAAGGATAACCTCCTGTGTGGGAACCGCTTCTGGGGAGGTGAATTTTCGCGAAAGGGCATCAGTTTTGACGTTCTTGGAACCGGGACGATAGGAAATCGTAAAATCGAATCAGGCAAAGAAGAGTGCCCAGCGCGCTTGATGCGCGTTGAGAGAGAATGCCTCCCACGCCCACCTCGGAAGCGTCGACCTCGACGATAAACTGTCTGGTGATGTCAGGAGTAACGAAAATAGGAGCGGTAGTAAACAGGGACTTGAGCCAATCAAAGGCAATTTGAGCAGAATGCGACCAAGAGAAATGAGTCTTGGCAGACGTGAGAGCAGAGAGCGGGGCGGCGACCTGGCTAAAGTTCCGAATAAAACGACGATAAAAATTAGCGAACCCCAGGAACCGCTGGAGCGCGACACGGGAATCGGGAACAGGGCATTCCCTGACGGCACGAACCTTGGTAGGGTCCATAGCAATCCCCTCGGAGGAGATGACCGAACCAAGGAACGTGACGGACGAAGCGTGAAACATGCATTTCTCAGCCTTGACAAATAAGCGATTCTCAAGAAGACGCTGGAGAACCTGACGAACATGCTGCGTATGTATCTGGAGGGAGAAAAAATTAAAATGTCGTCGAGGTAAACGAAAACAAAGATGTTTAACATGTCTCTAAGGACACCGTTGACAAGGGCCTGAAACACGGCAGGAGCGTTGACCAGGCCGAACGGAAGAACGCGATATTCAAAGTGCCCTAAAGGCGTATTGAAAGCTGTCTTCCACTCATCCCCCTCCTTAATGCGGACGAGATGATAGGCATTACGTAGATCTAGCTTTGTGAAGATCTTAGCCCCCTGCAGGATCTCGAAGGCAGATGACATCAGAGGCAAGGGATAACGATTCTTGACTGTGATGTCATTCAACCCACGATAATCGATGCAGGGGCGTAACGTACCATCTTTCTTCTTAACGAAGAAGAAACCGGCCCCCGCAGGAGAGGATGAGGGAACTATGGTACCAGCATTGAGCGAATCGGATAGATATTTCTCGAGGGCTTCACGTTCGGGTGCCGACAAAGAATATAATCTGCCCCGGGGAGGAGAGGTCCCCGGTAGAAGATTAATGCTGCAGTCATAAGACGATGGGGAGGGAGAGAAGTGGCCCGGGAACGACTGAAAACCGCTCGCAGATCATGGTACTCCTCCGGGACTCCAGACAAATCACCGGGCTCCTCCTGAAACACAGAAACAGAAGACACAGGAGGAGAGGCAGACACTAAACAATTTACATGACAAGGTAAATTCCAAGAGAGAACGGAACCTCTGGCCCAATTAATCTGAGGATTATGCTTGACTAGCCAGGGGTGTCCCAAAACAACGGGGGTAAAAGGGGAGTGAAAAATTAAAAAAGAAATGTTCTCACGATGATTACCCGAGACAGTGAGACTCATCGGAACCGTGGAACGGCGTACTCTGGCGAGAATACTACCATCGAGAGCGTAAACCGGGGTGGAATCCTTTAAATCAATACGGGGAATCCCCTGAAAGCGAGCCCACGTCTCGTCAACAAAACTTCCCTCGGCCCCAGAGTCAATGAGCGCAGAGCAGGTGACGGCCAAGCCCGGCCAGCGGAGATGTACCGGGAAAGTAGTGCGATGGCATGGCGGAGGGACTAAAGTCGAAGCGCTCACCAGTAGCCCTCTTCTCACTGGTGAGCTCTGGCTTTTACTGGACAAGAGGACTGAAAGTGAGAAGCAGACCCACAGTACATACAAAGGCGTTCGGTTATCCGGCGCTGGTGTTCTGCCGCGGAGATTCGTAATCCTCCTAATTGCATGGGCTCCGTATCAGCGAGGGCAGAGGAGGATGAGACAGGTGCAGGAAGGAGTGATCTATCCAAACCGCGAGCCCGGCGGCGTAAATCGAAGCGCTTCTCTGTGCGGATGGCAAGTTCAATAAGTGGATCTAAGCGCGAGGGAGAATCACGAGCGAGGATCTCGTCCTTTAAATCGGCATTCAATCCCTCTAGAAAACGGGCCACTAAAGCAGGTTCATTCCACTCACAGGAAGTTGACAACGTACGAAATTCAACAGAAAAGTCTGCTACAGACCTCTTGCCTTGACGAAGTGAGGAGAGGAGTCGAGAGGCCTCAGCACCATGGACAGAGCGGTCGAAGACGCGTAACATCTCCTCCTTGAAATAGTCATAACTGTTGAGACATTCCGACCCAGCGCTCCAGACGGCGGTCCCCCATTCCCGAGCTCGCCCAGAGAGAAGGGAGATGACAAAGGCGATTCGGGAGCGGTCCATGGCATAGGTGGTAGACTGCAAGGAAAAGACCACCTCACACTGTGTCAGGAATGATCGGCACTCGGCGGCTCACCAGCGTAACAGGGCGGGTTGTTGACCCTGGGCTCCGGTGATGCGTGGGACTTGGAAAAGGGCGCTTCAACACGGAGATGCAAAAACTGTTGGGTTAGGTCGGTCACCTGGGCGGCGAGAGACTCCACAGCATGGCGGGAGGCAGCGAGCTCATCCTCGTGGCGGCCCAGCATGGTTCCCTGACGCTCAAGGGCGGACTGGAAATGACTCTCCTTTGCTGGGTCCATGAATTGGCCAGAGTATTCTGTCATGACGAATGAGGAGAGAGAGAACCCAAATGCAAAGGCAGATTAAGGGCCCTATCTTGCACTCGGCGCAAATGACTTTGTACACTGACGCATGTATCATTCCTATTTTGCACCCACGCAAAGCGGGCTTTTCCCTCCACAGACACACGTCGGTTAACTAAGAAATACACTTGCGCTCCCCGGGGCGGTTCAGCGCAAAAAGGAGGCGTGTTCCGGCGCAAACTTTCCCTCATGCTATTTTGCTGTTCTATGTAACAAATGCGCCACTGACCAGAAAAAAATAGTCTAAAGTCAGTGGCGCGTTGCGCGTTGTTCATTATGCTATTTTAAGGGCGCATGCTTGGCCATAATCAATGTAGCGTGTGCACAACGCGCATACACTTTGATTCTCTCATCTAAGCAGCAGTTTTCATTTTTGCAAATCATACATTATTACGATAGATAGATAGATAGATAGATAGATAGATAGATAGATAGATAGATAGATAGATAGATAGGCAATTTATTATAAAAGCATACATGTAGCTTACACATTTACCCAAATTATCATACGCCTGTTTAACAGAAGTTAATTTGGGTGGGTTTCTACATCCCCAATGTCACTTCTCTGTGTTTTACGGCCCTGACGAGAACGTTGCTCTCCTCGGCTGTGAACCGCTCCTGGCGCGCACCTGGCAAATCCGCCGTTATAATAGGAATCCGCTTTAGAACAAGCGCGCCTGCTCTTAAAGGGAATGTGAGATGACGCTCTGATTGGTTTATTTCACGTTACGCCCAAACCACACCTATGAATAATGAAGCTACTTCAGACTTCAACCCCTTTTAGATTTGCGCCAGGCGCAAGAGGCATTTATCCCGCCGGGAAAATAGCAACAGCGCCGGGATCCGCCCACAAAGTTACTTGCGCTTTGGCCCACAAAGTTACTTGCGCTTTAACTCAGAAGGGCCGGTTGGCAAAAAATCAGGCAACAGGTGCCGGCTGGCAAAACAGTAGAAACAGAAAGCTTCTTAGAAAAATGACAACTGAAGAGTGTCGGCACGTATGGCTCAGGAATATCCCGGAGGATGCGGAGAAGCGTCCGGGTAGCAGATGAACGGCTTCAGACAACAGTCGGACCCGACAGCCAAAGACAGGGCAAGCAGATGATGTTCAATGATAATAATCAGGAGACAGCACATACCACACTTGACACGACAGGACTGGAAAACGATAGAGAAACATCAGGTACGTAACACACATCAGATAATACTCTGGCGGGGAACAAAAGAAAAGAGAGAGAAGAAATAGGGTGAGAAATCAGAAGGAAGAGAGAACAGGTGTGAGCGTTAATGAGATAAGGAACAGCTGAACAAAAGGAGAGAAAATGGAAAAGGGTGAAAGGTGAAAAAAGACCAGGAGAGGGAGTAAGAGAGAAAGAAAAGAAACAGAGGAAGGAGCCCGATTCATGACAAGCATGTTCATAAATAGTCTGCAATGATGTCTGTTCTTTCACTCCACTAATTTTCCAAGCAGTGTGGATCATCCGGAACAGTTTAGTTCTACGTTGTACGGACAGATTACCAAACCAGACTGTAATGCTATATTTAATTAAGCTCTCAAAGACTGACTGATAGAAAATTATCATAAACCCTTGATCCACTCCATAAAGTCTCAGACGACGTAAGAAGTGCAACCGTTGTTGTAACCAGGGTTCTAAATTAACATTTTTGATCACCAGCCAATGTGGCTGGTAACTTTTTAAAGTTACCAGCCAATCAGAATTTCCACTAGCCAAATTTTTTTCTGGTGAAAATAAGAGAAATTATGTGCCACTGAATGCATTTGATCATTTTATTAACATTGTTGGCATGAAAACACAACAAAATATACACCGAAAGTGCAAACATTTAATTTCAAGTTTGGGATCTATCATTTAAATCACATGTCTTCAGAGCTCTTCTTCTTCTTCAGAGGTGCCATCAGAATCTGAGCCACCCTCTGTTCCTTTTGTTCCATGTTTGCGCACAAAGTCAGGTCTGCGTGTGCGCAAACTGTCAGCATGCCAGATGTCAATGGCTTTGGTCGGATCAAAGTCTTTGATGTCAGGTGAGCACAACTGGGTTTTAAGGAGGTCAGAGAGGGTCTCACCTTTTAGGCGTGAGCGCCAGTCACTCTTTACCTGCTTCATAACACTGAACCCTCGTTCACATTCAGCTGTAGTTGCAGGGATGGTGAGGAGAGCATCAAAAAGATCAAGGACATCTGGACACCGATGGCGCAGCATTCTGTTCACAGTAGGCCAGGTCTTCTCAAAGGTTCCTGTAGCAGGGTGAGACAGACAATATGCATTATGCACTTGCAAACAATTATACATTTTCAAATGCAACTTTATTTATTAAAAGATGCCATCAAATTTTGATTGTGCCTTTAACAAATGACATTTACTCTGATTCCTGATAAATAAAATAAAACTGTCTCACAATATTAGCCATTTCTATAGAGCTTGGGAACTTTTCAAGCACTTGTTTAATGCTACTGATAAGGTACATCAGTATGAGATTTTTCTTCTCAAACAACATTCTCCAAGTACCTTGGCTGAATCCTGCTGTGTACAGTTCAGTCTTGAGAATTGTCCATTGATCAGGGATCACCTCCACATCCACTCCAGCAGACAGTAAAAGATGTCGGAAGTGACTGATGAGTTTGTTTACCTCTTCATCACCAAAATCTGAGTACAAAAGGGAAAAAATGTATATAAAGTTAAGCAGTTGTCTTAAAACATAAAATGCATAAAGATTTGTTCATTACATTTGAATTGCTAACCTGAACTCGTGTCTGCCTCTGGCCAGCACTGGAAACTGGTCAGCCGCATAGCCTGCAGGACACCACTGTTCACATCACTAAATCTAGCAGTGATGCACTGGCACAGAGAATCGATTAGCACATTCTTTGCCTTGTCATGCTGGTCGGCATCAGTAGGCTTCAAGAGGACTCCCTCATAGGTGTCTGTGTCCAGGACTGCTCTTAGCTTAGGCCCAGGTCTACAGTTGTGCAGAGATAGATGAATGGGCATCTTTTTATTTATTTGTATTTATACTGAGGTGAAAACACACCAACACAACCTAAAATCAAACCATAAATTGTAGGATATATGATACATACCTTGACTTGTACTTTTCTATGACAGCCTGAGTGGAGGAAAGGCAGCTCTGAGCTTCAGCCAGGGTTGACACTGACCTCTGCAGTGACTTGGAGAGGTTGCTCAGTTGATAGATGATGTCATGGAGAAGGCAGCAAAAACAGAGAACTCCACCATCCTTGCCTATGTTAAGGAACCCCTTGGCTTTGGCCCTCAGTACAGCATTGATGTTTGTGGCCTCCTGGGACTACAAACAAAATAACTGCATTATCAGACAGCATTTAAAACTGATGAAAAGAAAAAGAAAGCAAACATTAAATAATCTATCTACACTGCTGGTTTTTGTAGGCTATAAATTAACATACCTTCTCCTCTAAGTGGCGCACAATGCCAGCATATCCCCTGAGAAAATGGTCAAGAGCTTTGAAGAGATGTGGTAGCCACCGGGTTCCACCTACTCTGGTTGGCATCAAAGCCTTCATGTGGAGCTCCCTGAAGTGTTGCTTTAGGCTGGCCCTGTTCACTCCACTCTTATGATATAAGGTGTAGAGTCCACTCAACAGGTCCTCAACTTTCCTGGCCATCACATTTTTCCTTATTCCGTCTAAAAAGGCAAGCTCTAGCTTATGGGCCATGCAGTGGATCCCCAGCACATTTGGTCTGACTGCACGCAGTTTTGTAACTACACCATTGTTTACTCCTGTCATTACAGATGCTCCATCTGTGGTGATTGCCACTTGCTTGTTCTTCCAATCAGTGCTGACTCCACTTTCCATTATACTGCACACTGCTTCATCTGGCTTTGAGACAGCTTTTACCCCAACAAAATCAACTTTGACCTTCCCCTCACTGGCACTCCTGACGTAGACCATTTCTTCTTCCATCACTGCACTGTCAAGGGATCCATCTGACATGACCGAGATGAACTTGCCATCTGATAATCTTGCCCTCATCTTTCTTCTCTCATCCTCTGCTATGTAGTGTATGAACTCTTTTGCCTGGTAGTCATTTGTGTATGTCTCTCCTATCTTCAAGCCTTTCTTCCTGTCTACCCTGAAATTATTTTTGTGTAAATGAAGCCACTGTTAGCGCCTACAACACAGTACATTTCAGTGAGATTTTTTATTTTTATTTTAAACCCCCAAACGTAAAGTTTCATCTGTGTCTACGAAAGCACTCTGAATTGTATTAGCAAATGCTCTGTTTCTGAAACATGTAAATAGTAACGTAAATTCACTTACTCACACATCCATGCGAAGTCGGTGAAAGGCCTGCCCTTTTTTCCGATGGCGTGGGCATTTCGAAAAAGTAGCTGCATCTTCTCCAACTCAGACGTCTTCAATAAAGCGAGGCTTCTCCCAGCAAGGCTCTCTTCAATACGACCTGTCTTGGCCGTTTTAATCCTTATGCTCTCCTGGTGACTTCGGGCACTCTCATGGTCCTTTACTGCCTCGACTTTAAAATTATTAGTTCCCACCACGAAATTGTTCGTTTTGTTTTTTTCTTTCGCGTACATGCGGCAATCCTGACAAAACATGACGACATTTTCATGATCAAACACAAGACATTCACGACCCGTCAGCCATTTGGCATTAAATTTTCTTTTCTTTGTTTCTCTCCTCATCCCCTGGCTCGTTCCTCTTCTTGCCCCCAGAAGTCTGTCCCAACCACCGCTGCATTTAGTTTAATCTTTACTTTACTTTACTAACGTTTGCTAACTCCCTCCTTGCTCTGGCTCCGTTCGCTCTTACTTTTCCGTGTGTTTTCTGGTTGACGCTCCGTTCGTTTCCATGGTTTCTCGCGCTGGTTTCACTGCAAACTTCGTGCAGCCAAGGGGCGTATGAAACGTCATCACGTAGCATTACGGCACAGTGTCCATGGGAAATGTAGGAAGTACTGCCAGGGGGAGTACTAAATGACCGAGATCAGAGACGTATGTATCATGCATGTAATGCCTCATGCATCACCGGCCAAACTGGCTAGTAAGTTTTTATTAACACCCGCCAAAATGAATTTTAACCCGCATTTGACGGGTTGGCGGGTGTTAATTTAGAACCCTGGTTGTAACCTACTACAAAGATTATCTACATGAATATTCCATGTCAGTGAATTATCAAAAGAGACCCCGAGATATTTATATGAAGGCACCTGTATGATGATTTCATCGTGGTTAATCACAGGCCTGTGATCACCAACTCCTCTAGGGTCAAACACCATCTCCTGTGTCTTATTGACATTCAGAGCTAGGTGGTTGTCCTCACACCAGATTACAAACCTACCAATCTCTGCAAGATATTCAGACATGTCCTCTTTCTTTTTCAATAAACCTAAAACTGCTATATCATCTGAGAATTTAATGATGTGGTTATTAGAATACTGCCTTCTAAAAAGTTTGGTGGCTACACATTCTGCAGCGCCGCGTCGCGTGTAGGGCAACTCGAGGTATCGCACACCGGACACGCACTTTATCAGTTTTTGGCCAGCAGTATTCTTATGTTTAAGGAGATTATTAAATTAAGATAATGTCTGTACTATGTTATGATTGTACTGTACAATTAAATACAATAGTTGCTGAGTCTGTGATCTAAACACTTTCCCTCAGAGCATCGGTTAAATGAATCAATTGAGAATATCACATTCCCTTTCGTTGTCACTCCGAGTTCCGTCGGATGACGACGAATGGGGGTTTCGCTTAGAAGCCAATCAACTTCAAGTACTTCAAAACGAGCCAATGGCAAAGAAATGCCATGGGTCTGCGGAATTTGCATAGCGTAACTCCGCCTCACCTCGTGAGTATATAAGGAGAACGCTGGCAGCAAATAGGCATGTTTTCGCTTTGGAGCCAAGTTAATCCTTCGTTCCACAGCCATCTCTCTGTACTGTCAGTTCTTCAGACGAGCGAGATTCCCTGGTGTTGGTGTGACGGCGATCTCCGGCGAGCGCACACTTCCTGCTTATCTGTCTGTGGTTTGACGGCGAGTGTGTGTCTCCCCGGGCGCTTCAACACAGTCAGTGTTTCTTTCCTCTCACAAAAGAGCTTGCACGTGGCACGTCTTTTTAAAGATGCCTCGCCCGTGCACTTCTGGTTGCGGTAGACTCGTTGCCGACTCTGATGGGCACGAGCGTTGCATAGTGTGTTTGGGCATTGATCACGCTAGAGCAGCGCTCGTGGATGACTCATGTTCTCTCTGTGGGAACATGACCATCGCAGCACTACGATCAAGACTCAGTGATCTCGCAAGAGTGAGAGCCCCCTCATCCACACCCCGATCTACTGACTCTAGAAATAGAGCTGGTACTTCGGCTGGTGGCCAGGGTGATCTGAGGGTGACGGTTTGGAACCAAGCGCCGACTATCAGTCCGTGCCCAGCCGCACCCTCTCCAGTGTTGCAACCCTTGAGTGCTCAGGGGATTCCGGCGGGACCATCTTCGGGTGCCCCGCGGGTTTCCTTTGGCGCTCCAGAGGAGGACGCGATGTCTATCGCGGCATCACAAGGTGGGTCTGAGTCTGCTGGAAGTGAAGACTCATCACAGCTGCCACCTTCGGGTGTGAATACAGTTGTGCCAGAGTCTGATCCAGATATGACGGCCATGCTGTCTCGAGCCGCCGCGAGCATCGGGTTAGAGTGGACCCCTCCGCCCTGCCCCGAGCGCTCGCGGCTGGATGATTGGTATTTGGGTCGGGCTGCGGATCCCCGTCCCCGTCAGGCCCCGATACCTTTCTTCCCGGACGTGCATGATGAAATCTCGAAGTCCTGGAAGACTCCCATGTCTTCCCGCGACCGCTCGATGATTTCATCCGCCTTTCCTCCCCTCGATGAGGCCGCTGCCCGTGGGTACACTGGGCTCCCCCCGGTTGAGCGCTCTGTTGCGATGCAACTGTGTCCTCAGAGCGCTTCTTCTCGTGGTGAGCCTAAGCACCCATCCAAAGCCTGTAGGTACTCGTCTACACTAGTGGCGAAGTCCTACAGAGCTGCGGGACAGGCAGCCACCTCTTTGCATGCCATGGCCATTCTGCAGGTCTACCAGGCCCAGATGCTCAGGGACATGCACGAGGGCAGGACAGACCCAGGGCTCTTCAATGAGCTGCGCGCCGCCACCGACCTTGCTCTCCGAGCGACGAAGGTGACCGCACGCTCCCTGGGTTTGGTGATGTCCACAGCTGTGGTCCAGGAGAGACACCTATGGCTTAATCTTGCTGATATGCGAGATGCCGAGCGGTCCCGGCTGCTCGACACTCCCATATCACAAGATGGCCTTTTCGGCGGTGCAGTCGAGGACTTTGCCCAACAGTTCTCGACTGCTCAGAAACAGACTGAGGCTATCAAGCATATTCTGCCCCGACGGCCCGCTGCTGCCTCCATCCAGCCGACCGGGCAGAGTACTCAGTCTGTTCGCCGCCGAGGGCGCCCTCCTACGGCTCCCGCCCCTCCCGCCCGGCCCCAGCAGCAGCCTCCACCCGGGCCCGGTCGCGGAGGAAGCCGTAAGAAGGCGCCCCAGCCCTCTCCAGCCCCGCCCCCCGCTAAACGCCGGGCCAAGCGGCGCTCCTGAGACGGGCTGCTCAGAGATGATGTCCACTTCTCAGGAGATGGTAGCAGGACCACTCCTTCCCCCGGTGGAGGGCCGGGAGAGAATCTTTTGTTTTCCACTCCCCGCTGCTCACCCACGGGTGGGCAGCACCCTAATGTGGTTAAAGAAAGAAGTGACACATTCATCTCTGAGCACACAGAGTTCTCGGACGACACGGTGCGCCGCCCCCGGGCCGTGCACCCCTCGTCCTCCTCTGTCCCAGAGCCGGATGACAGTGCGCGCCGTCCCCGGACCGTGCCGCTCTCATCCTCCTCTGTCGCCCGACCCCTGGCAGAGCAGACCCCCGTGGAACGTTCGTCCTTCCCTGGTCTGCTCTGTCAGGACGCGGTCTATGACTGTACCCCCACACCGGGCCGCTATGCCGTCCATGTCTGGGTCAGCCATACCGCCTCGCTGCTCCACCGACGGGAAGTCTGTGGTTCGGATGACCCCGCTGGTACAGTCCTTGGGAGCCTGGCTAGAGCTTCCCAACCTGTCCCGCTGGGTCGCACGAACGATCAGGCTCGGCTACGCGATTCAGTTCGCGCGGTCTCCTCCCCGCTTCAGGGGAGTCCGCTCCACTTTGGTCGGTGGCAATGCCCCTATCATGAGAGCGGAGGTTGCTACCCTGCTGGCGAAGGGTGCGATCGAGACTGTCCCTCCAGCCGAAATGAAGACCGGCTTCTACAGCCCGTATTTCATTGTCCCGAAGAAAACCGGTGGGTTACGGCCAATCCTGGACCTGCGCGTTCTGAACCGCTCCCTTCACAGGCTGCCGTTCAAGATGCTCACCGCCAAACGCGTTTTCGAATGTGTGCGGCACCAGGATTGGTTTGCAGCGATCGACCTGAAGGACGCCTACTTTCATGTCTCCATCCTCCCTCGACACAGACCGTTCCTGCGGTTTGCTTTCGAGGGGCAGGCATATCAGTACGCAGTTCTCTCATTCGGGCTAGCCCTGTCTCCTCGCGTCTTCACGAAGGTCGTCGAGGCAGCCCTTGTTCCCCTCCGGGAACACGGGGTTCGCATTCTGAATTACCTCGACGACTGGCTAATTCTAGCTCACTCTCGAGATCAGCTTTGCGAACACAGGGACTTGGTGCTCCGCCATGTAGCCCGTCTGGGCCTTCGGGTCAACTGGGAGAAGAGCAAACTTTGCCCCGTGCAGAGGATCTCTTTTCTCGGTATGGAGATCGACTCGGTCGCCATGTCCGCGCAGCTTACGAGCGAGCGCGCGCAGTCACTGCTGACTTGCCTGAGACAGTTCGAGGGCAAGAGTGCGGTTCCACTGAAACTTTTTTAGAGGCTCCTGGGGCATATGGCATCCGCAGCCGTGGCAACACCGCTCGGATTACTTCATATGAGACCGCTTCAGCTTTGGCTTCGCGACCGAGTCCCGAGGTGGGCATGGCAACACGGCACCCTCCGAGTACCAGTTACTCCGACCTGCCGTCAGACCTTCACCCCGTGGTCGAACCTCAGTTTTCTACGGGCCGGTGTGCCCCTGGAACGAGCTTCCCGGCACGTTGTTGTAACAACAGATGCCTCCGCCACGGGCTGGGGTGCCATGTGCAATGGACGTGCTGCCGCGGGCTCCTGGACAGGACCCCACCGCCTTTGGCACGTCAATTGCCTCGAGTTGCTGGCTGTACAGCTCGCCCTGCGCCGCTTCCGAGCCGTGCTCTCGGGCCAGCATGTACTAGTCCGATCAGACAATACCGCGACTGTAGCGTACATCAACCGTCAAGGTGGTCTGCGCTCTCGCCGTATGTCGCAACTCGCCCGCCACCTCCTATTTTGGAGTCAGAAGCATCTGAGGTCGCTTCGTGCCATCTATATTCCAGGAGCTCTGAACTGTGCAGCCGACGAGCTCTCACGGTTTCAGCCCCTCCCGGGAGATTGGCGACTCCATCCCCAGTCGGTTCAGCTGATTTGGGACCAGTTCGGGGACGCACAGATAGATCTGTTTGCCTCTCACGACTCGACTCATTGCGCCCTGTATTATTCCCTGACCGAGGGCACACTCGGCACGGATGCACTGGCGCACAGCTGGCCGCGGGGCCGCAAGTATGCGTTTCCCCCAGTGAGCCTCCTTGCGCAGACCCTGCGCAAGGTCAGGGAGGACGAGGAGCAGGTCACCTTGGTAGCGCCGTACTGGCCCACCCGGACCTGGTTCTCCGAACTTGTACTCCTCGCGACAGCACCTCCTTGGCTCATACCTCTGAGGAAGGACCTACTTTCTCAGGGACGGGGCACCCTATGGCACCCTCGTCCCGATCTTTGGAACCTCCATGTGTGGCTCCTGGACGGGACGAGGCAGGTTTGAGTACCCTACCACCAGCGGTGGTGGCTACCATCACTTCCGCTAGAGCGTCGTCCACGAGACACGTCTACGCGTTGAAGTGGAACCTCTTCGTCAACTGGTGCTCTTCTCACCGAGAAGACCCCCGGAGATGTTCGATCAACGTCGTGCTTTCCTTCCTTCAAGAGGGGTTGGAGCGAAGGCTGTCTCCCTCCACCCTCAAGGTCTATGTCGCCGCTATTGCCGCACAGCATGATCTTATAGAAGGTAAGTCGGTGGGGAAGCATGACCTGATCGTCAGGTTCCTGAGAGGAGCGAGGAGACTGAATCCTCCTCGCCCTCCTCTCGTACCCTCTTGGGACCTCGCAGTGGTCTTAACCGCCCTGCGTAGTGCTCCCTTTGAGCCTTTACAGTCAGTCGAGCTTAACTTCCTGTCAATGAAGACGGCGCTTCTGACTGCATTGGCCTCCATCAAGAGGGTAGGGGACCTGCACGCATTCTCCGTTGACGAAGCGTGCCTGGAATTCGGGCCGGCGTACTCTCACGTGATCCTGAGACCCCGGCCTGGATATGTGCCCAAGGTTCCTACCACTCCCTTCCGGGACCAGGTGGTGAACCTGCAAGCGCTGCCCCCGGAGGAGGCAGACCCAGCCTTGGCACTGCTCTGTCCAGTACGTGCTCTTCGCATCTATGTAGACAGAACGCAGTGTTTCAGGACCTCAGACCAGCTCTTTGTCTGTTATGGTGGGAAGCTGAAGGGAAAGGCTCTCTCCAAACAAAGGTTGTCTCACTGGATAGTGGACGCCATTGCTTTGGCATACCAGCAGCAGGGTCGACCGTGCCCCCTTGGTGTGACTGCCCACTCCACCCGGAGTGTGGCATCCTCTTGGGCTCTAGCGCATGGCGCCTCGCTAACAGACATCTGCAGAGCTGCAGGCTGGGCGACACCTAACACATTCGCCAGATTCTACAATCTCAGAGTGGAGCCTGTGTCCTCTCATGTACTCGCTTCAACCAGCTAGTACCGGACCCGCTCAGGTGTCTTCGCTTGCTCGCCATTCCACTCTACGGACTGGATACGTGCGATATTCTCCTCAGGTGAGCTTCTCCGAAAGCCCTGAGTTCCTCCAGCACTCCTGACGTCGGCGCCAGTGTCTCTTGCCTGCGCGTCGGCTAGGTGCCTCCCGTGTGCATGGTACCTCCCGGAGCTACCCCCACATGTGTATTCCCACTGTAAGCCTCTCTGAGCATGTGTCTTTCCCTTGGCAAGCCACCTTGCCACCCCTGGGGTTGAAATATTCCACCTGCGGCTGGATACCCCAGTGATTCCCCATATGCATCCCTCGGGTCATATGTGTATTTCTAAGTCCCCCCCTCTGGGTTGGCAGTAATTGCATACTTCCCTAAGACCTGGGATATGCTCCCCAGTGTACCTTGGTATTCCTGTGTTAAATAGGAGTCCTTCGTCCGTGCTAGTCTCACGACAGGGATCTCAGATTTACGCAGGGCACTGGAAGACAGCTGGGAAGGTGGCGTGATTAGACTGGTATCCCCATTCGTCGTCATCCGACGGAACTCGGAGTGACAACGAAAGGGAACGTCTCGGTTACGGATGTAACCCTCGTTCCCTGAGTAGGGAACGGAGACGTTCCGTCTTCCTGCCACTTTCCGCTGTACCGCGGGGATCGCCTGAACTCAGGTTGGCTCCTCAGCGAAGAAACATGCCTATTTGCTGCCAGCGTTCTCCTTATATACTCACGAGGTGAGGCGGAGTTACGCTATGCAATATCCGCAGACCCATGGCATTTCTTTGCCATTGGCTCGTTTTGAAGTACTTGAAGTTGATTGGCTTCTAAGCGAAACCCCCATTCGTCGTCATCCGACGGAACGTCTCCGTTCCCTACTCAGGGAACGAGGGTTACATCCGTAACCGAGACGTTTTCATTCAAACAGCTGATTTCTGTAAATTAATGTAAAACTAAATGTACATTGCAGCACAGGGTGAAGTCATTTACAATGATTTGAGACAAATATAATGTAAATTTAATATAAAACTATGTAAATGGCGCTCTGTGTCGCGGCAGGATTTTGAACAAGAGCCGTTGCTGGGTGCCGCGGACAGACGCCGAATGGCACAACCGGTGTGTGTACACTCGAAGAGAAAATGTGTTCGAATTTTAGAGACGTGGCACTGCGCTTCTCGTCCGATGTGCGACCCCCTTTAAAGTGCTGTTTTCTTTTGAGCCAAAGAACTCCCATTCAGGCAAGCTTACTTTTTTCGGGTGTCAACAGTGTTTCACTCTCTCGCTCAGACGACATTCTTCTCAGAGTAGCTGCATGGCCCGGCCAGGGACTTATACAAAGGAATTAAATGGACAGCATTATGATCAGAGGAGCCTAGTGGTGATTTAACCTTAGCTGTATAGGCATTCTTAATAGAAAGTGACCCGTGCCAACAGATAAAAGAGAAAGTGAGAACTGATTCAATCCTAGTCCTGGTTTACAAGAGTTTGAACGCAAGGAAGCTGTACAAACATGGTTCAGTCAGGGTAAGAGGTGTAAGAGGCCAAATGACCAGCGCTGGCCTTCTGAGCCTCCTCGTGGACCACAGGACGATTATCTCTAAGGGGGAGTGAGTAAAGGCACACGTTGTTGTCGTTATTGGCCAGTGCCCCTAATGTTTACATCCGTCAAGTATCGTTTGTAACGGAAATGACCGAAAGGTTACTAAGCACTTTTTTTTCTGAATGTATCTATGGTATATTTTTATATATTTGCACTGCCATGACAGCAATGGTGCTGTCGATTTACCTTGTTGTTGCATCTATAAAAGTGTGCTGTTTCAAATTTATATTTTATAGTGCATTGTCATTTCTGCATCTAATATCAAAGTTTTTATTAATAATACAGTGGAAATTAGTAGACATGTGAATATTTGGTTAGCATGTTGATTTACAGTGTGTGCCCCTAAGTTTTCTGGTTGTGCCCCTAAAGTTTTCAGTTGGGGGCCACTGTGTATGGAGGACCAACTCTACCATATTTAAAAATAAATACAGAAATAAATAAATGCTCAATAAATAAATAAGCATACAATTAATTGCCCCAAAAAATACAATATACAAATAAATGTAGGTAGAAATTAAATTATACAGTGAGACATAAATGTATATATCTCTTTTAATTAGCTTATTTATTTATTTATTCACCTTTGTAATAATTACCTTATTTATTTATTGTTATAATCTTCAACTTTATTTATTAGTTACTTATTTTTTTAAGTATTTATTTATGTGCATGTTATAATATTTTTGTCCGTTTTATTCTTCTTTTGTATTTTTTTACCCTATTTATTTCTTCAATGCTATTTATTTCTGTCTGTCGTTTTTACATTTCTGTATGCATTTCTGCCTCATTATGCAAATGAGGAGGGGCTGTGTCTTAAGGGGTCAACTTCTGCCCATTGGTTGGTTAGCATTTTACTGCATCGGTCGAATCTACATGCCACCGGCCACAGTCACAACAAAGATGGCTACCTACGATGAAGTTGTCAGTGAGCTGAGGCATTTAGTAACTGTTTTTGAAAACAATGTTATAAGTATTGATTTTATTATTTTTCGTTTGGATGCTCTGACAGAACGTGTGTTTCAGTTAGCGGCACTCATGGACACAGATGTCGTCGACAATGTAGTTTTTCAGAATCTGGAGGAAGCGGCCCATCTTCTTAACTCGGTCGCTAACGTGAATCACACACCTGGGATAGCTGGTCGCCCTGCTTATATGCTGCCTGTGGAAGCCGTGGAAGGACTTTTACGTGCGGGTTTGCCTGTTGGTGCCATTGCAAGGCTTTTTGGAGTCAGCGAAACAACAGTTCGTCGTCGGATGGCAGAAAATGACATAAGGTGAGTGTACCATTACATGTGATGCCAATAGAACCAGTGTGTGTAACGTCACCAAATCACAAGAATGACACAGGAGAAAGACAAACCCGATCCTTGTGTTAATTTACAAAGTTATGGAACTAAACAAGAATGCATAGAAAGAAACGTTAAGTCGCACACACAGTGACTTCAGACTCCACTTTAGACTCTCCTCAAAAGACTTCAGACTCGACTCGGACTCGAGGTGCGGGACTCGTGAACAATGTTTATTTTTAGGAAGCGTTTGATGAGCTTCCTCCGTCACCTATAACCTGCCTACGTAACACGTAGTATCTGCTGCGCGCGGCTGCACGTGAGTGAGAGTTGACAACAAACACCGGTGTTGTGCCGAATTCCGACTCCCTGCCAGAATCTGACTCCCCTCGCGAGCACGCGCATGACGTCAAATTTGTGCCGCCAGCTCCAAAACAGACAGGCATCAGACGACGTAAGAAATTACATGATGGCAATTTGTCTGTAGATCTTTGATCATGTATTCATCAGTTATTTGTCTTTGATCATGTTATTTGACCATACTCGTATGATTTACAACTTGAACTGTCTAGCTGAGATTTGTTGCTTGAATTGTGTTTTTACAGTATTATAAAACAGTGTTTTTGAAACACTACAGTGTTTTTGTAGTAAAACAAGGGTTTAGTTTCGTAAGGGTAGCCTACACCTAAACATGAACATGATTACTAAAGGGATGCAGACAAATTTGTCATTTGACTTTACTGCCTGCACATTATCTTTATAAAAAACAACAATGCTGCCAAAATCATACTCCCCTATGTAAAATACTTATTATTGAACCTGAACACTTGTGCTTTTTTGCAGGTAGTCTTTAGGGTGAGATGTGTCCCCAGAATGAGTATTTTGGGTGTTTGACCCAGCAAGAGGGATATCAGTGAGGGGGGGGTGTGAATTCGGCAATGCTGCCAAAATCATACTCCCCTATGTAAAATGCTTATTATTGAAACTACACACTTGTGCTTTTTTGCAGGTAGTCTTTAGGGTGAGATGTGTCCCCAGAATGAGTATTTTGGGTGTTTGACCCAGCAAGAGGGATATCAGTGAGGGGGGGGTGTGAATTCGGCAATGCTGCCAAAATCATACTCCCCTATGTAAAATGCTTATTATTGAAACTACACACTTGTGCTTTTTTGCAGGTAGTCTTTAGGGTGAGATGTGTCCCCAGAATGAGTATTTTGGGTCTCTGACCCAGCAAAAGGGATATCAGTGAGGGGGGTGTGAATTCGGCAATGCGGCCAAAATCATACTCCCCTATGTAAAATGCTTATTATTGAACCTGAACACTTGTGCTTTTTTGCAGGTAGTCTACAGGATGAGGTGTGTCCCCAGAAAGAGTGTTTTGGGTCTCTGACCCAGCAAAAGGGATATCAGTGAGGGGGGTGTGAATTCGGCAATGCTGCCAAAATCATACTCCCCTATGTAAAATGCTTATTATTGAACCTGAACACTTGTGCTTTTTTGCAGGTAGTCTTTAGGGTGAGATGTGTCCCCAGAATGAGTATTTTTGGTGTTTGACCCAGCAAAAGGGATATCAGTGAGGGGGGTGTGAATTCGGCAATGCTGCCAAAATCATACTCCCCTATGTAAAATGCTTATTATTGAACCTGAACACTTGTGCTTTTTTGCAGGTAGTCTTTAGGGTGAGATGTGTCCCCAGAATGAGTATTTTGGGTCTCTGACCCAGCAAGAGGGATATCAGTGAGGGGGGTGTGAATTCGGCAATGCTGCCAAAATCATACTCCCCTATGTAAAATGCTTATTATTGAACCTGAACACTTGTGCTTTTTTTGCAGGTAGTCTTTAGGGTGAGTTGTGTCCCCAGAATGAGTATTTTGGGTGTTTGACCCAGCAAGAGGGATATCAGTGTGGGGGGGGGGGGGGGGGGGGGGGGGGGGTGAATTCGGCAATGCTGCCAAAATCATACTCCCCTATGTAAAATGCTTATTATTGAACCTCAACACTTGTGCTTTTTTGCAGGTAGTCTTTAGGGTGAGATGTGTCCCCAGAATGAGTATTTTGGGTGTTTGACCCAGCAAAAGGGATATCAGTGAGGGGGGTGTGAGTAGTATTAACATAAACCATGTGTCAAAAAAGGTGATTTATGATTTATGGTTCTGCGGTTCCCCTGTCTCTGATTTATGATGGGTCGCTGACAGGCTCCGGTATGTCTAGGCTGCGCGACGCCATGTGACATCCTCCTGCGTTGACATCCTGGCCAGAGGTGTAAAAGAAAGGTGTCTGGTCCCTTGGCCTTCCGGGTTTATTGGCCGTCTACCTGCGCGAGATAGGTGTTATGTCAGTGTGTATTCTGTCTGCTGGGGAGGCCCGTTTTCACACTTCGCCAAAAGCTGCGTGTATAAATGTGTGTTGAACGCGAACACAGTCACTGAAGCGTACTAGTGTGTCGTGTCTCGTGTCAAGCATCACCGCTGTTTATTCTCGTTCTCAAACTTTTTTCCAAGCCATATTGTGTTGTTGGAATCGTGAGTGCAAGAAGATGGAATCCAGTCTTAACAGTAAGTATTTTTTATTATTTAGTAACATTGTTAAGGATGATTATTTATTTATATGAGTGTCGCTGTTCTATTGCGTTACTTAAGGTTTTATCTGCCCGCTTCAGATGGTGATAGTTTGAGTCTCTTCGATCTTGTTGAGGAGATTAATTTCCTAAATCAAGCCGGCGGTACGTATAATTATGTTTAAATGTTGCATACGTTGTGTGTGTGTGTGTGTGTGTGTGACGGATGATGTTTTGTTTTGTTTTCGCCAGGAGGCGTGGCTAGACCTAGCACAGCTGCTGCTACGCACAACGCTGTTGCCTCTTCACG
The DNA here is from genome assembly GCA_029959095.1 of Rhinichthys osculus. NCBI lineage: Eukaryota > Metazoa > Chordata > Actinopteri > Cypriniformes > Leuciscidae > Rhinichthys > Rhinichthys osculus. The sequence goes on from JARWKJ010000009.1 coordinate 39,418,684, forward strand.
AGCGATCACGGAAGCACTTGTGGCAGGTATTGTTAAATGTTGTTACACCCGTGTTTAAACAGTGTTGTGGCTGTGTGAAAATATCTTATCTTCTCTGGGTTTTTTTTGTTTTTACCAGGGCCGAAACGCGTGACTATCAAGGCCTTAGTACATGCACCACAGCGAAGCCGCGAGTCTGCTAACGTTGAAGTTATTCCCCTGGGTATGTGCATTGTGATTCGGCTTTATCAAACAATGTTATGCTGCTATGGTTTGTTGATTTTATTTTAAAACTTTAACACATGTATTTCCAGATGGTTTATCAAACGTTGTGAGCAATGTCGGTGTGTCTGAATGTGCGAATGACCTGGATAAGGCAAGCTTGAAGGGGATAGTGGCGAAACCGAAAAATAAGTTGAAACGTAAAGCTGCAGTGGTGTCCCATGTGGACGCAAAAGCTTCTGCTGATGGGTCATCGAGAGACGTACCACAGACATCTGTCCCAAAAAAGCCAAGACGATCAGCTGATAAAAGTAAGTAATGAACAAAAGCTGATGGATTGTTTTCTGTTCACACTAAATCAGAAAGATAAATATTGTTTATTTGAATGTGATAGTGAGAGTCTTACCAATTATGGTAAAGACGCCCTTGAAACGCTTTTCTCAGCAGGGCTCTTTTACCTGGACACTGCGGGCCATATGGATGTGGCTGACCCGGCTGGGGGAAATCGCGGGCTGACAAAGAGAGCAGGCTTCACCAACGCTAGTAATGTGGTCGAACTACTCGCACCTGTTCACAGCGATATCTTCTTTCAGGAAAAACTATTACTTAATGGATTAGATCTTAAAATTAGAATGACTAGAGGTAAAGATGAATTCTGCCTGATGAGGAGCAACGCTACAGCCTATAAACTAAACAGCCTGTCTGCGTCGCTATTTGTGAAAAATGTGTCTGTGTCGCCAGCTGTGAGACTGGGGCATGCACAAGCCCTACTCTCAACCACAGCCAAATACCCCATCGACAGAGTGTGTCTGAAAAACTTCTCAATACCTGCAGGCTCACGTGTCTGCAATCAAGAAAACTTGTTCTTAGGAACTCTGCCAAAATCTCTGGTTCTAGCTATGGTTGATAATGATGCATTTGTGGGTGCCTATAATAAAAACCCATTTGCGTTTAAAAACTATGATTTAGAATTTCTGGCCATTTATCTGGATGGGCAACAGTACCCAGCGAAGCCCCTGCAACCTGAATATGAAAATGGTTCTGCAGTGCGGGAGTTTTACCAGCTAGCGCTGGCTTCTGGAAGACATCTTAAAAACCAGCCTCTATGTATCGATAGAGAGGATTTTCTGCACGGCTATACACTCTATGCGTTCAATTTTACACCAGATGAGGAGTGTAGCCAGCACGTATCGATTATCAAAAGTGGCAATATTAGACTAGAAGCCCGTTTTAGACAGCCGCTACCACGTACGATTAACTTAATTGTTTATGCATTGTTTGATAGTTTGATTGAAATGTCAAATCGCCGACAGGTCCTGGTTGATTACTACTAATACATTCAAATGAACACTGTACAGCTTACGGCTGTCATGGATAGGGTTTCATGCGATACTTATTTTCTGGGAGTTCTACCATGTGACTACCTACCAAAAACCCCTTTAAGAAAACTACCAGCAATGGTTTTGATCAATACACATCCTTCAGGACTCCCAGGGGAACACTGGTTGGCTATCTACATAAATGAGGATGGTGTAGGATGTTTTTTCGACAGCTTCGGTAATAAACCATATTATCATGGTTTTCCGCCGATTATCAAAAACTTTTTAAAGCTCAACTCTAGTCAAGTACTACATTCAACTGTGCAAGTCCAAGATTTTTCATCAGATACATGTGGACAATATTGTGTGTTCTTTCTCTACCTCATGGCAAAGGGATTTGATTATGATTATGTGATGAAATTGTATACCAACGATTTTATTAAAAATGACAAAAAGGTGTCAGCATTTGTGAGAAAACTAAAACAAGCACCATGTAGTGAAAATGTTTTCAAATGTGTTCAGTGTGTACAAATGGCTGAAATGTTCATGTCTCATGCTTAATATTTTAATAAAAACAACTAAAGAACGGAATTTTGTTTCTTTTATCCCCACTTTTATTACACATACATCACATCATAAGTTCTCAAAAAAAAAAGAGAGAAATTGAGAACACAATACATACAAACTGTTAGTTTAAAAACTTAACCACAGACTCCGGTCTTTCTGTTTCTTACTCCTCTTAGATGATCCTGTTATAGACGTGGTCGATTTGGTTTTGAAAGAGTTAATTGCATGTCTGACATTGTGGTTTGGTACCACAGAGTATGGCAAATTTAAACTAGCAAAAGCCTCCAGAAATTCACGCCACCCGCCAGGTCTCCGCTCGTCAACAATCTTTTGTGGAGCCGTGACGCTTTTAACTAAGTCAAGCATGTGTGAACCAGGGATTGTTCTGCCTTTAAACACAAACTCTCCCGACTCAGTCCATGAAGTAACATCTTTAGTTTTAGACATCTAAAATGTAACGAACATTTTTCACACTCCTCTGTGGAATATTCTTTAAAATCTCATCTGCAAAATCACCTAAATCGTCATGGGCACGCACATGGCCTGGTGGGGGTGGGTCTTCTTTTTCAACATTACTAGGCTGTGGTAGCCTCAATGTTAATGTACCGGATTCTCTATCCCCTTGTCTAGTGAGTGTTAAAAACCGCTGCAAAACACCTGTGTACATCTTAGCTTTTTCATGGTGATCCAGATCAGACCTGTGCAAAATATTTCTTATAGTCATGTCCAGGTCGTTCTCCACAACCTGTTGTATAGACTCACGGGTGTTAGAGGATTTCAGCTTATCCAACTGGTGTTGCGGTACTAAAAAACATCTTCTCGGCATACTCCATCACCAAACTTATTTAGATGTAACCAAACTGGTTATAAACGGGATTGCCGCACTTAACAAAGGTAGTAGAAATCCTCCTTGTTGGTTGATTAACCGTCTTTTACGTCTAACTCCAACCTTTTTATCTGCAACAATTTTGATCTCACTTCTTCTTCTCTTCAGTTTCTGATATTGCTGTGGTGTTAGCGGAATATTACCGTGGACTACGTTAAGAGCTACTTCACACAATGTCACAATGAGTTCGTCTGCAGCCGCCTCTAAAATAACGCGTCTTTGTTTAGGCGTGGCTTTTAATAACAATTTTAAAAGAGGTAGGTTTCTTAAAAGTCTTGCAGACATTTTCAAATCTCTCTGTCAATGTTTTCTTTTCTGAATGTACACAACTGGATGTTGTGACAGAATATCTGTTCTGAGACGGTACTGTTCTGGTGTTTTCGCTTTAAAGTCAATCAATAGATACCCGAAAGGGGTGCTGGTAGCATTTTCATAACACTCCATAAAGTATTTTGTGTTCCTGGGGTACATCTGCCGCGCTAAGACATTAATTTGGGTATTGTCTCTAGGGTTTTTAAACAATACCAAATAATTAGTAAACTGATAGTCCTACTGGATTTACCTTGAAAAAATAAGTTTTGTACGATATATATTGCACTCAAGCTTCTATGGTGCACATAGTTGGTAAACAAACGTTCAACTTCTGAATTGCTGCTAGCATCTTTCATAACATCATCCAATATCACAAAATTGGTCTTGTTGGTGGGAAACAAGCGATCATCATTCAGAGTCTGCGGTATACCTTCAATAAATTTAATATCATACAGTTTCAACAATTCATTATACATAGGTTGCCAGCAGTCATAAATGTACACAATGTTTTCAATTTTTTTGGAAATTACACTTTTAGCATTTTCCAACAACTTTTTTACAAAAATGTTTTTCCTGAGCTAGAAGGACCGCTTAACACACATGAAAAAGGATGTTGTAATCTAAAATCAAAACCATCCGGGTCTACCATACCCCGGTGCCCAAAAACGTTGTCAGTAGCCATATGGTAGCGTAGTTAGGTCGGGTAGCAGTACACGCTTGTTGTATACGACTTTAAATTTTTTCACAACTGACTTGTTGTGCAATGTGAACTGCTTTTTGTTCCTCCCTATACTGTCGGTGTACGCGAGAATGTAATTACTGTCACCCCGCCCCCTCACATATTGATCGACAAGCCCAATTAATGTGTCTAACCTAATGGTCTCGGAGTTTACAGCATTCAGTGTGATGCCTTTGGCCTTCATACAGACCTTACCCTTAGCAGTTCTGTACCCGTAACTTTTCGGACCACTTGCCGAAAATTCCACTATATGGTCTCCATCCCCAACTTCATCAGTAAGGTCACCAAGATATGGCCCCAGTGGGGGCTCATATTCACCCTCTTTAGACGTGAACACAACACTATCTGTGTCACAATAAAGCAGTCTATCACCCAACCTGTCCATAAGATCATAAAGTTCTAACCGCGCGTGGGCCGTTGTAAAAGCCCCGAGAAAGACGTTAATGTCACGAGTCTGGGTCCCTTTCCCATTTGCGTAAGCCCACTGAACGATTGCAACAGTGTCTGACACAAATGAGAAATGCTTGAGGTCATACTCAGTGCCAAAAATGTATCGGGCAAACTGTTCAGGGTCTGTTAGTATTTCGGTTGTCGGTAACTCCTCGCGCATACTGAACCTCCCCCACAAAGAGTTAAGCAGTAGCTTCATGATGGATCTACGTGCAGCATTAAACTCAATCTTGTCCAGATTCAGCTTAATCCCTTCTTTCTCAAAGTAATCTCTAACATACGATTCTTTGTCGGCGTCGGTCACAACGTCTTTTGGAAAACCTGAACTTTCCTGTTTGAACTGTAAAAATGTTTTAACATAATCACAAAACAATGTTTCAGAGCGTTGGGGAAAATGCCAGACCTCATCGATTTTTGTCACTACATAACCCTTCTCAACGGCTTTTAACAGTTCAATGCTAACCCAGCACCCATGAATTGATCTTTCCTCATTAGTATGCACACACGGGTGTGTCTGGTTCTGCTGTTCAGCACATGTCCTGCAAAGCGCGAACATTAACTTACCCCCGGTCCTATAAGGCAGTACGGGGTGAAGCAACTTCCGTGGCGGAAGGACTGTTGCCTTGACGAGTCCGTAATAATCTTCAAGGTTTTGAAAATCCTTGTGTATTATTTCCGGATGCCCAATTGGGTAACATTTTCGAGCCTGACAGTAGGGATATAGTGATGTAAAGTCAACATACCTAATCCGCTCGCCCTCCGCAACTTTGTGATACAGTTTTAATGCGTTAGTTCGGCCGCCGAATAGAGCTTCACGGGGTTTCAATCTTTCAGTGTGTTTGTAAGTGGACATGAAATCCATAACTGCAACATCACTCTGTTTAGCGCGCATCCATGCACATTCCCAAATCACCTCGACCTGAAGACCGTACGCACGCTCCAAAATTTCAATCTTGTCGTCGCATTGTCTTCTCAAAACGCCATAAGGCACTTTTGATAAAGGGTTTAGGTCGTTGGGGTTATAACATTGTTCACAACCATGAACGAAACATCCGAGAAATTCGAATGCTTTTTTCACGTAGCCATCGTCGTAGAAACCATCCACATAGTATTTCCCAAATGACGCCTCACCAGTGTTTAAAGCATGTTGAACTTCTATGCCCCGTGATTTTCGGATGAATTCGAGCCATTCAATTGAAATGTTCGAATATGTTTTGTTCTGGTTGGTGTACGCATTGTTACGTGTCAGAGCTATTGTGTCTTTTGGGATGTAGTGTGTTTTATATGTGGCCATACATGTTGCTGCCAAAGTGGTGTAATTAAATGGATCAAGGCCTGTACACAAAATGAATTCGTCGCGGTACTTCATGCATGCCTCCCTCAGCAAAACGACATCGTTTTTACCATAAAGCGCGAGTTCTTTTTTAAAATCGAACACTTTGTCAGATATGGTATTGTACCAATCATCAAACGCAGCCCTGTCTTGGTTCGACATTGTTGCATACCCGTAAAATTTCTTGTCAGGGTACGGGCCTATGTAGTTGTCATTTTCAACGCGGTTAACCTGTTAACCGTCACCAGTGCGTGGGCGCTCTGAAGCGTTTTTTTTTTTTTAAATAGTTCAAAGTTACTATCATATTTAATGTGATTAACTTGACAAACTATACATCATTAAAACGATATAAGACTCAAGTTTCAGTATTTGACCACTATTGTATTCTGTGAAACTTATAGTGACAGTTATGTCTTAATTTGTGTCAGGAGTTATGAAATAAAAAAATGAGTCGTTACCTTTAATATGAATTATGAGCGTCAGCTGCTCTCATTCAGAAAAAAACTCCCGTGCGATCGTCATGACAGCGATTCACAAAACAACGTCCCTCAGGGCTTTTAGCTCAAACATGTGCAGATTTGGAGAAATATTGATAGATTCTCATAGGTTTACATCAGACTTCTATAGACAGGAATAATATTTATTGAATTTATACCCAAATGCGTCGATGTAATCATTTTGAGCGCTGTATACTCTGATGTACAGTTGTGTTATCCATTCATACTGAGAGTCTGGGACGCTGTTTGCACAGTAAAGTCCATATATGGATCACATGAAGAAGAGCCATAATCATGTGACATTCAGGAAGTCCTGACACATAAACAAAGCTATCCGAGATCGCTGTAAAGTGCAGATAAAGATGTTTTGAAGACAATAAACATGATTGCAATGATATTTGATTTACCTGTGTTCTTCGAGTCATGTCAGGTATTTTCATAATAATAGATTATATGTATAATGTAATGCTAATCGAGATAGACTTTCAAATTGTGCAGAATACAATAAAATAATATATTTTCTATCTGATTTTTTTATCTGAAGCCAAATCAGATTACAGAAAGTTATTTAAAACACTCGACTTGCGCTATAAAGTAAGTTGGAGCACAAACATAGTTTTATTCTCATAAATTGTCGTGTATTGATGGTGTGCTAAGCTAACATGCTAGCTAGTACTGAGCACCTGCTACCTAACTTCGGTGTAATTTTTATGATTTTTTTTCTAAATAAGAATGCTTACTGAAATGTTTCGTTTTTCAAAAAGGGCATTTGATACAGTTTCACTGTGAAGTGAGAACTTTTATAAAATAAATGAGGGATTGAAACAGTGTGAATTGCTAGTCGTTAGTGATTATAATGCAGACAAAAGAAAAGCATATTTAGAGCAATAAACAGGCTGGAGAGGTGTGAATATGTGCAGGGGAGCCTGAGACTGAATGGGACTCGTTTTTGTATCACAAAACAATAGAGGCAATAGACTGAATAGATGCTTATAAGATGACAATAAACACCAGTCTAATCAAAATAAAGTCATATGACATGATCTTGAAAAACATTGAACTAAATACAGAGTTTTAGACTTATCATCTTCAGATTTTAAATATAACATGGTTAGACATGTGGCTTTAGCTGCAGTGCATTTCTAGATTGCTACAATGCCAACTTCAATTTTATTTTCATGAAGATGTTTCATAAAAATAAATGTATAATAACTTTACAAAACTTTGAAGCTATTTATAACTATTTTTTTTCATTATGACAATAATTAATTCTACATTTACAATAAACTTCCAGGTGTCAGCTTTCAAATGAGATCTTACTTGTGCTTTTAGTACAAAGGGTTCATGAACTGTATCTGTTTCAGTTTGGGAATGCCATATCTGGGGATTTTTCAAAAATGGGCTTGAAGCTTAACAGGTTAAAGTGGTGCGGAAAATACCCCTTCTCTGCATTAGTCAGATTAAATGCAACGGGTGTCTTGGCCAGACGCATGGGTATGAAGGAATATGAATCAATAAAACGTTGCTTGAAAGCTGTGTCATACATTAAGATTAGCCTGCAACCTTGCATTGTGATTTTAGGAGCAATCCCCATCTTAGTAAAGAATTCCAAAATTATGAAATTGTCAAATCCTGATGCATTGTGCGCAAGCCATGTGTAATTAAGGTAACGTGGTTGTCTGAATCTTTTAACGAGACGATCCACACAATCGGTCCCTTCAGCCACGAATTCCTTGGCATTAAACGTGATAGCACATACAAAATTGGCAACGTGTTTACCATTTTCATAACGGGTCTCAAAATCGTAGAAAATGTAACGATCGTTCGGCATCTCCGGCTTAACTGGTTGGATAAAACACTGATGCATACCATCGGTGACCAAACTCTCACCACAGTGCACACAACGATCTGCAGGGCATTTATGGGGTTTGGGTTTAGTACCGCTGACATGGTAACGTCTATTACATTTACCGCAATATTTAGTCACGTCGCACTGCGCGTATTGCATACCCCGAGGTGGTTTTTTATGCATCTCGAAACAATAGTCAGACTTACAGTAGCGCAGGCAGTCGCCGCAATGTTTTGGCTTTTTGGGGTGTTTATGACATTCCGGGTCATTACAGACATCGCAGATGTACCGACATCTGTGATCTCTCCTACAGGTGAATCCTCGGTGGCAGAACTCACACACGTATGGGGTGCCAATAAATGCACGTAGATTTTTAATCATAAAATAATGATTGTCATGCAGGTACAAAAATACTGTTTTAGGATCCGGATCGTCTGTGTTTGTATACTTTTCCAAAACACCCGTATCAGACCGATAGAAAACAACTATTTTAACGCTCAGCATCTGTTCAAACCGTCTGATGTCATTAAACGCTATCTTGTATTGATCACCATAGCCAGCTGACTTCTGTATTGAAGATGCTACAGACTCAAGCTCTACGTGTGGTTTCTGTGGATTTAGGAAATGTGCCAGACAGATTGCAAAACAAAGATTGTTTGAAATGTTCGTGGGACAGAACAGATTAAGTCTGTTTTTGGTAATCACTTCATTGTGGGCAAGATCACGGATCTTTCGATAAACACCGCCGCGTTTACTTCTCGCTATTGACAGTCTTAAATTCAATCTCTCATCAAACTGTACGTCAGAGTTGCTCTGCATTATTTTTTCAAGGTCGTTTATAAATAGATCTACACTATAACCATTGCTACCCGTCAAAAGTGTACTAACATCTGATGTCAAACTCGATCCCCTCAACGTGATGCTGATTAAACATCCGTCTCCGCCTAACAGTTTGGAAAACTCCACAATTTCAGAAAGTGTGTCATGTAAAAACACTGTGTAGGCTGCTAAATCTGTCGAAGATATCTCTCGCAAATTTATAAGCCTGTGGACTTCCAGACCATTGAACCGTGCTCGTGGCAGTACCGTGTACCCACTAACATCACCACCTACTGTTACAAGTGATTCTATATCTCTATCTGTGAGACCCATATTGGGCGCTTCAGGGTTGAGTGTGCGATGTGTCTGTGTACCTGGGCCCTCGCCTGACTGGTGAAAAGACACAAGATGATCAAATGCAGAATTTGGTTCTGGACGAGGTTCTAACACCTCTCCTGCTTGTTGGGTATTTACAACATGTTCAAAATCATTATTTGGGTCAGGATCCTCATCGGACATTGATCTCACGATGTTTAATAATTCTACCAACGTATCAGTTGAAGACTCAGACCTATTCATATCCTCCACAGTCTGTATTAAATAGAGCAATGTTTCTGTGTTACTGCACTGTTCGAGGGGCACCACGCTACCGTCGTTTCGTCTAAACCTAGCTACCGGACCCTGATCAAAACCATCTGGCTCCCGACAACGTTTAGGCATTTTTAAATCAGATCTTTTTTATTTTATTTATTTAAATCACATGTAGCAACACCTTAAAAACTATGGATAATAAACCCTGTGTCCATACAGTAAAAAAAGATAGAATGAAAACTGTGACAAATGTTGAAGAAAAAAAAACAAAACAAAAAAACATAGTATGCAAAATATATATATATAAAATGTTGTCAACTCACCCAAGTTTCTTTTTAAGCATGAGCACCAGTTGCTTTAACAATTCTGTAGTCAGGCCTTGTTCTCTGGCTACTTTTTGAACAGTACCACTATGCAACCGTTGCGCTGCTATGCATTGTTTAAGCCAAATTCCCTGTTGTTGTTGTGTTGACTCATAAGCATCTAAACGTCTCTCAATGGCATTAAGGCGTTTGTCAAGACGTACCTCGAAGGCATTCAATGCGGTCTTGACAGAGTCCTGTATCAGTCCGGCTATGTGCTGATTGTCTATAACGGGTTGTGATTCCTGTTTGTAAGCCTCCTGATTTGAAGGCAGCTGTTCAGGGTCGGATTCCTCCACGACCACGACCCGTTCGCTGGTTGGAACAGACTGCGGTGTTTCTTTAGGGTCGTTTGTAAATACACAGCCGTCCCACGATTGTATCAGACCCTCACTCCAGCTCTGAACATCATTTATATCGGGAACTACGACCACCTCTGTTAAGAAGTAGAAAAGGGTGCAAACAAAAAAAAAAGTTAGTACAAATATGTGTTAATATTATAATGATAACAGTAATATTAATATTAACTATATTTTCTAAGACTAAAAATAAAATAAAAATCAGTCTGGTACTAATGTAACATTAAAAAACAATATGTAGTGTCAAATTCGGCAGAGCTGCCAAAATCATACCCTCCTATGTAAAATACTTACTATTGAAACTACACACTTGTGCTTTTTTGCAGATAGTCTACAGGATGAGGTGTGTCTCCAGAAATAGTGTTTTAGGTCTCTGACCCAGCTAAAGTGATCTCAGAGTGGGGGGTGTGAATTCGGCAGGGCTTCCAAAATCAAACCCCCCTATGTAAAATACTTATTATTGAATTTAAATTGATACAATTTTCTTTTCTTTTTCTTTTTTTTGGTTAACCTAAATTATATAAATGCTATGACAAATTCCAGACAACTTAAGGTCCATTACACTTATCACAGTTATCCAATTCCAACTAACTCCAAAAAAAGGCAGGAAGTGAGACCTCAGTATCAGACTTGTACCACCGAACCCCATATACTCTAATTTTGAGGTTCAGGCCAGAGCAACAATAAAACTCACAAGGACATACAGATATGGCATGTGATTGACAGGTCATGCATGAGCATGGACACCTCTGACTCCTCCACTGCAGCACACCTTACCAGTCGATGATGTTGCCATCACCAGACTACTAATGCGACTGCATGGAACTTGACCGTTGACTAACCAACCCTCTTTTTAGTGTATATTGTGTATGTTCATGTTAACTGCCTATGATTTAACATATCAGTTTTTCAGATTTCTTTTTACAAATTGTTATTTAGTTGCTGTTTAAATTAGACATCAGATATTTTACACCCTATTACCAATCAGATTTCATTCTACCATACATATAGTTCACGTGTTTTTTTAGTACTTTCAATACTCCATATTTATCATCATTGTGCATTGAAGTACTCTTTAGCAGTTTTATTGTATTCTATTTGTTTTAGTAGTATTGTAGTATCTTTTGTTAATAAAATCTTTTTCTTTTTACAACTGTCTTGTTTTGTGTTGGTTAAACAAAAAATTACCCAGATCCAAGGAATTTCCTCCCAATAATTGAATTTTTTTTTCTTATTGTATACTTCTTTTGAATAATTTTATATTTGTGAAAGTTATTTCCTGTTGTCTTGACGTAAACCCACCCAGCCAATCACTCACCCCACCAACTTGCAGACGTTACTTGACGTTGGATTTGTTCAGTGATTAACATGGATCCTGACATATATCAGAGAATATTAAATTATAAAACAAATGGTTCATACCCTGATGGGTATTCCAAAATGGAAAAATCTAATTTTAGAAAAAAGGCCAACACTTTTGTCCTCCAAGGTAAGGCATACAAATGTTCATATTCACAATTTTTAAAACTATTTTATCAGTTCTCTTTGTAAAGATGGTCTGAAGTTTGATCTTACATTTTTTGTTTCATACATAATATATTAGCTACTTTATAGTTGCCTGCAACGTATGTTATTCAACGTGAGGACATCCATGATTAAACAATATGCACACGTTAAAAAATTATGAACGTTGCCATGTTGAAGCGCCATCAATAAAAATTCGCTGATCCGTTGTGTCTAAATTTTGTATATAATTAGCATAAATAGTCAAATATGGGCTAGAAATTTTGTGGTAATCACACACTCTTTTGTAATTTACCATTTATACCATTTATATTCGTTAGACGTATAAATTAGTCGAGTTTTTAGATGCATATATTTATGCCACGAGGTGTGACTCGTACTGCATGCATTTTAAAGCTGACACACATTCGTAATCACAAAAATTAACCATGGTTTTAGAGTATATATATAAAAAAATTATATTATATTAAAACAATGGTTATTGTATCGTGGTTTTGCCAATAGTAATCAACACACACACACACACACACACACACACAAACATGATTACTACAGTTTTACTTCAGTGAAAGATGTTACATTTTCTTAAGAAATAGCACAGGGGTCTCCAACCTACTCCAACACACACACCTGCCATGATGTTATGTAGCCTATGGGTCTCATCTTTAATGCTGTCGGCCTAATTTTCTGCCAGAGGTTCTGGACATTTTGTTCAAGAACACTTTCATGGATTCGATCAAATACCAACATATAAAAAATCAAAACCTGACAACCTGTGCTAGAAATCTTATAACGGGCATTGTTTGGATCTTCCAACTGGATAGTGATCCAAAAACAAACATCCACAAAAAAAAAAAAAAAAAAAACTTTACTGAGCACAAAACAAAGCATCTGCGATGGCCATCTCAGTCCCTGACCTGAACACAGAAAATGAGTGTTGAACTGAAGAGAATAAGTACAAACATGGATCTTGGAATTGGAGGAATCTGGAGAGATTCTGTACGGAGTAATGAGTATCTGATCTCTGGTCAGATGTTCTCCAAACTCATCAGGCATTATAGGAGAAGACTCAGAGCTGTTATCTTTGGAAAAGGAGGTTAAACAAAGATTTAATAAAAGGGGACAAATATTTTTTCCCAACGTGTTTTAGAGAAAAAACATTCATTTCATTTTACCCCACATCCCTAACTATTTTGTCTATTTTTTCTTTTCAAAGGTGGTGAATTGTATTACCTTCGGAACAAAGGCAAAAAACAACTAAAAGTTGTGTGTGGGGCTGAAGAGGCAACCCCGCATCCCACATAAAATAAAGTCTTCATCACCATCAGTTTCAGTTCCTGTGGTCTTTGCATCCCCCTGCTCACCAGCATCTCCACCAGCAGTGCCACCACCCCCATCTCCTCCACCACCAGTGCCATCACCGGCATCACCACTACCAGTGCCATCACCGGCATCTCCTCCACCAGTGCCATCACCGGCATCTCCACCACCAGTGCCATCACCGGCATCTCCACCACCAGTGCCATCACCGGCATCACCACCACCAGTGCCTTCACCACAATCTCCACCACCAGTGCCATCACCGGCATCACCACCACCAGTGCCTTCACCACAATCTCCACCACCAGTGCCATCACCACAGTCTCCACCACCAGTGCCTTCACCACAATCTCCACCACCAGTGCCATCACCACCACCAGTGCCTTCACCACAATCTCCACCACCAGTGCCATCACCACAGTCTCCACCACCAGTGCCATCACCACAGTCTCCACCACCAATCCACGTGGTCTCTTCAGGCCCCTCCTCACCGGCATCGCCACCACCAGTGCCATCGCCACAGTCTCCAACACCAGTCCACGTGGTCTCTTTAGGCCCCTCCTCACCGGCATCGCCACCACCAGTGCCATCGCCACAGTCTCCAACACCAGTCCACGTGGTCTCTTTAGGCCCCTCCTCACCGGCATCACCACCACCAGTGCCATCACCACAGTCTCCAACACCAGTCCACGTGGTCTCTTCAGGCCCCTCCTCACCGGCATCGCCACCACCAGTGCCATCGCCACAGTCTCCAACACCAGTCCATTTTTATCTAGTCAGTATAATAATGTGTTTGTCCAACATGTTATGTTGGCAAAATAAGTAAATACATTTTTTATTTTCTGAAATGGTTTGGGTTTTCTTATTGGTTTCCTCAGTGTACAGATTTGTATACCTTAAGAACACATCTCATAAGTGTGTTAATGAAATCCAACAGTTTGTGAATGAAGCCACTTCATTTCAAACTGTTTCAACAAAAATAATGTAAAAAAATAATGTCTCCAAAAGAAAAACGAAATAAATAAAAGAAAAACTCCAAAGTTCAAAATGAAATTGTCCATCTAAAGTAAACATTAGACATTATTAAACGGATGAACTCTGTGAATATTTTTTCTTATGGGAATCTAATATGCCTTCATTCATTCCTGTCAGGTCATGAATGCTTATATGCACATTTTGGTCAAGAAATACAACAAGGATTCAACGAACAAGGCTGTGTGCATTGATTCATACGAAATGAGTGACATCTGGAAGCATAAAAAAACAAAGGTCAAGGTTAGTACACAATTTTTTGCACACTGCAATATAAATGTGATTAACATAGATGTAACTGATCTTCACACAGTCATCAGTTGTGTATTTTATCATACAACAGACAATAGAGGTAATGCGAGTTTTGGTCCCACGTACTCTTGTGTGTGTCTGTGTGTGGGTCAAGTAATATGTCCCTGCTTTTACCTTGGGAAACCAGTCATGGAGTTGCCTTGACAATATAAATGATCCAATTTGTAGAGCCTGTTACTGCATTGTCAACACAAGGAAGACACAGTTGTAACAAATTCTAATTGATTTATAAAATATATACAAGAAAACTGACAACACTATTAAAAGATAGTAAAATGCTAAAGGTCAGTATGCTTTAAAGTAAAGTGGAGAGAATAGAAATCTAATTGTTTGATGGATGGTAGAATGTTAGTTGTTTACTTATAGGGCAAAACCTTTTTTCTGATTAATATATTAATTAATTATTATTATTTCAATATTACTTATATATTAATTTCTGATTCTAAATAGTCGGTTTGGTAATGTCTTCTTGGGTGTCTGGCTGGGCCATTACACATTGGAGAAAGTGTCATTTCTTTTAACAGCAATCAAACTTGGGTCATGGGATGCTTTTTTGTTTGTTGCTCACTACACCTTAAAATACTTGTGCATTAAATGTTGATTTTATTTTAACTGAAATTTCAGATGGATCCAAAACAATTTAAATATATCATTGGGATCATTAACGAAAATCAGCACTGGACTCTGACGGTACTGTTTATATGTTTTAAAAGCAGTCTTAATTATCTTTTAAGTGGTTGGGTGCAATTTTTTTTAGCGTTTAAGGTTTTGTTGTAATCATTTGCAATATCTTTATTATTAAGATTATGATTCCACAAGAGAAGAGGGCTCTGTTCTTTGATCCTCTAGGAGAGACCACATCAAAAGTACAAAGGTGTCAGAATGTGACAAGGTAAATCAACATTTAAAACAAGATCTTCTGAAATTCTAAAGGTGTTTCTTGATATTCTATTTAATTTAATAAATTCCAAATTCATGAGATTTATTGTCACGTTGTCAATGTACCTATGTTCAATTAAATTCTTATTTTGTTTTTACCCCATAATCATAAATATTACAGGTCCTTTATGATACAGAAGGGCTACAACGTGCCCAAATGGGTGTGTGAGACATTACCGCATTCATGCCAACAGGATGGCAGTTCCTGTGGACCCTTTGTCTTGAAAGTAAGTTAAATGGATCATTATGCCATATATGACTTTCTTTCCTTAGTGTTACACCAGAGGTAAATACAATGGAGATGTTTATTCTGGATGGTAAATGGATATCAATGATAAATATTGAAATTAATGGTGACTTCCATTGAAATACAACACAAGGAAATATTAGGAAGAGTGTTACTGTTGACAATAGAAGTTAAGGTTGTAAAGTTGTAGTTATCATTCTAGTATTGACATCATTCTTTGGAAATCCCTTACTTATATTTTAGTTCAGAAGGACAGTCTTGCAGACTTAAACATAGAGAAAAAAATAGATTACATATCATTCTTAATAATCACTTTTCTTTTTTAGTTTGCAGAATGTTTCTTAAATAATGAGTCGCTTCACTTTTCTACATCTGAGGAAAGTGTGGCTGCCCTGAGAAGAAAAATTGCTGCTTGTGTCTTGCAGCACACTGGTAAGTTTCAAAGTTCCAATTTTCATTCATTCTTTTGTTCCTTATCCATTAAACAGTGTTGGTAAAATGTGATTATTCCTTAGCGTGTAAAAACTTGTGATATTATAAGAACTTGTTTTATGATAACATTGTTTATTCTGCCTCAACTAGATAACCTGAAGGACCTGTGCCATCTATGTGGGGACAAAAACAGTGGCAAAAAAGTGACTAACTGGGTAAGCATTCCAATAAAGAATATTGTCTTTTATCAAACCTTTATTGAATTTATCATATGAACTGAAGGTATTATAATAAGGTCCATGTAAGTATTGTTTGATATGGATTACAGAAATACCTATGCTTGACTTCAAAATCAAGTTTGAAGTCAAACTTGATTTCAAAATCAAGTTCAAAATCATGTTTAGATTGGCTGTGATATGTGCCCACGCTGGTTTCACTGCAAATGTGTTTAACGTACAAGGAAACACAAAACATACATCTGCCCAGTTTGTCAACCTTAATGTAAGGTTTAAGGTGGTAATTTTCTTCTTTTTTTTTCGTGAAAACTTCATTGTACATTTCTTAACTATATAATTTATTTGCCAGGTGATATAAACTACTTATGCTTCTCTCTTTCTTTGTTTCTCTGTCAGTGTGTCTTGGTTTTTGTACATATCACCACTTTCCCCTTGCCTGAAAGTCTTTTTTTTTGGTTGCTTCTAAACCTTTAAAGCAGTTTCTGATTTTTTAATATTGTTGTTTTTTTGTGTGTGCCTATTTCCTGTTCCCTATCTCGACTCAGCTTGCTCACCCGGTTTTTGACCCTCTGCTCTCGTCCTGGAATATTGCCTTTGCTTCATCTTTCAAACTGTTGGTCCGCTACTGATTTTGACCCCAGCCTGTTCAAGGGATTTTGCCTCTGTCTCGCCCTCTTACTTGGTGGCTCGGCTACCAATTAATTTATGTTTTTTTATTGTTTTGATTCAACCTTTTTGACAATAAATCCTGTTCTAAATTGATCTGCTCTTGGGTCCTGTTGTCTGAACCTCCCTAACAACTTTAGCTGGGTCAGAGACCCAAAACACTCTTTCTGGAGACTCATCTCATCCTGTAGACTACCTGCAAAAAAGCACAAGTGTGTAGTTTCAATAATAAGCATTTTACATAGGGGAGTATGATTTTGGCAGCATTGCCGAATTCACACCCCCCTCACTGATATCCCTTTTGCTGGGTCAGAGACCCAAAATACTCATTCTGGGGACACACCTCACCCTAAAGACTACCTGCAAAAAAGCACAAGTGTTCAGGTTCAATAATAAGCATTTTACATAGGGGAGTATGATTTTGGCAGCATTGCCGAATTCACACCCCCCTCACTGATATCCCTCTTGCTGGGTCAAACACCCAAAATACTCATTCTGGGGACACATCTCACCCTAAAGACTACCTGCAAAAAAGCACAAGTGTTCAGGTTCAATAATAAGTATTTTACATAGGGGAGTATGATTTTGGCAGCATTGTTGTTTTTTTATAAAGATAATGTGCAGGCAGTAAAGTCAAATGACAAATTTGTCTGCATCCCTTTAGTAATCATGTTCATGTTTAGGTGTAGGCTACCCTTACGAAACTAAACCCTTGTTTTACTACAAAAACACTGTTTTATAATACTGTAAAAACACAATTCAAGCAACAAATCTCAGCTAGACAGTTCAAGTTGTAAATCATACGAGTATGGTCAAATAACATGATCAAAGACAAATAACTGATGAATACATGATCAAAGATCTACAGACAAATTGCCATCATGTAATTTCTTACGTCGTCTGATGCCTGTCTGTTTCGGAGCTGGCGGCACGAATTTGACGTCATGCGCGTGCTCGCGAGGGGAGTCAGATTCTGGCAGGGAGTCGGAATTCGGCACAACACCGGTCTGAAATAGAGTGATAAATAATTAAGTGGTCGCCGAAATTTCCAGTTGACCAAATTGCTTTTTTTTTTTTAAAGGGTGTCAGACCTGCTGTTCAGCAACATTGACAATGAGGAGTTGGATGCAATGGTACGGGAGATCCTCAGATGTCATCCTAATAGGCTATGTGCACAAGCGTAATTTCGAACTTCCGCTATTGTCAGAAGTCGGCATGTCAGTTTCCGGTTTACGGCTGTTCATCCGCATCCGCTATAAACGAACAAGATGAGTGCTGCTGTTGTACGAAAAAAAGAGTTCTTTAACAAATCTAAGTTTCTAAGAACTGTAGGTGGATCTATCATCTAACGCCCGTTTCACACATACCCCGTTTGCAGTGCGTGTTGCGGTGTAGGAGCAACGCGCGCTATAGTGCTTTCACATATGATGCGTTTGCAGTGAATAACTGATCCGCGGCTGTACCACAAACACATACTTACTTTTTTTTTTGCGCGTCGCCCAAAATGTCTATTTTGTGCAGCCACTGCGCACGAAGGTTGGTGTTTTTCGGGAAGCGTTGGAAGCTCAAATGGCTGTTAGCGACTTGAAGCAGAGCAAAGTGGCACACAGCAGTGCTCCTAACGCACCATGTTAACAGGTTAGGGCTTTCACTTTTCACACCGTTCCAGATGCGGCACGTATAACAGCAGTGCAGCGATCGTTTCTGCACCGAATTTATTTCTGCTGTGCTGCATTAAAGTGACACCGCATGTTTCGTGGTCAAAATGCACAAAGATTGTCCTGAAAATGTAGTAATTTCCCCATAAATGCGTTTCATTAAATAAAATGTAGTAATCTCACCATAAATGCATTTAATATACCGGTACTACTATTTTTCACAGTCATCTGAAGAGAAGACCGGGGTAAATCAAGGAAAACTACAATTAAGGCGACATAATGAACAACACCCGTCTCATTCGTGGAGGTGGAAAAACAAGTTCTTTGTGACATGCATGATCTATTGTAAGCTATTACAATTTAAATGCAAAAGAAAAGGCATGTGAGTCGGCTGTTTTTGCCAATTTTAAGTTTTAATTTAAAATATTTGCCATTTTAATATAGTAAATTTGACCACTTGCTTGAGCAACTTAATATAAGTAATGCATGGAATAATAGCCCTAACTTGCGTTGTTTAAATTGTGTTTAAACGTGCATACATCCATTAAAGAGTGTGTACAAAGAGAATCGCAATGCTGACAACTTTTTTTGAAATAAAAGTTGCAGCACAACTTCTGGATTTTAAATAAAAAAAGTAAGTATGTGTACACCGCAACACGCACAGCAAACGGGGTATGTGTGAAACGGGCGTTAGATGATAGATCCACCTACAGTTCTTAGAAACTTAGATGTGTTTAACAACTCTTTTTTTCGTACAACAGCAGCACTCATCTTGTTCGTTTATAGCGGATGCGGATGAACAGCCGTAAACCGGAAACTGACATGCCGACTTCTGACAATAGCGGAAGTTCGAAATTACGCTTGTGCACATAGCCTATACAGGATATAAGATGATGCTGGGCCATCTGAATGCTCAAGGAATACAAATCCAAAGTAAGAAGGCTAGTATGTGTTGGTTATGACATTAATTAACACTGTAGGCATTATGTAAAATCGATGTGTTTGTCACTGACTCAATTTACAGCTGCTTGGTCATCATGACCACATTACAAATGATTGTTTATCACAAGTGCAGTACAGTATGTGCAATATTTTTTTAAAGCACCAATAATCATCTTCACAATGTAGTCTCTTTTAATGAGTTGTTCTATCAAACATATTGTGATATTTGATGTGGCCCACTGCTTAACCCAGCATTTCCATTTGTGTAGTATGGACAATCAAAGTAACAAATATGTAATCTGTAATCTCTATTTACCTGTTTTTCAAGGAAGTCGAGTGCAAGAATCAATGAGACGTGTTGATCAGGAGGGGGTTTCTATGCGCACAGTCCAACTCCACACAGTCAGACGCAGAAGATATTCTGTTCCAGCTCCTAACAGTTTGTGGCATATTGATGGCAACCATAAACTTATAAGGTCAGAATGAGCTATTGTAACTAATACATCATGAAACCAATATTGCATTATTTTGAATTGTTTTATGTACATTTTAACATCGGATTTTCTTTGAAGGTAGGCTCACCTGATTCCACAATGCAATTAAAACTAGTTATTGCAATCCACATTCAATTTATTTAATATCATCACTCATGCTGCCACTTTTTCACTGTGAGATTGGATTTCACATTAATTTCCTTTTCCATTAATGGTGTTTCTTGAAGGTTACTAAGAAGTACTTTGCGTTGTTCTTGAAATTACAATACACTTTGCAATTTTTTTTATATTGCAGATGGCGATTTGTGGTTCATGGAGGCATTCCTGTTCTTATTGTGTACTTAAAAGCCGCCACCAATAACCGTGCGTCAACGGTCTGCAACTGCTTTCTTGAAGCAGTCGGTGTATATGGAGTGCCATCACGTATTCGCTCTGATAAAGGAGGAGAGAATGTCCAAGTGGCCCACTTCATGGTGTCCACCAGAGGCCAAATAGAAATTCTCATCTAACAGGAAGAAGGAAGCACACACAACCAGAGGTGATTTCCTGTTGTAAAACTGTAGCAAGTTCCACTTTTAATCTTGTTTTCATTATTGGCCTTTTTAAAACGTCTGCTTTGGGTTATCTTATTTTTTTCAGTTGTAGTTCTGTTACATTAGTTTAGTAACATCGTTATTTACAATTATTGGTAGTAAGGGTTCTATACAGTAATTTATTAATTTTGTGGACATTAAATGGTGTATAAAAAGTGTTTGTCCTAAACTTTATTCTTCTATGTCCATTTTGCTCATCATGCGAGGATATTTATGTCATACATTTAATATGTATACATCCAAGTCATTCATGACTTTATTTCTTGTTTTTGTATTTTTTCTTATTGTCCAGGATAGAGAGATTGTGGAGAGATGTCTTTGGAGGAGTTTTGGATCTGTTCTACACAACATTCTGCAACCTAGAGGCAGAAGGCCTACTCAACCCGGACAATGAGATCCAGCTGTATGCACTGCACTGGGCCTTTCTTCCACAACTTGACAGACATCTGCAGTTGTTCAAAGATGGCTGGAACCACCATCGGCTGCGCACGGAGAGGAATCAGTCACCACTAGGGTTGTCACTTTTTATTCGATATTCGAATATGCATTCGAACATGACGTGAAATATCCGTAATCGAACTATAAATAAACTAACCGGTTTTTAAAGTGCCATGTTTAGCGCATTTTTTACAGTCTATGATTAGACCGTTTGTTTTTTATTTTATTGTTTGCCATCTCATCCAGTAGCGGGCACTCTAAACGTATTGTAGCGTAAGCTCATGAGTCATGACCAAATCAAGCGAATAATAGCCAATAGCCACCCTGTTTTGAAAATGGAAGATAACGCACAGAACGCCCAGCCTGAGCGGACAATTTCTACCCCAACTCATCTAAAAAGTAGTGTCTGGAAATGGACAATCCGATTGATGAATCCGAACACGGTGTTTACATGAACGATACATAAAGTAATGTACGCGTTATATGTCACAAGATTCAAATCGGAATTTATTTTTTGACATGCGCACACTGCACAAATATGCCACTGTTCGCGCATAACTATTCTCCTCTCTTGGTTCTTTATTTGTTTTAAACAGCAGACTTAATATTTATCCGTCTCTGGTCATGATTTGGAGACGATGAGCATGATTTGCCGTGCTGCTGCTTATCTTGATCACGGAATAAAACCCCGCGCCCAAAACCAGTCGTCTGTGGATGAGAATCTGAAACAAGTACTGGTGGGATGTTGTTCTGCTCCACTTTACAGACGCTGAGTGAAATGAGATTTTTTCAATTTTTTCTAACGGAACACTCATTTATATGACACTTTATTCAACAGGAGGAACAGCTCGCTCCGTGCGTAATACGTCATTGCACATGCGCAGTCCTTTTAGTTTCGGTTTTCAATTCGATCAAGTGTTTACATGTTCTCTCGATCGGATTACAAAAGTAGTAAACCATCGGATCGATTAAGGTGTTTACATGAAGGTTTTTTTAGTCCGATTGAGCCGTCAATCCGATTATAAGGGTCCATGTAAAGACGCGCAAATACTGTGTGTGCCAGGCACGTGTGCGCGCTCCGAGCGCGTGTTCTCCACCGTGGGGAACATCGTCAAAAAAAAGAGAGCCGCACTTGATCCAGATCAAGTTGATAAATTGGTGTTTCTAGCAAACAATATTAAGAAATGAATTAGGCAAGGCTATATAGGCCTTACTCCTGCTGCTGTTTAAGTTGTCACTTTATTGTTTGTGCCGTGCTGTTCCGCTTCAGTTTTTTCCCATAAGTAGCCTATTTGTAATTTTGTGATTTGCTATGCATAGTGACACTTCATATAGATTAAGTTGATAACTTGCTGTTTAAAACATTAAGTAAAAAAAAAAAAAGTTCAGACAGGCCTGAGTCCTGGTTATGACTGTCAGACTGTTCATAAATGTGTGATTTCCGTTACGTTTTTTTTTTTGTTTGTTTTTTTGTGGGGGTGGGGGGCACTCGTAGATATTCGAATATATTCGAATACATTGCTTGATATTCGATATCCCTTCGAATTAGATTTTTCTCAAAAGTGACAGCCCTAGTCACCACACCTGCTATGGTCTCAAAACCAGCGTGAGGGTGTAGATCCCTACCAGGTTTGTAGTAGAAACAAATCTCAAGGTTTGTGTCACAAGACTCAAAGGGCCTAATTGAAATGACGGTCAAAGTGCATGAACAAAAAGCTATCAGGGGGCGTGTGGTGGGAGCATTGAGCTGACCCACCAACATTTGCGCTTATCTTGGTTATGGTATTAAATTAGCTTTAGTTATACTTTAGACTTGGAACACCCATTAAATTAGGGCCCATAACTGTATTTACAACACGCATAGATCTGTGCCGGTATTTAGCAAGCTTCTCAAAGTGCCATTTTAGTCTTAAGTGCTGAGAATTTATGAAATGTACTTCTACTTTCAAACGTAAGTATTACGGCAAGCTAAGAATCACTCGTACTCTCCCTTTTATTTAAGACCGCTCCAGAGGTCTCTCAGGTGGTTAGGAGCTGCCAGTAGGGGCTTGTGATGGACTGTGGAGACAAGAGACGTGCAAATATTTCAGGAGAGGAAGAATGTTTCTAAATGATTTGAAGTAGCGTACTTGATTAGACGGGGTCAGACATGTATAATCTTTGTCAGCAAGTTAGTGAGGGATGTCATCTCACCACTGACTTTATGAAGCAATGTGTTTTCAGCTACATTGAAGGGACATCAATAGTCCAAATTGTCATGGAAACAATTATGCCACTTACAACTTCACACACTGTCATGCGTTTGATCGACTTCCCAACAACACCCCTGTAATCCGATGCAAATAGCCTGCTTTGCAGAAGCAGTAGGTGCGATTGATGGCACTAATATAAAGATAAAAAGTTGATCTTTATATTAGTGCCATCAATCGCACCTACTGCTTCATTTCCAATGTAGCCTATGTACATAATGTATTCTCTTAAATATTCTTATTGTCAAATGTCTTTTGAATGTTAACTCCTATTAGAGTTAATTAATCATTGCAGCACTATTACAAAGCACAATGATTAATGTTTAAGTTTGTTTAAACCATTGGTAAAAATTAGTCCTTAAATTTCACTAGACTTGCACATTTTTGTTCTGGCAATTAGAATTAAGGGTTTATCAGTGATTGTTTGAAAAAGATCTACCTGAACAGGGCAAGCGTTAAAGTATTTTCCCCCACTGTCTGTCTATCCTTCTTTATCGACAACATGACCCTCAATTCACAGTTACATACTTCTTAAATTGATTGCAAATCTCTTTTAGGTTGACATGGACTATGGCATTGACTGGGAAAGTCCACATGGTCACCACCCTGAAGGAGTGCCAGTGCCCGAGGTTCATGTTCCACGGCCCTTGACTGAAGTGGAATTGCAAAGACTGCCAGATCCACAAGGACCTTTTTCCAATGTTCTGAATGTTTACAGTGAAGCAATTACCACACTGACAGAGATATTTGTAGAGGTTTAAAAATGTAATGTTTGACTTGTAGTATGTTCAGACATTTAAATTGAAGTTAAATATGGATTGTTAACATTTGGTGCCAATGACCATATCTAATGGCACATTTGATTTTGTATGTGTTTCAAAACCATAACTGAATAGAAGGGTCTTTAAAGTATAAGGCAGTTCTCATATTTGCTTAAATTGTTACTCACATTTTAAATTGTCTCACCAATTTATTGACTAAGTGTGTTGAGCTTCAAAAAAAGAACTTAAGTCAGTAATTCATTTGCCGAATGTTTTTATTAACAATTATGCCTTGTGAGCATGCATGCACAAGCAAGGTGCCTCAAACAGAGTGGTCTGGTATCCATCAAAACATTTAGTTAACAACGGCTGAATCAAAAACAATGCACATCAAATGTTGGGGGTTCTGGGATTAACAAGTTTCTGTCTTAACCTATGAATATTGTGACCCTATACAACTAAATGAAGAGAATGATTTGTCTGTGTCTCTACCAGTGCTTTGAACAAATACAACTAAATGAGATCTGAACTTGCTGTGTCGCTGTCTCTATCAGTGCTTGTGAACATACAACTAAATGAGATCTGAACTTGCTGTGTCGCTGTCTCTATCAGTGCTTGTAAACATACAACTAAATGAGATCTGAACTTGCTGTGTCGCTGTCTCTACCAGTGCTTGTGAACAGATACAACTAAATTAATCTGAACCTTTGTCTACATCGGTGCTCAAATCTGACAGACTGATGTGTCTGTATCAGTGCTCAAATCTGACCGAATCCAGAGTAGGAGGAGGATATGCTTGCCATCAGGTCATGAACAAAGTCTTCATAGTTTGTTGTATTCTTTGACAGCTTCAGAGTCAAAAAAACAAGTTGATGACTGTGGTAGGGCACAATTGATGATTTACACCTCCAAGTTTGAGGAAACAACACCCCAACCAGTCCAGAATGTGAGCAAAGTCTTCAGGACTTCCGGAGTACCTTACAAAAATACACACAGGGGAAAAAAATTCGATACACACACACTGACACTCACACACTACATAGAGCGAGTCTTACTCCAGAACAAAAGCAACGTACCATCCTCTATAAATTTCCGGAGGAGTCATTACTCTGCAATGGTCCTCCAGGCTGACGATGTCCTCATCGATGTCCTCGTCCCTTGGCCAGTTGATATTGTCCAGAATAATCTACCAAACATTTAATAAATTAGTTACTTATATGAAATTATGTTTCTATACCCTGATAGATTTTGACAGATACCTTATAAACTAAGATGCAACATGCACATACATGGAAAAAAAGTAATTAAATATAACAAATGTATTTGCAATACTTGTGGCGTGATCTCTGCATTGCAGGCCCTTGGGAATAGGACTTGCACATCATCTGGCCTAGAGCTAAAAAACTCCCAGACACCCGTGTCTTTCAGGCCTTGTCGGATTTGTTTAACCTGCTGGGTCGTCCGTCCAAGAACCTGTAAAATTAAACAAAATCAGTGGGGTCTACTAGGATACATTTACATGCTTTATATTCCAAAACTTATTCATCTCTATTCATCCATAGTCTGAAACAATGTTAGGGCTCCTTTTGACTCCCCTACTGACTAGCTCAGTGCTACTCCCTCTGGTTTGTACTTTGGGCTTTAACTGAAAAAAAAGCATGCTATTGTCTCTTTAAGAACAGGCCAAATTACAAGGACCATAATCATAGATAGCTTACAGCATGAAGCAGTATTTTCTCCCTCAGCCACCACCTGTTGTTCAGTGTGACACCAGGCAGGTCCCAGGGCAGTGTCACAGAGATAATCTGGGATTTGTCTTCTTCTGACAGGTCCTTGGTTCCTTCCAACTGATCAGTGACATCAGCACAGAAGAGCCAAATACAATATTTGTAATAGAGGCAATCAAAAAAGTAGGTGCTTGGCAATACATTTTTACAACAATTTGATAATAGTGCGGTTAGGAAACACTACATTATATAAATAAAACATGTTACTCCATACCAGTGCCAAGACATCCCGGACATCCTGATCCACACAGTCTGACAGGGATATGGTTGCCATCTCTGGACTGCCGCCAAAAAGTACATGGATGATTGCTGTGCTTAGGCCAGTGAGACATGGGCCCCCATTCAAGAATGAATGACCAACCATCCTTCCTGCAGTCACAAATAAATCCCCCTCCAGGAGCTCCTGACTTGTTGAGGGAATAATGTGGTCACTCTCTCCCTCGAAGAGAAGCACTCTCCCTTCAGATGGAGAAACTGTCAAATAACAGACACAGACATTCTTCTGTATGCAAGACAAATATAGTGTGACATACCTTTTTTTTCATCCAGAAGGAAACCGCTCTGGACGGCTCCCATCACAGTGGACAGCACATGCCGTTTTACGCCTTCACCAATAGCGAGTCACTTAGAGTCACCTAAGTCAAAAATGTGCTTTT
This sequence comes from Rhinichthys osculus, assembly GCA_029959095.1. NCBI lineage: Eukaryota > Metazoa > Chordata > Actinopteri > Cypriniformes > Leuciscidae > Rhinichthys > Rhinichthys osculus. Next base: position 39,445,254 of record JARWKJ010000009.1, read on the forward strand.
ATTATAAGTTACACCACAAGTTTTTGGAAAAATTACACCATCTAAGTCACAGCTGCACAGACCTAACATAATAAATTCACATATCTATGAATTTGCAGGAATAGTAAAACATTTTCACCAATCAATCTGCAAGTTAGGGGCCTTGCCCACTCCACCCTGGGCCTCTTGTATAATGAGATGATCGCTCTGTCTCTCTCTTCTTCAGAGTCCATGAGACTCAGGGTGAATGTGAGGGGCTCCATATGTTGTTTGTTTTCAAGAGCTGCCTGTGTGAAAAGCTGGGCTGCTTTCTCTGGGTCCGGTTGTGTAACCCAAGCTTAAAAAAGGGTAAATTACATTAGGAAACAGTAACTGAACCTTTAAGATTATGCATGTACATTGACTCACTCAATTTAAAACACACAGTACATACATGCATCTTTGATTATCCTTTTAAAAGCAGCTCTGTGATGTTATGAAGATGCAGCATGGAGAAACCTGAACATATGGTACAAGTTCTTATAATTTGCTATACTATGCTTTATAGCAATGTACCTACCATCAATGGTGGCCTCTGTAGGTGGGATTCCAGGACCAGGTGCAATTCCTGTTGCTACTGATATAGAATGATAACCAATTACTAAGTGACAAGACGTGTGTTCAAGGGTTGTCTCAAATCTCATACTTAAGCAATTTCATAACATGCGGGGAGGGGGGGTTGGGGGGGTTAACTAAAACATGCAGGACCAATGATTTTAATGATTAGCTCTACCATGCCTTATAGCAATGTACTTACCATCAATGGTGGCCTCTGTAGGTGGGATTCCAGGACCAGGTGCATTTCCTGTTGTTACTGATATAGAATGACAACCAATTACTAAGTGACATGACGTGTGTTCAAGGGTTGTCTCAAATCTCATAGTTAAAGGGGTCATATAATGGTACATGCACTTTTTCAAGTTGATTGTACTGAAATGTGTGTTGGCAGTGCCTGTACACAACCATCATATAATGATAAAAATCCATCCAGTGTTTTTGTTTTAATCTCCTTATATGTTTTTCCCTGCCTCAAATCGAGCCGTGTGACCGTGTGACGTCACACGCTCGGAAGCCCCTCCCACGATTGTTGATTGACAGGCGCCTTTCAACACAGACCCGCCCTCGCTCGTGAACGAGCTGTCAATCATAGTCCGCGCGGACCGGCGCGGTCATTGTTGATATGCTGGAGCACTGTCTATGAGCAGAATGACGTCTAAGCGATTGTGGTGTTCTGTTCTTGGGTGTAATAACGAACACAGTCATTTTAATGTTCCTAAATCTGAACCGCTGAAGACGCAGTGGCTGAGTTTGTTTTCGAAGGGAATATTCCACACGAGCAACGTCAATGCTCTCATGTTTGCCGAATCATTTCTCACCAGACTGCTTTATAAGGAGGATCAGTATAAAGCTGGATTTGCTAAGCAGCTGCTCATGAATAAAGGATCAGTACCAGATATTCGTGTTCCTGCTGAACCTCTAGAACAACTGAAGTGAGTGTAACATTTTATTAAACTTTATATTAATATTCATATCTTTGCAAATCGCTTCACGATGAATGAGTCTAAGGTTTACACTCAGGGTACATTACTGCATGTTTTCTATGTACGACGTTCTCCATATAATTCATAATCCCACGTTTATAATGAACAATGCGTTATGCTTATTGTGTTACAAACGGTGTACACAGAACAGAGAGGCGGGGTGAGCAAAGCTCATTATCATTTAAAGGCATATGCACTGAAACGGCGTGCTGAAAACAGAGCTGTTTTTGACCAGGTAAAATAAGTGTTTTCTTACAATACTAATGAGAATTTTTAATTAAAGTATATTACAAACTTTTAATTTAGACCCTAAAAAATCATATTAGCTTGTACAAAAATGGCATTATATGACCCCTTTAAGCAATTTCATAACATGCGGGGAGAGGGGTTAACTAAAACATGCAGGACTAATGATTTTAATGATTAGCTCTACCATGCCTTATAGCAATGTACTTACAATCAATGGTGGCCTCTGTAGGTGGGATTCCAGTGGCACTTGCTGCTCCTGCTGAGATGGAATGAGAGAAATTAGCAGAACAAATACAGTGGTAGCATTCAGAATATTTCAAGAACAAAATAGTTTTTGCATTTTCGCATGACATATTTCAACTTCCAAAACAAATAAAGAACATAAAACTTCACTACTCTTTAAAAGTACAGAAACTCTACCCTCATCCACATCTGGCCCTGGATCATGTGAGGCTGATGCTGAGGCCGAGGCACTGGCTGTCCCTGTCCCACTTTCCCTCTCCCTGTTTTGGGTCCTGTCACCCTGTAACTCACTTGAGGGGAATCATTATATCATCAGTTAGTCAGTAATGCTAATAACACACATGGCAATATAGCCATGTACAACTGCCATGCCTTTGGTTACCTAAAAAGCCATATATGCAATTACCATATCTGTTCTGGAATTTGGTCACAATTCTGTTTTACCAGCACTAGTATCTGGATAAAATACCACATCTCCGTTAGTGTGTAATGAACTTTAACTAATGTATCAAATATTAAATATGTATAGTAAATTGGTTTAATTCCACCTTTCTAATTTCTCTTAACGGCAGAGTAGCCCATTCTGGAGCCATCAACAAAAGAGAGCTACATTTTAAGTAGCTACAAATATACATGCAAAAAGAATCCCAGCCTTTTCCTTCACACTCTGGTCACGCACCTGAATAAGTGCATGGGCAGGTAACCCATGCTATCATTTAATGATAGGAAATACTGCTCTCTTCATTGTTGTCATTGTCAGCTTGTGGATTAGTGTTCAGTCAGTGGAATATTGCAATATCTCCCCAAACATAATAAAAATAGAACTACTTTTATAAAACAAATAATCTAGTTTTTCACTGATAAAGTTAGGCATACAATAACTTGCAAAAAACAACATCTGGCCTGAATAGATCATCATTAACTGCTGAGAAAACAAAGCTTTTTAGCTGATTTACAAACATCCCCATTAGGACTACTTTCAGTTCCGTCCACAGGTCCTATTGTGTTCCCTTAAGTGGGAAAATGGAAATTCCTCTCCACACAGAATACATGGTGTTAAGGGCCCAGTGTCTGAAGGTCTACCAATTATTTCCTACAAGTACAAACAAATAGCACAAATTAATACATTTATGTAACTCCATCTATAAATCTGAAGACTTAAACAGCAACACCACTGGTCCACAGATTTCTTTAAAAATTGCATTCATTGAGAAATCAAGCATTACCTGTTCTGTGCTGACATCACACTGAAGGGGGCGAATGTATAATGTGGTATGGTGGATGAGGAGAACAGGATCCTTCAAGTATTGAGCTGTGTAGCCATCATTTGGACAAGGGAGAAGTGACAGCTGTCGACTCCTGGTGTTGCCACAAATCCGCATCAACTCAAACCCCCCAGCATCTCTCAACTTTGGATAATTTGTATGTATAAATTCAGTAAACTGCTGTGAGCTGTGTAGGTCACCTCAAAAACAAACATGTCAAAAAAGCAAAACAAAGTTCTATGAGTAAACATTTTCATATCAATTTACTTTTTTGAATATTTGTTTCCTGTGTTATTACATTAAATTACACAATGTTTTAATGGATGAAAATATGATTTCTTTAAATCTGTGGATTTCTTGAGAAAATACCAATGTCTGGTCAATACTTTCTGTGAATAACTGCAGTAGAAATATAGACAAAAAATATTTACACGTACAAAAACATAAAAACCCCCCCAAAAAAAACCTTTACATGAACGTGCACATTTGCAAACTGTGAAACCGAGTATAAAATCAAATCACACAATCAAATGACATACCTCGAAAGCACAGGCGCCTCTCCCCCAATCCTGCCCTTTGTAGGCGCTCCTTCTCAGCCCTTGTGGGCACAACTGCACAGTCTTTGCGGGCAAGGGCACAAAATGTGTGCGTGTATGTAAATGTGGGTGTGTGAGAGGGTGCACCGGCAGAACCAGTGGTTTGCTGGTTGTTGCAGTAGCACCTCAATGCAGTACATGAGATCCACGGGGAGGAGTCGGATCAATATCCAAGGGGTGGAGATGGGTAGGATTAGGGTTGGGTTTAGGGATTAGGGGTGGGTTTAGGGATCAGGGGGCGGAGTTGGGTAGGTTTAGGTGTATGTAAGGTGGGAGGAGTCGGATCTGGATCCGACTCCTCCCCGTGGATTTCATGTTCCGCAGTGAGGACCATCTCGGTTGTTGGCACGCCTTGGATGTCTTGACCAACCCATAGCACCACCGGCCTGCCTAGAGTAGGGTGCAAACAGCCTCGACACTTCAGCTAGAAAAAGTGAATAATATAGAAAACAAATGCTAGCAACACAAAACCTCATGCTGTATTTGAACTTGACATCACAGCAGCTTTCACTTTAGGAAGGTTACATACTAGAGATCACGGGTTGTCAGCAAACTAACTTACCATCAACAGGATGTCGGCCCATAGAAGCATGACTGGCTGTTCCTGGTCTTGCTGCTGCTATTAATATTGACATGAATATATTAGGATGTAATGCTCCAGACAAGGATTCAGCATAGTGTAGCAGATTCTCTGTACTCAAACTTGCAGCCTCAGGCATGAATGAATTATCAACAACAATCAATTTAAAAGGCAGAGCTTCCAAATTAAGTCAACAGACGCAAAAAGTATAGAAACATTTGCATTAGATTGCAAACTCCTATCACCGGTTCTGAAGCCCAGCCCCGCTTCGCACCTCAGCCCGATCGGCCCAGCCCTTAGAGCCAATCCTTATCCCGAAGTTACGGATCTGACATCCTGCACAACGTTAACGTTACATCTGCATCGCTGCACAACTTTCTAAAAGTACTACAGTTATGACCATTTTGCGCCCGCTAACACAGTCACGTTAGCCTACACAGCTTCTAAGCCTGCCATTAAACCAAGTTAGAACAGAGAGCGGTAAGTAACTGTTACGTTCTCCTCCAAGACTTGCCACCACAGTAACATTAATGCAAATCGCTCGCCAAGTGTTAAATTACCTTAAACTCATCTGTGAATAATGCTCAAACATTTTGGATTAGCTAAATTACTCTAAATTAGAGAGACAACATGCCAGTCGATAGCTTGCTAACGTTAACGAACTTACAGGGAACGTTACTCCTCTGGTCTTCCTCGGGTTCCACACCACTGATACTCGAACTGGAAGCTGTTTATGTAAAAGTAAAGTAAAAGTTTAAAATGTTCAAAGGACCACAGAAAACCATTTCAGATCTCAAACTTACAGCGTTCTAATTCTTCCAGTCTATTAGCAGCTTCCCTTAAGAGGTCGGACACTGAACGTCTGCCTGCTGAGTTTGACATTACTAAACAATAATGGCGGGGAAAAGCCATGTAGATTCGACAGATGCAGTAAAATGCTAACCAACCAATGGGCAGAAGTTGACCCCTTAAGACACAGCCCCTCCTCATTTGCATAATGAGGCAGAAATGCATACAGAAATGTAAAAACGACAGGCAGAAATAAATAGCATTGAAGAAATAAATAGGGTAAAAAAATACAAAAGAAGAATAAAACGGACAAAAATATTATAACATGCACATAAATAAATACTTAAAAAAATAAGTAATTAATAAATAAAGTTGAAGATTATAACGGACAATAAATAAATAAGGTAATTATTACAAAGGTGAATAAATAAATCAGCTAATTAAAAGAGATATATACATTTATGTCTCACTGTATAATTTAATTTCTACCTACATTTATTTGTATATTGTATTTTTTGGGGCAATTAATTGTATGCTTATTTATTTATTGAGCATTTATTTATTTCTGTATTTATTTTTAAATATGGTAGAGTTGGTCCTCCATAACTGTGCTCCTAGTGAAAAAAGTTAGTCTGGAGCCCTGAAGTGTACACATCCAGTTACGTTTATTAACTCACAAATGCATCCAAAAATATATAACCGCATAGTTGAATTAAACTCTTTGAAAATTGCACACCCTCTCCCAATTGGGACATTTACAAGTAAAAAAAAAAACATGATGTCTAAAAATGAAGAACGGACGGAGTTATCTGTTTTTGCAAATTAACTCTATAACAGAAGAATTCATTTGCAAAACCAGATAACTCCTCTTGTTCACTTTCATATATCATGGTTTTTTTGGGGGGGTTTTTGTGCATTTGAATAATCAAAACAACCCAGCTGCAGTTTGATTGATAAGTAACTAAAAAAATACAGGTAATTTATATATAAAAACACTTTCAACAAACTTTAATTTTATAACTTTTTTTTTATCTGCGTGTTGCAAAAGCAGATAACTCCACACTTCATGTTTCAGAGTTAAACAAAGCCAAGTAATTGCTATGATACATTATAAAACACTTAATCTTTGTAACGTTAATCTCCTTTGAAATAAACCTCCTTAAAATAAACTTTGTTGTTGTGATTAACGACACGCGATATAGAGAGCTTTTCCCTCACCACTAACGTGCTGTTTTAGATTCAGTGAAAAAGTTTCAGCTTTTATTTTCCTTTTACGCCATGAAGAAGATCTCACGGCTTCATCAAGTTCGTTGAAATCCATCCTCAATCACTTTTAATCAGCTTTGACGAAACTCCTCTCAGCTAGCGCGTCTTTTCAAAGTGACTAGCAGCCTTGTCACCTGACCTGAATACTGCGCACTGATCCGCTAAAACAGACTTTTCGGGTTGTGTTCACAAATGAGATTGCTTGTCGTTTCTGCTGTAAAACATGAACTCGCGATGCCTTGACAGTGGAAAATACCGGCTTTTGTGACAAAGAGTTCAGTTCAGTAAATTTTGTTAGGCGTCTATTTCAGCTGAGAAAAGTTACATGAGGATGTGGAGAGTGTCAAAATAAAGGTACCGGTGTATCGATATTTTATGTGTGGCATCGTATCGTTAGACGTTTGATTGATGCATTGATCCATATCAGTGTATTGTTACACCCCTAGTGTGTGTTTGTTTCTAACTATGCTTTCCTCTCTCTGTACAGGCCAAGAACACTCACAGCCCCAGAGAGCGGCACAAGGTGGCACAGTTCATGTGCCACGACACCTCCATCGCTTCTACGCCCTGAATTTGGACGCCAAGCAGGCGGCAGAACGACGATGCCTGTTTGAGGCAGCCGTGGTGGGTGATGGAGCCTCCCCGGGGACCCAGAAGCGCCCGCCACCTCCTCTGGGCCAAAGGGGGCCATGAGGACCCGTAAGCGGCCGTTCCCCGCCGCCTTCCCTTCACAGACTCAGACACGACGGAGTCCGCTTCGGTAAGTCCATCTCTTGGTGGGTCTGTTTAACCGTTTGTCTGATGAGTGGGCGTGTTCGCTGACTCTTTGCCTTTCTCGCTCTTTGCAGGAGGAGCCGAGCCCAGCGAAGCAGCGGCAGAGGGTGTTAATACCAGTCAACCTGAGCCTGAAGTCCCCTATTGTCCCGCTGTCCCACTAAAGTCACCCAACAAGGTCTCCCAGAAGCTCAGCGCACACAAACAAAAATTAGTTTTAGTTTTGTTTGTGTTCAAATGCAATGTGTTTTTTTTCTGGTTAATATATTGATTTATATAAAATATACCACGGCTTGTATATACCAATACCAATTTTTCAGTGTGTGGTGTCTGTATTTGTGCTTATTAGAGTATTAATAACATGTAGTCATCAAACTTTATTGAAATCAAATGCAAGTCTATTCAAATAGCTCGCTTGTGAGGATCCGTAACTGTTTGGCTGATGTCTATGAAGGGAGTAGGTAGCTGACCTAGATTGTTTTGAAACAATGTTGGTTTGTCTCTAAATACTGCATCTCTTTTCCTAACTTCTTTTCACTCACCAGATATAGGTTGTTCTGCCAGTCCATTGCTAAACATAAGGCATTTGATTATGTGGTCCTTCTATTTATAAACGTCAATTGCTTCACTGTGGCTCTGGAAAGGCCCACTATCGTTCAGGAAAGCCTGGTAAGTCTGAGGCCATATGTTAACTACATGTGCAAGAGAATGTGTTATCGCGGGAGTCTGCGAGAAGGGGATTATTGCGGGAGTCTGAAATAAGATGTGATCGTGAGTGGATGTAAGAAAATAAATCTATGACTTTCTGTGGAACAACGTTGTGTCTCTGGCTATTTTCATGGTAGCAGAGGATGGTTTCCAACTACAGAGTACCGCCTAAGCTTGACGAAGCCCGACCATACGAGTCCTGGAAAAATGAAGTTAGTATTTGGAGACTTGTTACGGACTTGGACAAGAAGAAGCAGGCACTCGCGGTGGTGCTGGGGCTCGAGGGGCGAGCCAGAGAGACCGCTTTGGAAATACCCGCGAACGATCTAAACAAAGATGACGGTATGGAAACATTGCTAGCTAAGCTGGACGCGATATTCTTGAGAGAAGAAAAAGACCGCGCTTATGAAGCGTACTCTCATTTCGACTCGATTTCCAAAGACAGCGCGGTGTCCATGACGGATTACATCATAGACTTTGAGCAGAGATACAACCGCATGAAGAAGTACGACATGACCCTGCCTGACGCCGTGTTAGCATTTAAACTCCAGGACACAGCTTGTCTAGAGGAGAAGAGTAGGCAGCTAGCACTTACAGCGTGCACGGATTTGACATTCGCATCCATGAAGTCAGCGTTGAAGCAGATTTTCGGAGGAAAGACCAGTGGAGCAATCGGCGGCAGCGAGACTCAATATGCGGCATTTTTCACGGAGCAGAGGCCACCGGGCAAATTCAGATGGAACAACGGCCCGTCACAGAGCAGACAGCGGCAGTCACAACAAGGTACAAACCCACTCGACAAATACGGTAAGAGAACAAAATGCGTCATTTGTCAGAGCACGTACCATTGGGCCCAAGACTGTCCTCATCGGAGAAATGAAGTAAAGGTAGCAGAAGATGAAAATGTGGAAGAGTGTAATATTACACTATTTACAAAAGTCATGACGGACTCTGAGATCTTCCTAACTGAATCACTGGGATCCGCTATCATTGACACTGCATGCACACGTACTGTTTGTGGTGAGAAGTGGCTGGATAGTTACATGAAATACCTGAGCCAAAGCCAAATAAACGAACTGCTGCAAACAGAATTTTCAAGCTGCAGACCTTTCAGATTTGGTGATGGTCAGGTGGTACACTCCAACAGAAAGGTGAAGCTTCCCGCTAACAAAATGTCACATTGAAACGGAAGTTGTTCCTGTTGATATTCCTTTACTGCTGAGCAAAATGTCTCTAAAGAGAGCAGGAACTGTTTTAGAAATGGAGAATGACAGAGTTGTCATGTTCAAGCAACCAGTGCCTCTTGAGCTCACTAGTTCGGGACACTATTGTGTTGACATTAGAGATGGTAATACTGAAGTGGACACCAATGAAAGTGAAATCCTTGTCGTTACAGCAGATATGTCTACAAAAGAGAAGCGTAAAGTTCTCCTGAAGCTCCACAAGCAGTTTGGCCACGCCTCCACAGACCAGCTGCAGAGGCTCATTCTCAGCTCTGGAAATACTGATAAAGACTGTCTAGTTATTCTGCAAGAGATCATCCGTGACTGTGAGGTATGTCAAAGATATAGCAGGACCAAGCCCAAGCCTGCTGTTGGTTTGCCTTTAGCCTCAGAGTACAATGAGACGGTGGCAATGGATTTACATGAGTTGGAGCCTGGCGTATGGTACCTCCACATCATCGACCACTTTACACGCTTCAGCGCTGGGAACATTGTGAGAACAAAGAAAGCCTCGGAGATAGTAAACTCCTTCATTCACTCGTGGATAAGTGTTCATGGTGTCCCCAAACGAATATACACTGACAACGGTGGCGAGTTCAACAATGAGGAGATAAGAGAGATGGCAGAAAAATTCAACACTGAGGTGAAGACTACAGCGGGATACAGTCCTTGGAGCAACGGCCACTTGGAGAGACACAACATGACACTGACTGAGATCCTCCTGAAGGTGAAAAGGGAAAACGGGTGTGGCTGGCAGACTGCTCTAGACTGGGCTCTAATGGCCAAAAACAGCATGATCAATGTGCATGGTTATAGTCCACACCAGCTTGTGTTTGGTCACAATCCTAATCTTCCCTCCGTTTTGGTTGATAAACTGCCTGCTCTAGAGGGCACTTCTATGAGTACTAGAGTAGGACAGCACCTAGCAGCATTGCATGCTTCCAGAAGAGCATTCACAGAGGTGGAGTGTTCAGAAAGAATAAGAAGAGCTTTACGAAAGCAGCTCAGGGCTACAGATGAAAAGTATGAGACAGGAGACAGAGTGTACTACAAACGAGCAGACAGTACAGAGTGGAAAGGCCCTGCTGTAGTTATCGGTCAGGATGGCTCTGTAGTGTTTATCAGACATGGTGGGATTCTTGTCAGAGTACACCAGTCCAGGCTGAAGAAAGTCAATGCACAGGATGAGGATAAACCTGTACTACCTGATGTTCCTGAAAATAGTAAAGAAAGTGATAATGTAATACACACGAATGTGTCAGAGAATTCAGATGATGAAATGAGTGTTAATGGAGACGTGCAAATCTCTGAAAACACAGAAACAGATGATAGAGAAGATGTGAGGCAAACTAATGAGACAGAGAGTGATGCTACTAATACAGTGGGTTCCACTGGTGTCAAACTGAGAAAAGATCAGACAGTGACAATTACAAACTGAGATGATGGTACTAAGCACACTGCCAGAGTTTTAGGCAGAGCAGGAAAAGCAAATGGGCAATATAAAAACTGGTACAACGTGCAGTATCTTGAACCAAATGGCAGCGAGGGTCAAAAGGAAGCTTTAGACAAGTCACATGTTGATGATCTTCTCACTGAATGTGATAACACCAATGCTGATGTACTCATTACCAAAGACATCTCTTTTGATGCTGCTAAACAGCAAGAGATTGAAAACTGGCAAAATAATAATGTTTATGAAGAGGTCACAGACAAGGGTCAAAGATGTATTTCTAATAGATGGGTCTGTACGTTGAAGGAAACTTCTAATGGTATTGTTCCCAAAGCTCGCCTTGTGGCGAGAGGTTTTGAAGAAGTCAATATTCATGAATTACAAAAAGATTCTCCCACTTGTACTTCAGAGTCACTCAGGCTGCTGTTAGCTGTTATTTGTCAAAACAAATGGAAAGTAAATTCTATGGTAATTAAGTCTGCCTTTTTGCAGGGAATGGAACTCTCAAGAGACATTTACATTCGTCCTCCACCAGAAGCAGCATAGACAATGTGTTGTGGAAACTAAAGAAATGTGTGTATGGACTTGCAGACGCTTCCCTCTACTGGTACAACAAGGTCAAAGAACTCATGCTGAACAGTGGTGGTAAAATGTCACGGGTTGATCCTGCAGTGTTCTATTGGCAGAATGAGCAGTCTGAGGTGACAGGAGTACTGGCATGCCATGTGGATGATTTTTTTTGGGCAGGTTCAGAGCACTTTGTAACTAATGTCATTCCTGCACTTAAATCCGTTGGTCGTGAAGAGCATGGGAGTTTTTCATACGTGGGGATGGACATTGTTACTGTGGGTGGTGTAGTGCAGGTGCATCAGCACAGTTACATTTACATTTATTCATTTAGCTGACGCTTTTATCCAAAGCGACTTACAATTGCTATATATGTCAGAGGTTGCACGCCTCTGGAGCAACTAGGGGTTAAGTGTCTTGCTCAGGGACACATTGGTGTCACACTATCTCACACCAAAGGCATGGGTCTTATCCACTGCGCCATCACCACCCCTTTACATTGAAAACTTACAACCAGTTCACTTACAGGCAGCACATGCTGTACAGAGAGAGGCTCCACTAAACGAGAAAGAAAGAGAACAAGTCAGGTCCAAAATAGGACAGATTCTGTGGGTTGCTAAACAAACTAGACCAGATGTTATGTTTGACACATGTAGTCTAGCATCCAACACTAAGAATGCTACTGTCCAGTCTATACATGAAGTGAACAAAGTGATCCGTAAACTTAAGTCTGAGAAGGTCACACTTAAGTTTCAACACTTGGGCAACAGTAATGATTTGTGTTTGGTGGTTTTCAGTGATGCTTCCCTGGGCAATATTCCAGATGGAGGTACACAGGGAGGGGCTTTAATTGCCCTCATGGAAAAAACAGGAAAGTTCTCTCCTCTGTTTTGGCAGTCCAAGAAAATCAGACGTGTGGTAAGAAGCACGCTGGCAGGAGAAACCCTTGCCATGTCAGATGGTATTGACAATGCTATGTTCTTGGCTATGCTCTACTCTGAGCTTACCACTGGTAAAGCTGATCTTAATGCTCTTCCCCTTTTTTGTGTTACTGATAACCATTCCCTGTTTGACACTCTTAAGTCTACAAAACAGGTCACAGAGAAGAGACTAAGATTAGAAATAAGTAGTGTCAAAGAGCTCCTACATGCTAACAAAATCAAAGAAGTGCGTTGGTCAGAAGCCAAGTCACAACTTGCTGAGTGTTTGACGAAGAAAGGTGCTTCCTCACTTATGCTTCTTAAACCGCTGTATGAGGGTGTATGGAAATTGTAATATCTGAACTATTGAGCATTTATCTTGGTACATTTTTTTTTTTGTTTAAATACTTGAGCTCACTTAAATGTTACTGTGTTCTGAAAATCGTTTGTATTTGGTGACTAAGTTTTATTTGTCAAAATCATCCTTTCTTTTGTTTTGTTTTATTTAAAGAGAGGAAGATTGTTAACTACATGTGCAAAAGAATGTGTTATCGCGGGAGTCTACGAGAAGGGGATTATTGCGGGAGTCTGAAACAAGATGTGATCGTGAGTGGATGTAAGAAAATAAATCTATGACTTTCTGTGGAACAATGTCGTGTCTCTGGCTATTTTCACATAGACCGTTGATTGAGTTGTTTAACCTATTGTTGTAGTTATTGATGATTTCTGTTTGTCTACGAGCAGATGTTCTCACAGCACTGACAACATTCCATCGTTTCCCTTTATTAATTTCCCTCATAGTTTTCTTTCTCTGTCCTCCTCTTCTGCAGGAGAGGTTTTTATTTTCCATGTCCAATTACATTTGTATTATTTATGTGGGAGATGACACTCAAGGTAAATATTTACATTCACGTATGATATGTTGTGTTGATTTCAGGAATGCCATAATTAGATAATGTTTCCCTGTATGCACTGCCATTCCTCTGATCTATACAGAGCCCCTAAAGGGACGTGGTGGTGGAAAAAAAATTAGGATAGGAGAATTTATTTATTTTTTTCTAATCTTTTGCATTCCCTCGCAAAGATATTTGCGTTCCCACGCAAAACCTGTTGTGAGCTCGGACAGACACTTCCTGTTTAATGTCCCGCTGGCAGTGCTTCAGAGATCCGCACGGTAATGGAGCGTTTCATAGTGTTTGAACTTGGACTCAAAAATAAAGAAATGTGGTCAGTGCCTAACTCAAGGAGTTCAGTGAAGTTGGCAATATATTCAATTCACACAGGCTTTTCGAACTTCACGGATCAATATTCTTGAGCTAAACGTTGTTAATACACAAACGACACCTATTTACAATCACAGTAACCTAGACAACGAGCTACAACCCAATTCTCCTCAAAACAAGCTTTATAATATAGGCTAAATGCATCTTTATGTGCAGGCGGCTGAGAGACAAGTCCGAAGGGACCATCCTCAAAGTGCAATATAACCCAAAAAACATGCAGGGTTCCCGTCTGTCCTTAATGTCTTAAATTCACTTTTCATAATTTTAAGGCCGTAAATAAGCTTTCATTTCTCAAATAGTGTAATAAATGTCTTAGTTTTAGTTTGAATAGGTCTTAAATGAAGGAAAGATGGGGTGTATTCATTCTGCTGAGGGGGATGTGATAAAGTCTGGAGTAAGTTGAGCGAAACGTTCCTCTCTCCACTCTAACCGTTCTGTCATCACTCCGCTCATGGTCCACTGCGGGTTTTACATTCCCGCTCACGGAAAAACTGCTCCGTGTTCACTCAATTAATCTTAGTTTTGAAGAAGTGCATGTCAGGCTACAGCTGAGTAGCCTGGTCCCACCACTCTCGTACATTTCATTTAATTTGTACAGAGAGTCTGGCACCGCTCCATTGACCAGCGCTAACTTCCTTGTAGGCGGGAACTCTATTGAAGTCTAAAACTATTGTATCTGCCCAGAGTCACTCTGGATCTGCCATAACCAGTCGCTAACGTTTGGTCGTGACGCATGCCTTTTTCCAAATCCCGTGGGGAGGAGGGCCACCAGCAAAACTAAGCAAAGATTGTTCTTGCTCCAGCTTTATCTTCTTGATATTCGGCAGCGTTGCCACAAAGGATCGAATGGCTTCGCTCGCATCTTTCTCCGCTGCCATTACTGAACTACAACTCAAAATAACACACGACATCAACGTCATTGTTCTCAGACACTCCCTCTGTTCGCTGATTGGCCCGATAAAAATTGATTGGAGAAAACCAAAGTCTATAGCAGAATCCCAGACGTAGTACTGAAGGAAATGAAAATTGAGCAGAAGTACGTAGGAGGGCGGAGCCAGGCTAACAGCTGAGCACTGAGGTCGATAAAAGTGTACAAAATAAATGGAGATGGGCTTGGCTTAGTGAAATGGGCGAGAATGGCAAGCCTTTTAGTTCATGGACTAAAAAAATCAACTAGCCAGGCACGTGTCTTTGCACAGTATGTCACAGGAGACTTCAATATGGCAATAATGGCAAAGAAGTGCTAGCTCGCCATCAATCAGAAGCTAGTCACAATGCTGCCGTTCTGCCCGACAGTTCGTTACACACGCTCCTGCCTGGTGCGACAAGCACCACAGCGGAGGTTCATGCATCTATGGCCGACCGTGTGTGCGATCTAAAAGTGTGCATATGTTCTTTCATAGCGGAGCATGACCTGTCGTTCACAGTCTCACAACCGCTAGTTGATTTAATGCAATCAGTTGTCAAAGAAGAGAGTGCACTTTCAAGATTGTCTGTATCTAATGCACACGCCTCCTACTTGTGCACACATGCATTAATGTTCATCGGAGAAACGAATTGTCAACTAAGCTGAAAACGAAGATGTTTTCTTTAAATGTAGATGAGAAACAAATGGAAACATGGACAGGATTCTGAATGTTCTTGTTCGATACTTTGATGAGGATATGAAGTTGCACAATAATAGCACTTTAATGGTGGTGTTGTTACTTTTTTCTGTTAATTAAGAGTTTCACAAAACATAGTTTGGACTTATAAGATAAATAAAAACATGCACTGAAAAGTTATGTAGATGGTTGATTATTTGTCAAGCTAAGTCAATTTTTTTTCATAGATTAAAATGGCTTTTACAGGGTGTCCGCGGATCCTTAAAAAGTCTTAAATTAGATTTTAAAAATTTAAGGCCATAAAAAGTATTATTTTTACTTAAGGTCTTAAATTTTCGATGGCAATTTGACTTGGACACATCTAAATGTTTTCCAAATTAAAAATTATCTAATTAACGTACTTTTTTAGTTATTATTCTTTCTTTGTGGATTTGCTCGTTCATGTGACATTTCGCGTCACCTTCGCACCAGCATTACGTCTGTCTCCTGCGCGCGGGAGAGAGAAGAAAGTTGGTAAATGTCAGTTCAATTGCAAGTTCATTCTATGTGTGTAGTGGTGTGCGATGTGTATTAGGGGTGTGCAAAAAAATCGATTCACATTTGAATCGCGATTCAATCTTTACCGATTCAGAATCGATTCATAGAATTCCAAAAATCGATTCATATATATTTTTTTTAATGGCGTGCACGGGCGGAGTGGCAATCGGGTGAGTCGGGACTTTTACCGGTGGTCCGGTAGTGTTTCGAGGCCTAGACTGATCTCATGAAATAGCGTATGTATGACACGCCAATTCGTATTTCCATTTTTGGCGTGCTATCAACACGCATAATCGCTTTTCAGCGTGTTTATCAACGCCGTTGACTTAACTTTACATTACTGTATATATAAATATATGACCTACCCCAACCCCGTCCCTAAACCTACCCGTCACTGGGGTTAATACCATTTATGAGTCTTCTCCTACCATCCTAGGTTATAAAATATCGCTCGCCAGATGTAGATATAGAATTTGCTTCGTTTCGCTCGGACATTTAACGGCGTACACATACACGCGGAATCACTCGGATGTTTAACGGCGTGGACATACACGCGCGTGGACATACACGCGGATAGCTCAAAATGCGTATAGATAACACGCCACTTGACTTGAAAGTGGCGTGTATGTTTACGCAAAGTCATGATGTCATGTTGGTAATGTGTTGGACAGAAAACAGTAATCCAGACTCGTAGCAGAAAAGGACAGATGTCTTTACATCCTAGAGCCCTTTTCATTTATAATGATGTTTGCAGATGAGATCTCATAGTAATATTATTTAACACTACACTACATAATTGTGTTTGTCACTTGTACCTGTTAACAGCACTTGCCAAACCATCACAAACATCCATTCAAATGTCTATTTTATTGTCCTTTCAAACATAAGGGTACAGTAAAGTAACTCTTGTCTTTAATGTTCTTCCTTTTGCTAATATTCTGTCATTCATCTTCCTCTGTCTTTTCTATAAACAAAACTCATACTTTGGTTAAAAACAGTTCAGAAATGTCCATGTGGGGAAAATGCATCAATCTTGTGGTTATGATGAGTAATCCAGTGTGTTTAGTGGACATGAAGCAGTAATACTGTAGTCCAGCATCTGATCTCTAAAGAGCTTCATGGGTAAAGATGAGCTAGATTACTGTTAAACAGCCTTCAGGTCTGAGATCAGAACTGTGCAAAACACACGCATGCTTTCATTTAGATTTGGCACGTTACAGACGAAATAAAAGAACATTTCCTTGACTAGTTTTGGATAAAGTTTTTCAAATCAAATAAGCATCAAATAAGCTTCAAAATAAAAGACATCAAATAAGCTTATGTTTTGTCAATAAACTAATCAACTAAGATGTTTGTTCCAATGCAAGCTATATGAAAATAATGAATCCTCAACTTTGAAATATGTATGATCAAACTAAGACATTCATGGAAAAATACTATTTTCTTTTCAAGATGTTTCCAACTCTAACTTTGAACTGAAATAAAACCATGTCTATATGGTGAAGGGTGTGTGATAGAAGTGTCCAGACGTATGCACCCTGTATTTTAAAGAAGAACATTTAATTATTTGCGATACATTATTCATTCACAAAGAATTCAAGGACATTATTCATGTCCCTAAAGGTTGGAGTTTTCCTAATTTTTTAAATTAAGGCATTAAGATTTTTTATTCCTCTTTTTAGTCAACTTTAGCATGGGTGTGTTCACTTATTCTAAGCAGTGTGTGTGTGTGTGTGTGTGTGTGTGTGTGTAAATATATATATATATATAATTAAAAAGCAATTTTAACCAGAAACCAGTCCTTTGTTGTGTATCTTTGGATTATGTTGTGTTGTAAATAAATCCAAACAATCTAAAAGCCATTCTTTTTTAAATCTCCTCATTCTTTGAGCAAGGCTCCTCGTAATGATATGGCCTGATAGCACCTAATAGGGCCATTATGGGAGGGGCTTTGTCTTTCTCAGGTGTGAAATGCCATACATATTAATGAGAGATCACGCCTCCTCGCATAAAGCTTTCTGACACAAAACACGTCATGCTTGGTGGTTCAATCCCCGGTTCCACCTGACCAAGTGTCGAGGTGTCCATGAGCAAGACACCTAACCCCAGCTGCTCCCGACGAGCTGGATGGCGCCTTGTATGGCAGACACCGCCGTCGGTGTATGAATGAGTGTGTGAATGGGTGAATGTGACGCAAATGTAAAGCGCTTTGGTGGCCATTGGGTCTGTGAAAGCGCTATATAAATGCAGTCCATTTACCATTTACCATGCACATTCTAAAAGACTTTATTGACTTATCTGAATGAGTAGTCAGGAAGATTTTCACATAGTTTTGGAGCAAATATTCTAGACTATGTGAAACAATTTTCAAAAGTATTGTGAAGAAATAATCAATATGTGTTTTGTGGCCTTATTTCAGAAACTTTTATTTGTAAGTTTTTCAATAACCATGCATAAATGATATTCTCTAAAAAATACAAACATGTACATACATGTTGCTCACATATTATGATAGCCCCGTTTGTGCTATATAGAGTGAATTTACACCTTTGCTATTAACATGTTTATAAATAACTGAAAAAAGAACAAATGACAGTGCATGTCAAAACATCCCAAGGGCCCCAAAACCCCTTGGTCCCCAGAGGGTTAACCTCCTTTTGTTTATTGGAAAGTTTTATGTCTATAAATGTAAATATACAAAGATTAAACCCCGCTTTGACATCTTCAAACAAGATTTGAAGTACTTAACTAAAGGTGTAAGAAAAAAAGCATGTAAAGAATTTGTTGAGATTGTATTTAACAAAGTTTGTGGGAAGAAGGCATTTAGGTTTAAGGCTCCTGCAGACTGGAATAATTTACCTTTAAATGTACGATCTTTTGACTTAATTTTATATGTTTAAAAATTGTTTGTTTTAAACTTGTTGTAATTGCTTTAGATGATATATCTATGATTATATTAATTAATCCTAGGCAAAAATTTACTGTTTATCAGAGTGAATGAAAGAAAGAAGCATAGTGTATTTCGTTCTACTAAATAATGACCCTGCAGCTGATTGTGACATTTACAGCCATGATCGTCACAATGGGCTCTATGCACGGCGGTATTTCCGGTGAAGGTCTAAGGATGCTGGATTACTTCCGCCGATCGTAGAGTCCAATGCTATACCGAGAATTTATATTGGTTTTTTATACTCTATTGCTATACTAAAGAAACGTTAGTCACAAAAACAGACAAAACAGACACCCCTCATTTTGTTTATGCTTCTTTGTTTATTATATTAAATAAACATAACTATATATAAAATGACATCTAAACGTATTAAAGTTTCGTTTCAAAGACGAGAGGACAGTAAATTTTGAAGACTCTGCCATAATCCCGTTTTCCTCTGTTTTCCTCCGCTTTAAATCTCCCGAACCGGAAAAGCAAGAGCATCCTTGCATCAAACGCGGAAGTTGTGCGTGCATATAGCCCATTAGCCTTTCGCCGAGCCCCACCCCATTAGTTACTGTTGCTACGCCCGACAAACAAATGGTCAAACATGACCAGCGCGACAGATTACCATGACGGGAAGAGGTATACCCATGTGTGTCAGTGACCTTTTTTGGAGCAATACATCCGCAATATCCTCCAGATCGAGGCAAAAGAGGTTACAGTATGCAGTGGAGGGATACATTCAAATTATAAAAATACGCAATGAAGGAGACAAGACTACTATCGAGGCTAAACCTAGGTCTAACCAAGGTTTACGAGACCACACAAATAAAGTGTTTATAAAACTGCAGACTTTCAAATTTAAAAAGTTGGTCAAATTCAAAATACTACAAATTATGTGGAGAGTGAAAAATAATTTGGTGCCCGTACATATTAAAAACAAATTCATGCTAATCACAGACGGAAACAACAGAAGAAAAGGCCATTTTTGTGTACCTTTTTTCACGCACCTCACAAAAAAAAAAGGGGTTTCTTGTAATTGGGATTAGTTTATGGAACTCTTTGGACATGGTTCAAAAATCATGTAACACGATTGTTCAATTCAATAAAATGTATAAAAAAAATACTTGAAAAATACGAAGGAAGTGAAGCATAAGAACAAATGTTTGATAAATTGGAAACAGTCAATTATTTAGATGTGAAGTAATAAAATAAAAAAAATAGGCGAGCCATCTGTTCTGTGCTAGCTCAGATTGTCTTCCTATGCTCCTATTCAGTGTTGAATGTTATAAAGAACTTTAACCTGAACCTAATGCTTACCGGTCTCAAGCGAAATCTGAGAAACCCCATGACCTGTACCTCAAATGCAACCAGCACAGCCTTGAAGATTTTATCAGCTGGTTCAGTGGCCAATTGTTTGGAGCTAGAAATATATAACTCGCGCTGCATATTTAGTAATTTTGCCTCAGATACAGGATTATACATTCGCTTTAACAAGCAGGTTGTTCATTAAGTTACCATGGCAACCGCTTGCGTGTCATGCTGAATGCGATTTTTGTGTTTAAAAAGTAACTATGCATAAGAGACGGAAAGATGCAGATAACCATACATTATTTAAGGTTATTTCTATTCGTTACGATATTGAACGTGCACTCCTCTAAACTGTAGCTACGGGTGCTGCACTGCTAGTGACTGCTGCTCATTTCGCCCGATTGATGGTGGGGGGTAAAGCAGGTAGCCTGGTTCTACCAGACTCTTGTACATTTCATTTGTACAGAGAGTCTGGCACCGCTCCATTGACAAGCAATAACTTCCTTGTAGGCGGGTATTCTATTGAAGTCTAAAACTATTGGATCTGCCCAGAGTCACTCTATCTGCCATAACCAATCGATAACGTTTGGTCGTGACATATGTCTTTTCCCGAACCCCGTGGGAGGATGGCCATAAACACAAAACTAAGCAAAGATTGTTCTTGCTCCGGCTTTAACTTCTTGATATTCGGCAGCGTTGCCACAACGGACCGAATAGCTTCACTCGCATCTGTCTCCTCTGCCATTACTGAGCTACAACTCAAAATAACGCACGAGTCGACATCAACGTCATCGTTCTCAGCCACTCCCTCTGTTCGCTGATTGGCCCGGTAAAAAATTGATTTCTGGAAACCGAAGTCTACAGCACAATCCCAGACGTAGTACTGAAGGAAAATGAAATTGAGCGGAAGTGCGTAGGAGGGCGGAGCCAGGCTATAAAGCAGGACCAGCGACGGTGGGATTCTGGCGAACTCCGCCTTTGGACAGGCTCTCCTGACCAGCCTCTACCCGGTGCTGATGAAAGAAGACCCCAGCCCCATGTCTTTGAGGCTGATGAGGCGTTCCCGCTGCGGAGGAACCTCATGCGGCCCTTCCCTGGACGCATAGAGAGTGGAGAAGGGTGCGCCTTTGGCATCCTCTCCTCAGTGGAGGATGTACCGCCGCCTCATCGAGGTCCACCCTGAAGTTGCGGAGAAGTGTGTGAAGGCGACGTGTGTTCTCCACAACTTCATGAGGTATTCGGAGGGGAGAGGAGCCACTGCCAGGTCTGGGTCGGGTTGCTGCAAATAACTCCTCCAGAGAGGCACTCCGGGTGAGGGATGTCTTCATGGCACACTTCTCAGCGGAGGGAGCAGTGCCATGGCAGCCGACAGAGTAGTGTTTGAAGTCCTCCTCATGACTTCCCCACAACGGCTCTTTTAAGAGCCACCCACAAACCTATAAAGAGCAGAACTATCTAAAAATAGTACATTGTTATTTGTATTTTTTTTCACAGGTTGTCAGCCTCAGTTCCAGACTGTCAGGTCCACCACAACATTCACATTTATTAAGTTTAGCCGTTTAACTGTTTGTGAAGCCATCTTGCCGATGATTCGCAATGTATTCTGCGAACTTTCTCGTAGCCCTCCCAAACGGAGCTACGTGTGCCTCTGAAAAATCTCCGTTTCGAGGGCTATGTACCCCTTCGCCCTACCCCTCGATCTAAACAAGAATCGAGACACCCTACCCCTTGACGTAGGGCCAAGGGGTGAATTGGGATTGAGCCTTATAATTATTTATGCAATTGTAAATGGAGTGAGTTTTTTTTAAATTCAATATTTAAATATTAACTGATTTCTAATTGTAACATTTTAATTAAAGGGTACTTTAAATGTGAAAGTAAAACCGTCAGTAGAGTGGCAAGTCACTCACTGTCTTAAAGAGTCATTAATTCACCCGATTTGTTCAAACGGCTGATTCATTCAGGAAGAGCAAGTGATTGTTAAAATGATTCGTTCAAAACGCGGATTTCAGTCAAAAAAATAATCGGTCTGTTGCATTGAGACACGGTTTCATTTTGAAATTCTTGTCTGCGAAATAAAGGGAAAACAAACAATATTGACAATATTGTTAATAAAATGTAACTCACAATGTTCATTTAACTGTTATATAAAATAAATATCATATTTGCTATTGTGCACGGGAAAACAGTAACGCATTACTCTAATCTGAACACTTTTTTCAGTAACGAGTAATCTAACGCGTTACTATTTCCAAACCAGTAATCAGATTAAAGTTAATATCCAAGTTACTGTGCGTTACTATTTTTGTAATTTTCTTTAGTAGAAATGATGGCTGATATGCGATATGAAACCGAAATGTGTGTGAGAAGGCAGAATCGCGACACACTCCTTCCAACTCCCAGAGTTATCCTTCCCGTCCAGATCCAATGCTACCACATCTTTAAATTACTATTATTATTTGAAGTTAACATTATAAAATATGTAGACCTACACCAAAAAAACGTGATTGCGACCGTGTATTTTTTCTTATTTCTCGAAGCTCTAAAAGTGTTGTTTTTGGCTCTAGGCAAGAAATGTAACTTTTAAATGAAAAAATAGATTGTCTTGATTAAAATGTATCAATGTCATGTGACTAGTGCGAAAGGTCACATGACCAGATCAGTTTACTTCCTGCTTGCACATCTAGAAGAAGATGTCTTCCTCAGACTACTACAAAAAGAAGTAAGTAAAACATCTTAATTAACAGATAGAACTATAAAATTTTGTACATACATTCTTAAAAGGGTCTACTACTCATATTTTTTGAGAACTATACTTTTGTATATATATTTTGCTCGTAAGAGGTGTAAATTTGTTTACGGTCACAATTGTGACCGGTAGTATAACACAGTGTTTCAATTGAAACCACAGGTTTTAGCTGTTAATCCTAGTTATCATTTGTTTATGTTTACACAGTTTAAAACTATCAGATGTGTTGGACCTCTTAGACGTACGTGACACCCTAAGTGTTGTGTGCAGCATCACCGTCATTCCTACACTTGAAAAAGAGGCAATTGAAAGTGACTGTGATAGTGATGGCTCAGATTGGGAGTACCAGGGTGAAACGTCCCATTTACCACGGAGACTTTTGAATGGCGATGCTGAGGTGAACTATCTAGAGGATGAGACAGATGTTCATGAAAACCAATTGGTGACTGAATGAGTTGCACTGAAATGAAAACCAATTGCACTGAATGAGTCTTACAAAATGATGCCATACCAAAAATGGATATCGGTTGACGAAAGCATGATACCTTATTATGGCAGGCATGGTTGCAAACAATTTATCAGGGGCAAACCAATCAGGTTTGGGTATAAATTGTGGAGCCTTTCATTACTTACAGGGTACATGTAACATATGGAGCCCTATTGCGGAGTGCACACACATCTCCCTGAAACTGGCCTAGGACAGGGCCCAAGTGTAGTCCTTGGTCTAGCTGAACAAGCGGAAGTTCCTACAGGGTGTAACTTTGTACACGACAACCTTTTCACCTCACTAAGCCTCATTGATGAAATGACAAAACGAGGTTATGGATGTCTTGGCACTCTGAGACCGTGCCACCTGCATGATGTCCCTTTCACAGATGTGAAGAATTTCCAAAAAATGCCTCGTGGAAGCTCTGAAGTCCTTACACAGGGGAAAAAGTTACTGGTACGGTGGAAGGATAACAATGTTGTAACCATGGCAACCAATGCTGCTGAGAAGTATTCTGAGGTGACCGTAAACAGGTGGAACAAAGAGAAAAAAGCCTATGACAAAGTTCCACAGCCCATGTGTATCATCACATACAACCAAAACATGGGGGGCGTAGATCTGCATGATCTTCAGGTGTCAAGATACAGGGCTACAATAAGGTCAAAGAAGTGGTGGTGGCCAATCTTTTCTTGGTCCCTTCAAAGTGCGGTAGTGAATAGCTGGTTGTTCTTCAGAGATGTTGTTGGTAGTGAATATGACCTCCTAGCCTTTCAGCGATCTGTGTCCCTGGGTCTCCTAAAAAGATACGGAAAACTACCTCTTGGCCATGGCAGAAGAGCTTCGATTGCAAAAACTGTCACTCAAGATTCTGCAAGAAGCAATGGAAAATCTCACTGGCCTGTGAACACAGGGAACCGTTTCCTCAGATGCAGATGGTGTGACAAGCGCACTGTATATGCATGTGAGAAGTGTGATGCACCTCTCCACATTGAGTGCTTCAAGCTTTTTCATGGAGTCTAACCGATGAGCTGTGGTCTACTGTTTACTCAAATTAGTTTAAACTTTTTTATGAGACTGTGAAATAAGTACACTGTAGTTACTGATAGTACCCTACAGTATGCACTGCCCTAATATGTTCTGCACTGTTTTAATGCACATCTTATGTCTGCCTGCTCTGACATGCAGTTTGTTTTTTAAAATATAAATATGTTTGACTGACTGACTGAAAATGTATCAGACAAAATGACTCTGGAATGTTCTGCTATTTTATAAGCTATGACTTATCCACTGTTAAAATGTTATATTATTGATAATTAAAAATTAATATCTTCCTGTTAAAAATGTTCAGAGACCATATTATATTTTATTTTACTTAATGTTATTTTAAACTGTTGAATTCTACATGGTGTATGGTTTCCATGTCCTGGCTTCTGTTATTTATGAATGAGCCTACCTCAGATGAGTTTGCCAATTGTTTGTATTATTGTAAGTTTAAACATTGTGTAACTTAACAGTAATAAAGTTATGAAGTAAATTCTAACCATATCTCATTCTTATATGTTAAATATGTTACTGTTATTTTATGTTTTAAATATGTCAATAGGTCTAATTGAAGAATTTATATGAATTCTGACTATGCTGTTTCCCACCGGTCACTATTGTGACCGAGTATAAAACCTATTATTTCACTAACTTAACCAACATAAAATCAAAAAAGGCATAAAGTTTGTGTGTCAGGGAGGTCTAAGGAGTAAAATAGATGTACTCAAATTGCAAGAAAAAATTTGGGATTAAACGGGTTAAGGTGAATTTCGTTTTGTATTAATTGTACCTTCATTTTAATCAATGTTTCATCAACCAATAGCCTGGATTTAACAAATAAGTAGGCTAAATAAAGCAGACAATAGATAAATTACGACACGGAGGCGCCGGCGCGTGAACTGGAGCTCGTCTCATGAGTCAAATGAACCGAAACTCAGCGTAAGGTAGGCCTACTTGCCTCACACACCTGAGAAATTTATCTATAGAAAGAAAACGAAAGAAAACAGACTGTTCTCTGCTTATGTAATCCGTATGAAATGTGCATTTCTCTCTGGCGTGTTCACTACTGCGAAGATCGCGAGTCAGCGTTGTCAACTTCATCTTTGCAGTCGACACTGACACATAAAACACTTGTTTATTTATTAACAATTAAAATTTCTCCTTGCTATATTTGACATATTCATAATCATTACTTTTGTGACAGCTTGTATGTGCTTTATTGGCAGCGCCACCCTTACGTGTTACATGAATGCGTCACCACCGCATCACCCCCGTCACTATTTTGAGTTTGTGTTAGCTAAAGATGGCAATATTAAGGTTCGTTGTACACTTTGTGCTATTGGGACAAAGTGCTATCTAGCTACAAAAACACTACGTCAAATTTGAAGAAACATTTGGAGTCAGGTCAAGAAAGACTGTCTTTTGTTTTATATTTTAGAAAAACAAGTATTTATGTTAAGTGAAGTAAAGAAAGACTCTTTATTTTCATTTTTAATTAAAAAAACATGTTTTTATAAAAAAATAAAAAAATGACAGTCTTTCTTGGCTTCACTTAACATAAATACATGTTTTTTTTTTCAGGAAATAGTTTTTAAGTTCAACTTAAAATGTTAGGAAAAAGGGGTGTTTTCGGCAGCTGCTGAATGTAACTAATAAAGTAACTTGTAATCTACCTTAGTTACTTTACAGATTACTTGATTTAAAAAGTAACTAAGTTACTTTTTCAAAGTAACTGTGGCAACACTGTTCAGGACATACCTATAACTGCACACATCACGCAGTGAAAGCAAGCACGAGAAACAAATGCGATGTCAGCTCGCAGTGCCTCGTACATGGTTAAAAGTAAAACAATGATTACAATATCATAATAGACAATACACATTAGGGGTGCACGATTCAGAAAATGTCACGATTCGATTCGATACCGATTTTTTGTCTCAAGATTCGATTCAAAATCGATTTTCGATTCAAAAACGATTCTCGATTCAAAAAATGATTCACAGTATATAAATGTAGTTTACTTTTTCCTATGTGATTGATTGCAGTAGACACAATTTAAAAGAAAAAAAAACACAACAAATTAAATGTAGTATATGATATTTATATCTATGTATATGGAAGATAAGCTGTGCTATGTTATTTTTATTTTTATTTGTGTGTATGTGTGTTAATATATATGTATATGTATATATTATTTTATTTTATTTTGCTCGAAATAAACATTAATCAATCAATCAATCAAATATTACTTTTTATGTCTTCATACAAAAATAAAAACTTTTGCAACTAAAAAGTGCAAAGTGCCACGGTTTGGCCAGCTTTCAAATACATTTAATTCAAGTTTAAAATAAAACTTAAATAAAAAGGTTTTACATTTAGCTTTAAAGTGCTGTAGTCAGATCAAACAAACAATTATGCTAAATGTGGTTTAAGGAGTACTTCAGGTTGACTGTTGAAATGTGAACTCGACTGGGCACATTGAACTTCCTCAAAATTTTGTTCAGTAGTGAAAGGAAAACAATCAGGATTCGGTCAGTCACTACAATGATTATGTATGAAAGCTTCAATTGTGTTTGGTTCATTCTCGTAGTTGCTACGACACAATGCATTATAAGGCGCATTACAAGGCATAATTAATGCATTAAAATACTTTTATAATGCATTATACATAAAGGATTTAAAGTAAAGTGTTACCCAAAAGTATTTATTGATTTTCATCCTTATATTTTAAGCTTGTCCCCCAAACTAAATTTTAATGAGACCTCAACCACAATAACAGTCCTCATATTTAGTGTTGGAATGAGGGGGTGGGTTCACATTCTCAAAAACATAAACACTAATTTTTAATTTATAGTTATAGTTTTTGTAGTGCAGTCTTTAGTTGCTGTTTTATTTCTGTTCCATTGCCAACTCCAATTTTTACTTCTGAGTTGGTTAAAGGTGCCTAGAATGTTTTTTTTTTATTATTTTAAAATGTTTCCTGGGTTACCCTTATAATGTTAGTATGTTTTTTTAGATAAAAAATAATCATAATTTAGAAATAAATGGCATTTTTCCTAGCCTGCTTTTAGCCTCTGATTTGAACACTCTGTTTGAAGGGGCGTGTCTGCTGTGGGATTCAGTGTAACCGCGGCCACTGCTGTGATTGGCTGACATGCTTGCATATGAAATAGCTACGCATTACATGTGAAACTCTCTCCCGAATACTTTTACTACTGCTATTATACGTTTTTACTATAACAGCTATCGAGATTAACGAATCGTGAGATGTTTTTAAAGTATTTAGATCTATTCCCATCACATAAAATGTTGCCGTGATGAGCATTGAGCAGATGACAGTCTGTTGATCGCGAGAATGAAGATCTTATCATTGCAAAGCAGTTTCTGCACTCTCTCTGCTTTCACCAATGCAAACACGATGATGTAAATACAGTAAGAGCTTCGTTGTGCAGTAACGTGCGTCATTGATATCATTACGAGTTTGGCAAGTGTCCAGATAAACTCGCGCTGTGTGGAAAGATTGTTCTTTGATCGCTTTCTGTATATAATTTGTTCACAATTTAAATCGATTATTTTCATCCTACTAAAAGAAACGATGTGAAGCTGATATTTTAGTCACTGGCTTGACTTACTGATGCATAAACAGTATTGAACGATTTTGAGAGAAAGATTACCTGTCTGAACTTGAACAATTACACATCAGAAAGTGTTGCTTGGTAGCTCGATCCGAGGCCAGCTTTGTATTGGCCCAAGTTGAGGAAACACTCGGTGAAATGTTTGGAAATTTCCAGAGAAATTAAAATTAACCCATTGTTTCTTCAGAGGCTCAGATGAAGGAACTAAAAAATAGCCTACTTTTGTGTTCATGTGTACATCCACACTGAGCAACTGCCATGATTCGGCTGCGCAGTTCCGCCTGGCATTGAGGGCTGGCATTATGCAAATATTTGGAGGCGTACATATTAATGATCCCGACTATCGGTATTGTGTGGAGAATCGACCGTTTTTGAGGGGTGTTTTTCATAAACGTGAATTAAATGAGAACGCGAAAACAGTCCAGTTTGAGATTCACTCTATGTCATGTCCATGCACTGAACTCTTGTTATTTGACTATACCAAGGTAAATTCAATTTTGAATTATAGGTCACCTTTAAAAATGTTTACTCTCTATTCTTTTCATGGATAACAACAGTTGTATTTCTCTCATGTCTGTGTGTAATTCTCTTTCCTGCACAAGGCTACAAATCTTGGAAAATCCCTGTTTCTCCAGTTTGGTCTGAGAGAATTCCCACGTCTCACCTTTCTCTACTTGTACCTGTTTGATTATCAAGACACCTTTCTACCCTTCATACACACCTGCTGCCCTGCACACACAACCAATAAAGTAGGGGTGCGCCAAAATATCGATATGGCGATATATCACGATATTTACTCCCGCGATCGATTCTCGATCCGCTCTTGCCAAGTATCGATCTTAAAAGCCGTTATAAAACGCTCTATTCATTATCCGAGTTGACTGGATTTGACTAGCTTTCGCGAGGCACACACGCAAAGTCTCTCGCTCTCACCCTCTCTGCCGTGCTATGTATGTTATGCGCGCAGGCTGTTCTGTCTCGCATGCGCGCTCTAGATTCCGGGAGATTTGAACTAATTTGCGGGCATCAGGGAGACGCTATCATTATGCGGGAGACTCCCTGAACTTACGTGAGACTTGGGATGTCTGGCTTTGCAAAAGTCCGCAAAACGGGAAACACGACCACATGTACAGACACCTCACGCGACATCACCCGGAGCTCTGTGAGAAAGCCGTGGTTGGTGCTGGCTCGAAGCCGACACACCCCGGCGTAAACATTTTTATTACTACTGATTGCAGCAATGTTACACTAAAATAGTGTATGTGACTGTTTTGTTGCAACTGATAAGACACAAGTTGTTTTTGTTATTGTGTTTCATCCCAAAAAATAAATGGAGATTAATTTTTCCTAATTAAAATTTTTTTTTATTTCTTAAAACATGATATATTGTGAGTTAGATAAAATGTCGATTATCGCAGTATCGCCCAGTATCGCCATATCGTGATATTATCGGTATCGTGAACAATGTATCGCATATCGTATCGTATCGTGAAGTACCCAGCGATTCCCAGCCCTACAATAAAGTGCAGGATGTCCTGCCCGACAACATGCTGGTTTGTGTCTGAGAACTCTCACCATTGTTAACATACAACAGCTGAGCTGAAAAATAAGAAAACAGAGTAATTGTGTGTATGTAGCAGGAGCCAAGCCAGCATCAATGGATGGAGTTTCGGGTGAAGGTATGTTTTTTGCCCTATCTGCTACTGATTGACTTTGCGTGGCAATGGATGAGCGTTCATTACTGGATGTCACGGATTGTCATTGTTAATGCCATGTTAATGACAATATTGGAGTTCTTTTATATCTGGATACTATGGAGAAGAAGACAGATGAGGTACACACATACATTTACTATACATACTGTACCTGTACATGTAATGTGGTTACAAGCAGTTGTGTGATTCGATCACAAATGTTTTTTTTAATGTTTAGATGTTGTTCCAGTCAATACGTTGATCTCACAGTGATGTCACCATGTGGTCACAGTGAGCTAAAAGTGTAACTCACTGTGTGCTTATACTATGGCCACAATAGGAGCTCATCCCAGCTAGAAATAATATTGTTCTATGAGTGTTTTGTGACTATTATGTTATGTTCTTTTAATGTTTTCTGTAGCTATTTTTTGTTACCAGAAAGTTCTGGTAGTATAACACTCTCTAAAACATTTTAAACATGTTTAGTGATAACATTGATAGAACATTATCCCCTGACATTCTGAAGTTTTAGCGGGAAGTTTCCCAGCAGACACAGGACTAAACCTCTTAAAAGAGTTTGTTTGAGAGTAATAGTTTGGTCACCAATGTGGAGGTCAGTGTTTGCTTTAGTTGAGCTCTTTGGCCTTGACTCTTTGATGTTAGATTTTCTCTGGTTGCTGAAAGTGTTTGTTATAGCAAGAGAAAATATGATTAAGTATGTTGGCTACTTGTGAATAATAAAGATATTATATATTATGTGGTGGTCTGATTTTAATCAGGGAGTAGTATCAATTTTACGTGATCATAATAATCCAGGCTTTCTAAAGCATGATATCTTGCAGCATTTTAATCAGAAATCTGGAGTATTTCATATAAAAAATCTGTGTCCAGTAAGTTTTAAAACCCTTCATTGAAACAAACCCAAATCTCATGAATCTCAATAACAGTGATATGCTTCATGGCGCAATGCTTTCTGGGTATATCATACAAAACTCATTAGTGGCTCCCAGAATGCATTGCGGCATGAAGCATGTCACTGTTATTGAGATTCACACACTGATTCTTGAGGTTTGAGTGTGTCACTAAGTCAACCAATAGTACAAAATGTTTAGTTTTTTTATTATTATACAGATATTCTTATTTAAACACTGTTGGATATCGTTGCTGTAGAAACATTACTATAATCATTTATATGAAATTAATAACACACATGTCAGTCTGGAAGTGATCAGAGCACTACATGATGATAATACCATAATCATCATCATCAAGTAGCTGAAATCATCTGATCACATTTTCTCTTACCGTTCTTGCCATAACAAACAGTTACAGCAGCCAATGTTAGAAAAATCTAACATTAAAACACCAAGAGTCAAACTGCCCAATTTAAAGAGCATATTGCAGGTAAAAAAAAAAAGGGACGGTGTTGTATATCTTTCGTGCCTGGTGCGGTGTGTGCAGGTGAAGAGACAGGATTTCTCTTCCGCATCGGCTTCGAGTGTAGCTTTTACCGGGCAACAGTGACTGAAATAACCACTCGTTACAACCGAGGTATGCAGCAAAGCATTTGTGAAGCCACAACACGCACAACCTTGAGGCGGATGGGCTACAACAGCAGAAGACTCCACCGGGTACCACTCATCTCCACTACAAATAGGAAAAAGAGGCTACAATTTGCAAGAGCTCACCAAAATTGAACAGTTGAAGACTGGAAAAATGTTGCCTGGTCTGATGAGTCTCGATTTCTGTTGAGACATTCAGATGTTAGAGTCAGAATTTGGCGTAAACAGAATGAGAACATGGAACCATCATGCCTTGTTACCACTGTGCAGGCTGGTGGTGGTGGTGTAATGGTGTGGGGGATGTTTTCCTGGCACACTTTAGGCCCCTTAGTGCCAATTGGGCATCGTTTAAATGCCACGGCCTACCTGAGCATTGTTTCTGACCATGTCCATCCCTTTATGGCCACCATGTACCCATCCTCTGATGGCTACTTCCACCATGTCACAAAGCTCTAATCATTTCAAATTGGTTTCTTGAACATGACAATGAGTTCACTGTACTAAAATGGCCTCTACAGTCACCAGATCTCAACCCAATAGAGCATCTTTGGGATGTGGTGGAACGGGAGATTCGCATCATGGATGTGCAGCCGACAAATCTGCGGCAACTGTGTGATGCCATCATGTCAATATGGACCAAACTCCCTGAGGAATGCTTCCAGCACCTTGTTGAATCTATGCCACGAAGAATTGAGGCAGTTCTGAAGGCAAAAGGGGGTCCAACCCGTTACTAGCATGGGGTACCTAATAAAGTGGCCGGTGAGTGTACATGTTTTGTATTTTATGTTTCGTATACATGTTTTGTATTTTATGTTTCGTATACATGTTTTGTATTTTATGTTTAGTATACATGTTTTGTATTTTACATTGAATAAGGTCCCGAAGGGTCACAGCAAAAATGTTGACGTTTTACATTTAAAACTATTATTTCTTAATCTAAACCTAAAGTAAAAAAAAAAAATAAAATAAAAAATATCATTTGAAAGCTTACAATATCTAGTTTTGATATTTGGTGTCTGATCTACATTTAAAAATGACAAAGGAACAGAAACTATCATTACTAATAGAAACTATTCATTTCATTGTTATTAGCTTCCAGGGCCTTATTTTCTTTTCTTTTTTTTAAGCACTGAAATTACTCAAATTAGTGGATCGTGTCCACCTGAGCATGCTAAGTACACTAGAGGTGGTTTAATACACGTTTTCTTTATTTAACGAATGAGGCACCATTCAAAAATGTCATTCACTTACAGGGGTCAAAAAAAGGAACACGCGTCCGTAAGGAGACGGAAGGTCGTAGGATCCTGAAACTCAGCGAAACCCGTCGTCTAGTGCCCCTGAGTCGGGCCCCAGAGTTTGAGGGCCCTCGCCGCTTGCCAAGCGTTTCAAGTCCGAATGAGTGTCTGGCTGAAAACGGGCCTGTTGACTTCAATGGCAGACAGAGCGATGGATCAAAAATGATAACAAAAAAAATAATTCAGGCCCGGGCTCTTTCGGTACGTCGATCGGGGGGCCCGACACAGCAGAGTGAGCGATTTCAGGGCCATGGGGCCATTTAAGTGCTTAATTTGCATAAAAAGGTGTGTCCACTAAACCACTATTTGGCGGCAAAATAGTGGCTTCACGAACACAGTGTTTTTTAAGCTTAGCTTACGAAATATTTTGATGAAACCCCTTTATCAGCACTCTGAGTCTGTAGCACTAAGTTTCATCCCAAAATTCCACTGTCTGTGAAGCCACTATTTTGTACAATGTAATAAATGCTACGTGGGATCTCTATATCTCAGCTCTGGAAGGCTCTAGAGTCTCGAATCTTGCACTCCTGTCGATGTCTCAACACCCTCTATCCGAATCCAGAGTTTCAAGAAGATCCGAGAAACTTTATTATTCGACCCAAAAAATCTATAAGGCCTTATAGTCGGCCAATAGCGAGCCTGCGTGTGACATACAACACAGACGCGCTGTTACACTACGTAAACTATCTCGAGGCCAAGAAAGAAGGAAATGAATACTTGAATAAAGTCATTATTTTTGTTTGTTTTTTGCGCTCAAAAAGTATTCTTGTCGCTTGATAAACTTAAGATTGAGCCACTGTAGTCACTCGGACTATTTTAACGATTTCTTTAATAACTTTCCTGGGCCGGCAAGTTTCAATCACTCAGAAGCCTATGGAGGAGTGATCCAGCTCTCAGATTTAATCACAAATATCTTCATTTGTGTTCCAAAGATGCACGAAAGTCTTGCGGGGTTGAACAACATGAGGGTGAGTAATTACTGACAGAATTTACATTTTGGGATGAACTATCTCTTTAACTATAATAAAGGTGTAACTCGATTTCAGCCGCATTCTGAGTCTGTCAATGTCATGTGTTTTTATCCAAGGCAAGTGTTATTATCTTGGGGAAATACATTGAAATTAAATCTTAAGTCCATGTCCATTTCTAAATTGTAAGGAATTCATATCTTTGATTTCATAGTAACACTTTACAATAAGGTTAATTTGTTTATTATTCATGTATCTAACATGAAACCATGAGCAACACGTGTTACTGTATTTGCTAATCTTAGTTAATAATAATACAACTGTTAATTGTTTGTTCATGTTACAGTCAGTGCTTAACTAATGTTAACAAATACAACTTTTGATTTTATTAATGTTTTAGTAAATGCTGAAATTAATATTAATTAAGATGCTGTAGAGGTGCAGTTCATTATTATGTTAACAAATTTAACTAATGAAACATTATAAAGTGTTACTGATTTCATGATAGCTAACACTTCATGCATATAATACATACAATTTACAACATCAACAAAATTATTCTTGAAAATGAAAACTTGATTATCGCTGTTTTGTTTGGTAAAGGAAATAATATTTAGTAATATTATCATTTCCCTATGTTCGTTTGATGTGTTATGCATTCTTATTGTATCAACATCTTTTCATAAAATGCCAAGGAAAGAAAGAACTTTTTTCCCCCCTTTTTGGTCCTTCCTTCACGTCTCCCTCTCTCTCTCTCACACACACACACACACAAAAGAATAAATCTTGCAAAATTATTATTTTAAAAGCCTTTTATTGCTCTGAAATACATATTTCAACACTGATTCCAGTTATGGTCGACACTTGTTTATAAAGTGGTTTTATCGGGAGATATTTTCCTCACTCCTGCTCATGTGTGTAAAAGGCTGAACACTTAAAATGTTCAGTTAAAGGACAGATGAATGAACATCTAGTGTTTTTGGTCATTTGAAGCGGACTCTTCTAGTGTTTAATCTGGCCGTCTGTGTGTGAAACTCCATCATCCTCCATCAGCGCCACACACTCCTTCTGATGATCATAAAGACGCAGAAACACGGCGTATTTCCTTCTGTAAAAGCTTCACACACAGAGACCAATAATCATTCATTACTCATACAGGAGACATGAATCCTGATCTATGACTGTTAAATCTCTGCTACTCGTGGATTAATGCTTTATTACGAGAAACATCATTGAAAGGCACCTTTCTAGAGCAGGGTTTGGTCTGACGACATGCCCGATTCTGCTCATCTTCATCATTGCTTCCTGAGAAGAGAGACAGAGTGTTCCTCAGGGTGTGTGTGTGTGTGTGTGTGTGTGTGTGTGTGTGTGTGTGAGTGAGTGTTGTACCTGTATGGAGCCACAGTCAGATGAAGCACAGGCTCCGATCACAGCGGCTGTGTGTGTGTGTGTGTGTGTGTGTGTGTTGTACCTGTATGGAGCCACAGTCAGATGAAGCACAGGCTCCGATCACAGCGGCTCCCAGCAGAACGGCCTCTGGCTCGGCCGACAGGACCACCGGCAGTCCTGAAAAACACACACACACACACGTCCCTCAGGTGTGTGAGACGCTGCAGGATCTTCATCATTAAATGTGTTTTGGTGATTTGAGTGGATGTATAGAGTCAGTTCTGCTCATGATCTCACAGCTCTAGAGATTCACATTAAATCATCATGAACATTTCCTGAGATCGGAACAGAGGTGTGTGTGTGTCACTTCATAAAAGAGAAGCACTTATTTGTGCATTAAATTAAAGCCGTCACATTTACGTGAGCTTAGAAACCATGTATAATATGTGTTGATTTTGTTGCATGTGATCATGAATTGTTTTATGGAAATCTTTAAGTTTTCAACAGGAGGTTTCATGACCCTTAAGCTTACCAACATCATCCACTAACTAACCATAAACAAACAAACACAAAGCTGACGGACTGATGTTAGTCGTGTGATGATGTCACAGCCGTGAGACGTCAGTGTATAAAGTCATGTGACGCACAGATAAAGCGCACTGACCCGTGGTGTTGGTCATGTCATGTCACATACCTGAGTGTGTGTGTGTTTATTGTACAGGTGTGATGGTATTGCCTGCTCTAGCTTTCACTCCTGTCGCACCTCCACCGGTTCCATTGGGACAGCTGCAGGGTCATCAGCTGGACACCGCTGTTCACAGATGTTTCGCCCCCAAGACCACAACATCTCCAGGCGGGGGGGCCGGTGGCATGCTGGGGACGTCTCCCCTCCACCGCCTGCGGCTGCCTTCACTGGGGTGATGATCCCCACCCCATTTCTTTCCTCCTCAACCAAAGCCAGTAGCTCCCTTGCTCTGCTTCCTCTCCTAGCACCTTCGTGGCTTTCCTCAGCCTTGAGCCTGTTACGCCCACTCCGTGTAGCAGCTGGACTGCTGCTTTTACCACGAAGCCTCGACAGCTGATCTCCACAGGGTGAACAGTTACTTTCCAGTCGGCATCTTTGCGTTCTGCTGCTAGCTCTGCGTACTTCTGGTGCTTCCTTTCGTGGGCTGCTGCCATATTCTCCTCCTAAGGGATGGTTAGCTCGATGAGGAGGGCCCGCTTCGCCACTGTGGACCACATGACTATTAATAAATGTTCCGATCCAATCTGACTTGTAATGCTGCCCGAATCATGCACTGTTCCTTCGTTGGCCAGAGGAGAACTGCCCCCCCGACTGAGTCTGGTTTCTCCCAAGGTTTTTTTCTCCATTCTGTCACCTGATGGAGTTTTGGTTCCTTGCCACTGTTGCCTTGGCTGTTGGCTTGCTTAGTTGGGGACATTTAATATTCAATAATATTATTGATCTGTCTTACTTAAGGTGGACATTGACGCAATTTCTTTTAGAAACAAACTTTGTTATATTGTTTTCATGTTATCACTGTGAAGCGCTTTGATACAATCTGTATTGTAAAAAGCGCTATATAAATAAAGGTGACTTGACTTGACTTGACTATTAGGGGTGTAAATCGGACAGTTCATCACGATAAGATACGATATCGATTCTCTCAGCCAGCGATACGATTATTGCCGATACCTCAAAAAATTCCGCGATACGATTACGATTCGATTCGATTCAGGGTTATCAATCGATTTATCGATATTTAGATATTATGTGCCAAGTTTACACAACCAGTTACGTTTATTAACTCACAAATGCATCCAAAAATATATGAAAGTTTAATTAAACTCTTTATTGAACTCTCAATTGAAAATTGCACACCCTCTCCCAATTGGGACATTTACAAGTTGTTTGTTACAAGTTACAAGTAAAAACAGAGTTATCTGTTTTTGCAAATGAACTAACAGAAGAGGTTGTTTTGATTAAGTAATAATAACAAAAACAAATACAGGTAAATTATTAAATTAAAGTGCATTGAAAGTATTTTTTTATATATAGGCTATAGCTATATATTTTTTGTGTGTGGCAAAAGCAGATAACTCCACATTTCATGTTTCAGAGTTAAACAAAGCCTAGTAATTGCTACGATACTTAATAAAACACTTAATCTTTGTAATGTTAATCTCCTCAGCTGACATCTAGACGCCTGTCAAACTTTGTTGTTGTGAATAACGTACACGCGATACAGAGAGCTTTTCCCTCACCGCTAACCTCAACTGCTGTTTTAGCAAGATTCCGTGAAAAAGTTTCAGATCTTATTTTCCTTTTACGCCCCGAAGAAGATATCACAGGTTCATCAAGTTCGTTGAAATCCATCCTCGATCACTTTTAATCAGCTTTGACGAAACTCCTCTCAGCTAGCGCGTCTTTTCAAAGTGACTAGCAGGCTTGTCACCTGACCTGAATACTGCGCACTGTTTCACAAACAAGGGTGCTTG
Organism: Rhinichthys osculus; assembly: GCA_029959095.1. Taxonomy (NCBI): domain Eukaryota; kingdom Metazoa; phylum Chordata; class Actinopteri; order Cypriniformes; family Leuciscidae; genus Rhinichthys; species Rhinichthys osculus. The sequence goes on from JARWKJ010000009.1 coordinate 39,482,429, forward strand.
TCGTTTCTGCTGTAAAAGATGAACTCGCGATGCCTTGACAGTGGAAAATACCGGCTTTTGTGACAAAGGGTTCAGTCAATCTTGTCAGGCGTCTATTTCAGCTGAGAAAAATTACGTGAGGATGTGGAGAGTGTCAAAATAAAGGTACCGTATAATCGATATTTTATGTGTTGCATCGATGCATCGTATCGTTAGACTTTTGATCGATGTATCGATCCATATCGATGTATTGTTACACCCCTAATGACTATGTCTGGTCGGAGAGTGGTGGTCATGATCTCTCTTGGAAAAATCAGCTGATTCCTAAGGTCTGCCAGCATCTGCCACTCTTTACCAGGTGCGAGCATGCTGCTCTTCTTCTGAGCCGGAGGTTGGTGTGTACCACCAGGCTTTACAAACCCTTTTTGCCTGCTTTTCTGTTGCCGGTGAACGGTTTGCTGCCACCCTACAGTCCTACAGTATCTCGGCCAGTTTCATCAGGATTTTATCATGGCACCACATGAATCTTCCCTGGGTCAGTGCCACTCTGCATCCTGACAAAGTGTTCGGAGACTTACCTTGGCTCTCCCGCACAGATGACAGCCCACTTCATCACCATACCACAGTGTGAGGTTCCTAGGGCATGGGAGGGTGTTGTAGGTCGCCCTCAACAGGAAACTGAGCCTGGATTGAGGAGTCCTCCATATATCCGCCCAGGTTATACGCCTGTTGATGGTAGCATCCCATCTCGTCCAGGCTCCTTGCATGCCCTGGGATATATTGCCTTCACCAGACTGGAGAAGGAGCGCTTCCATCTGATGTCGTCCACCACCATGGTCTTTTCCTGCTTCTTGGTGGCTTTGGACCAGAATTGCTGCGCTGCTCCCCAGCCCAGCCCAGCCTAGCCCAGCCCAGCCCAGCACGACTGGTCTGGAGAGCCCCCATAACTTCTCGGAGTTGCAGACCGGCGATGGTCCGATCCACCTCTGCCTGTGCCTTCCATTTGCAGCCTGTGCGGATGGGGACATTCACACTCCTTATGAGCGGGTCTGCTGAGTTCTTTAGGTCCAGCACAAGGCGAGCCTTTTCCTGCTTTTATCCTAGGCTGATGGATTTAATGGGGAGCTCCAGCATGCTCCGACCGAAAAGACCTGCGTCTGAAAAGCATCGGGGCAGGCCTAGCCACTTGCGGATGTAGTTGTTGGCTAGGGTATCCATTCTGCTGACATCTGAAGCAATTTTGCAGATCTTTAGGGGCCACAGGATACGCTGGTACAGGATGTGCTGATAGCACCACACCTTGTGCTTCCCGCGTAGTTTACTCTGATCAATCTTTGCCAGACCTTCTGCAAGTTGATGTTTGGTTATCTTTCCCATCTGCCTGTCTGACAAGTCTGCCATGTACTGCCTCCCCAGGCTTCGCAGTGGTTTTTCATCCAGCCGTGGAATGGGCTCCCCTTCTACGACGAAGCTGTATTGGACTTGCACTCTGCCTTTCCTTATTGACAAGCTTCTTGATTTTTCTGTTTGCAGGATGCTTGTCACGTCGTCCATGTAGCTCCTCAGGGGTGGCAGCCTCACGCCTGATGGTAATTTGATACCTCCAACTACCTGCCTGGCCCCTATGAGTATTACCTCACAAGCCATCACAAACAGGATGGGGGAGATGGCGCATCCCATCGCTATTTCACATTCTAACTGCTGCCATCCCGTAGTGTAGCTCTCTAGCGTGAAACACATATGCAGGTTGCTGAAGTATCTAGCATTACACTACCCGGGACATGGAAGAACGCTAATGCGAAGTCAACAAGCCTGTGTGGAACTGAGCCGTATGCGTTGGCTAGGTCAAACCAAACCAGATCCACATCGGTCTTCTCTCTCCTGGCACACTGGATATGATCCTAAATCAGAGAAGAGTGCTCGACGCATCCTGAAAAGCCAGGGATTCCAGCCTTTTGGCAGCCTGTGTCGATGTATCCATTTGCCATAAGAAAGTTGGTCATTCTCTTTGCTAGAACGGAGAAGAAAATCTTTCCCTCTACATTCAACAAGGCAATGCATCTGAACTGGTTGATGGTCTGGGAGTTCTGCTCCTTGGGAATGAATACACCAACGGCTTGCTGCCACTCTGCTGTGACTTGCTGCTTCCTCCAAGCTGTTTTCATTAGCTTCCACAGTGCCTTGACTACCTGCGGGCAGTTCTTGTAAAGCTTTTAGGGAAGCCCATTCGGCCCTGGGGCTGATGCTGACCTTGCCTTCTTGATTACCTCCTCCACTTCTCGCAACTTAGGTGGAGAGCTGTCGAACGGTAAAGTTGGGGGGGGGCTGGCCGTGGTACATACCCTGGAGAACCAAGCTGTGATGTTCGTTTTCCGTCACTGTACTGGCTCTTGATGTATTGCTCCAGCTCCTCCTTACTGATGTTCAACTTTCCACTTCTCTTCTCGTCCAACAACTGCCGGCCATACTTGAAGGGATCTCTAAAGAAATTGGTTCTCTCTTTCTCTCTTCTCTTCCTCCTAATCCTCTCCACTCTCCTCAGCCTCGCAAGGTTTTGTCTGACCTCATCCCACAACTCCTTCAGGCCTTCTTTCTCCTGAGGTGCAGCCTTCATCCAGTTCCGACGGAGCTGGCGCCTTGCTTTAATGAGCTGTTCGATCTCTCTCTCTCTCTTCTTCCTTTGCCTGGGGCTGTGGGCTCCTCCTGACCTCGCAAAACATCTCTCTGCATACCTCGAAGATGATGTACCCCATGATGTTGTTTGCTTTCGACGCTCCCTCTCAACGCCAGCTCCAACAGTTCCCTTAACCCGCTGAACCCGACGGCATCGTCCGCGACGCCACACGACTCCTCCGATAAATATTTATATTATTTGATGAAAATTTGATCGATTTTCTTACCGTTTTTTGCAGCAGAAAGCTAACGAGCTAGCCATCACGGGGGTGTCTTTCGTGTCTTTCTAGCCTTTACAGAAGGTTTTCTATCCAGCCTGGAACTTGTGCATCCTTGCAGAGTGTTTCAGCAATAAATCCAAACGCTTATATCCAAGTTTTATCGACTTGATGTCCATAATTTATACATTATCCGTCATTTTTGCCGCTAGCTCGATGCTAGCTGCCATTTTGGATAACACGTCATGCGTTGCGTGAGGTTGTTGACCAATGACAGGCTGATCCGTCATCCATGTTGGTGTGCGTCATTACGCATGAACCAAGGCTGATATTGTGGAGAGAGAGACGCACAGAGAGACGCGAGTTTTGAATAATGGATCGTCAGATTGAGAAACATGGATCTAAATCAAGCGCTGGTCTTTTTTGATCCCATGGAGGATAATGGATTTTCTGGAGAAAAGAGCTTTTTGACTGATGAGGAACTAGATTACCTGGATGGTCTTAGACCCTGCTGAAGAATAAGTTCCGTTTATTTATTTACTGTAAAAGTGAATATCACTATTCTATGATATATCAATATCATATTATCACTAATATGATAAAATATACATTTTCTAAATATGTAAAAATAAGTTCTGTAAAAGTAGTATTTCGTTTTTCTATGTTTGTTACAGAGTTGTGGATTACACTTTGTCTGCCATAGTTTGTCTGTAAAAGTAAATAAATAAATAAACTAATATAATAAAATATACATTTTCTAAATATGGTCAAACAGGCCACCCCCTGGAAATGCAAAGCCTGTGATGTGGCCCTCTGTGTGATTCCTGATAGGAACTGTTTTGAGGCTTGGCATCAGTGAATTTCATGAGGCCCAAAACGCCTGGACTTCTTTTGGAAAAATGTAAATACTTTTGGTTCTGTTCAAGTTATAATGTTTATTCCTGTGCTCCAGGACTCCAAAGACATGAACAAACTGTTTTCCAGAGGACATTTGCTTAGCTTTTATTTATTTGTGTGTGATTTCTATAAATGTTTGAGTGATTCAATTTCCGTTTTATTTTTTCATTTGTCTTTGTGGTCCCATAACTTATTTTACATTCAGGTGACATCAATGCAACACAAATATGCTGAAAGTTCAATTTGTCCTGAAAAAAAAGAGGTGTGTCAATTGTCTGTGCACAAAAGGGTTGATGTTTTACAAGCTTTTTTAGTAAATAACACCAGACGGAAAATTTATTTTAAAAATACCCTTAGGTCTCAGAGGGTTAAGTCAGCATCTGCCATGCCACCCGGTCATTCTCTTTTGGGCATTTGATATTGTTGCGCCTACCTGGCTGCTTTGTTACCGGCTTTGTTGGGTGGTCCTCTGGTGGGCTGGTGTCCTCGTGTTCGCGGGGTACGTTCTCCATCTTGGGGTTTCTTCTGCCACTTCCGGAGATTCAGCTCCAGTGGATCCTGCAGCACTGTGGTTGCACTCCCGGCTTCTGGACCCTATCGTCTGACCTGCTTCTTAAGCAGTGCGAGGTTGCTGGTCTTCCGTCTTCGTACACCTCATCTTCCCTTGATGGATACGCACCCCCCTGCTTGATGTCACCTTCTCCCATCCACACGGACACTTCCGGAGGGTTTTCTCATTGTCGTTATTCGATCCTGTCGTTCCCTTTTGGTCCATCCTTGTGGGGCCATCTTCCATCCCGCCTCTCGGAGGGCCCTCGGGCTGTTTTTTCTTTTGTTGCTTCGTAGTCAAAGGTGGCGCGTCCTGGGGCTACCAGGTCGCTAGTGGGTAAGGTGACTAGCCGCCCACTCCTAGTGGGCACTGACCCGTGGTGTTGGTCATGTGATGTCAGATACATGAGTGTCTGTGTATGTGTGTGTGTGTGTGTGTGTGTGTGTGTGAGACTGAGCACTGACCAGTGGTGTTGGTCATGTCAGATACATGAGTGTGTGTGAGTGAGCACTGAAAAGTGATGTGGGTCATGTCATGTCAGATACATGAGTGTGTGTGTGTGTGTGTGTGAGAGAGAGAGAGTGAGTGAGAACTGACCCGTGGTGTTGGCGTGTGTCTGTACGAACAGCGCGTTCTTGCTCAGCCCCCCGCACAGGAAGAGGGTTGTGATGTCATATCCTGCCTCTCTCATGGCATCTAGGATGTGTCTGGTGCCGAGCTTCATACAACAGAGACACAGAATTACATTAACACTGTAATACTGGACACTTATTTAGTGTGTGTGTGTGTGTGTCTTACAGCGATGGCCTGAAGAGTTGCTAGATACAGCAGAGCTAAATCATCCAGCGACTGTGATAAAGTGAGTCCCACAACCTGCACAAACCAGCAGTGATATCATCAAACAACTCTTCACCACTGCAAACATTAGTTATAAAAGCTAAAACTATCTTATGTGTCTTTTTTATCTTAATGGTTTAAAATAAGAAATATGCAACGTAAAGAAAATCGGTCTTTCTAGAACGTAAAGAAAAAAGTACTTTCTAGGGCAATTAACATTATTTTCACGACATAAAGCAAATGTCCCTCTTAAATCCACATTCTGTCCAGTGACATAAAGGAAAAAAGCCCAAAAATATAATTAAAAAATATGTCTCAACTATAAATGTTAATTTGGAATTCATTCTCAATATTCTCATTCTAGCAACACTCTAGCAACACCCTAGCAACTGCCTACCAACTCCACTAACTACCCTAGCAACTGTCTAGCAACACCCTAGCAACCACCCACAACATCCGAGCAACTGCCTGGTGCCAAATTTTGCTGCAGCAAGCACCACTCACATATTCTGCAGAAAATGTACGTCTAGTTATCAAGTTTTAATAATAAATCTTCATTCAATAAAAAAATAAAAAAATTAAAGGCAATACAATGAAAACGGGAACATAATGAATAAATACAAAAATGTAACTGTAAATTTAAATCTTACGTTTCTATATTATATTATATATATTTTCATCAGCACTGTAACGAGCACAGCGTTCCTCACCGATCCCCGAGACGTGTGGTCGGCCAGAGGAGAGCGGTTGCCGTGGAAATCAGGCCAGATGTGCAGGCCGGCCGTCAGCTGCTCCAGCTGTACTGCGTCTCCAGACATGTGCTCCAGATGGAGGTTCAGGCAGGAGTGAACGTGTTTCCCACTGCAGAGAAAAGCCCAGCGATCAGACTGAGTGAGATCAGAGAGACGCATCAGAGCGACTGACGCTCACCTCTTCGCCGCCTGCTCTTTCAGCTGCCTGGAAGCAGCATGTCCATTCACCACATGGTCCACCTGAAAGCACATGACATCGCTCTAATTAAGATATTCATATATTTCCACGTAAATTAATCTGTATATATAGCGTATAATGTGTTTATTGTAACGTTTGTCACAATGTCCTGTAGTGATGACTGTCTGGAACCAAGCAACCAAACTACCAACCAACCAACAAACCAAACAACAAGAAAAAACAACAACTGATCAATCAACTAGACCAACCAATCAGACCAATAAACCAAACAACCAATAAAAACAACAACCAATCAAATCAACCAAGAAAACAACCAACCAACCAATCAAATAAACCAAGAAAACAACCAACTAATCAACCAAACTAACCAATAAAAACACCAATCAATCAAATCAATCAATCAATCAACCAACCAACTAATCAATAAATTAATCAGCCAATCAAACAACCAAGTAGAAAACTAACCAATCATCCAAGAAAAATAACCAAACAACCAATCATCCAAAAACAAAACAACCAATCAACCAACCAAACAACCAATCAACCAACCAACCAATAAACCAAAAAAACAACCAACCAACCAATCAATCAATCAATCAATCAAACAACCAACCAACCAATCAATCAATCAATCAATCAATCAATCAACCAACCAACCAACCAACCAACCAACCAACCAACCAACAACAACCAATCAACCAACAAACCAAAGAAAAACAACAACCGTACCACTTTTTGGGTACCCTTTTGTTGGGTTACCTAGCACAGTGGTACAGTACCTAAAGGGTGGAGCTAGACTCACTGCAGAACGTTGATTGGTTGACAGCGAATCTTCACTTGCGCGTGCTAGAAGGGGAATGACAACATAAGCGCCATTTTTTTGGAGAGATGAGAGAGACATACTCGCGCAGTGAGAGCAGCTCGTCTTGGTGAGTGCGGCTTCTGCTTGGGATTTCCCCAGACAGACACGGTGAAGGTCGGCGGGATGCAGAGGGGCACTGCATGTACCACACTTGTGGTGTGACATTTGCAACAAAGTCGCAAATTTGCTCTTTAAAAAAAAAAAAGCTCTTTTGAAATGTGCTCGCCGTATGAACGCAGGGGAAACGATGAGATCAGCTACTATGGCGAAATGAGCTGCTGTATAGGCAGATGCCCCGCCCTCTTTGGCGGGCTCTGCGCTCAGTTCGGCGGGACGGCCCCCTCGATTGGCTCGCGCAGACATGCTAGTTGGCCATAGGTTTGTGCAGTTCCCACTTGCCTAGCCAATAGCGTGCGTGCATCTCCGCAATATTATGGCTGTGCAGTAGCACTGCGTTATTGAATAAAAGGAAAAAGAAGTTTTCCCCCATAGCTACGAGCAAAGACGCAATACCAGTAAACGTTTCGAAAGGAAACCAAAATAAAGAAAATAGTTCAACTTTTAGCATTGCGTTAACGTTCTGTGCTCATCTGCATCATCAAAGCTGTATACTGAATTTGATATTTTAATGTCACTGTTTTGGTATGTTAAGGAGCTTGAAGTGTTTTTCATGTTAATGTCCCGCTGTTTGTAGTGATTAAAATACTGCAGCAGGAGCTGTATGTGGATCACAAGAGCCCAAAACGTGCATTTTGTTCACATATATTTGTTTTTCTTGTTTTGAGAGGTGATATAATAAATTTTGAGGTAGGGGCCAGTTCACACAGAGTGAATTTTCCATTCCACTGCGCTACATCTTGCATTTTTAACCACAAAAATGCGTTCTGTGTGAATGGTCTCTTAGACTGGTTTGTTTTGCAATTATGCTTTCATTATTGAATGAAATCTATATGTATTTTGTCCAGTGCATTCTGGGATTTCCTTCCATATTAAAGATAGATGTGATTGACTCACCAGTCGTCCCGTGGCGCTCTGACCTCCCTCATTAAGCCACAGTCCCGGCAGCATGGCGGACAGATACGGGCCCCAGACCCCGGGGACGAACAGCGGCTGTGTACTCACCTGAGGGATACAAACACACTGACATCAACAGTCACACTATCTGAACACACACACACACGTCCAGGAACTGAAGCTCACAGCCATGTGACATGAAGACGTCCCACATATGACAGCCATACGGGACGTGACCGGTTGCTCTTCACAGGGCAGCTGGTGTCCCCTCACATCGGCCCCGATGACCCCTACAACAAGACAGTGAAATTACAGAAAATATTACTGACACTATAACACACTACTACATAAATTTAAACTCACAGATCTCACGATACTTACCCAGCTGATTAATCACAGTACAGTAACACAATTGTTTTTGTATTGCAATATGCAAATGAGTCACTATCTGATTAAATATGCACTCTTATTCATATATTTCCTGCCCAGAAACCTGAACACTGGATAAAGCCAGATTTATAATTTTTTTTTATTTTGTTGACATATTGCTGTTTTTTTTCTAGCGGGGATTATTGATTTTTCTTTTATCACTCCATAAATCAGAAAATACTGTCAACAGACAGACACAAATACATTTTCATCATGTTTTTAGCAGTTGTATAAATGTAAAACTGCTGCATAAATGTGTTGAATGATACATGAACAAACTTTCATATAGATATGAATAAAACTGTAAAATGTTGGCTGCTGAAGTGGAGAATTCAGACTCAAACTCACCGCCTTTAAAGATTGAAATCTACAGACACTAATAGATAAAGTGCAATAAAATAAACTTGTTTTCTTTCCACTAGTCTGAAAGAAGACATGCTATGGAAGCAAAATAGAGCTCAAAACTGACCAGTGGATGAACAACCCTGGTTTTGCCTGTGAAATCTTTAGAGAGGGGTTTAGAGAGACTGAATCCTTGATCGAAGCATTTCCGACACTGAGAGAAAAGAACTGATGCTGCAGTGGATATTATGAGGAAATTAAAGTGTTCCTGCTTATCCATGTTGTTTACAGTAGAGGTCGACCGATTGTGGATTTTACTGATATCGATATTTAGGTTTGACCGTACATGCCGATAACCGATTATTCAACCGATAATTTTTAAAATGGATATTGGATTAAAAACAAACACTCCAAGTAAAACAGTGCTGAACTAAAATGTGCTAAATGAAATAAATATATAAATATGAATATATTAAAATTAAATAAAACTAAATTAATAATTTAAACATTAAAATATTACAGGTCAAATGTGTGTTTCTTTAGCTATAAACTATGCAAGTCCATTTTTGTTAACAAGGATGTATTAGCTAGCTTTCATGAACTATATGCATTATGCAATATATGTTTTTACGGCATGTATTAATATTTGAGCAATACAATTGTACCTTGATCATTCATGTTAGTTCATTAACTAAGGTAATAACAGATAAAATAAAAATTAAAACTCAATTTATAATGTGTTAGTAAATGTTGAAATTAACAAACTAACAATGAATAATACTTCTACAACATTTATTAACCTTAGTTAATCCTAAAAATGTAATCTTGTTGTAAAGTGTTACCCTTTTATGTAAATCCAAAGAGCTTAAAGATGGCCATCATTTTAAATATCTGCAAAGGCCAGAGCATTACATTTACATAAATGTAGACCTATATTATATGTATAGTCTCTCACTTTATTTGCTTCTATTTTAGAACACGTGATGATTATCTAATCAAAATAACAAATGTATTGTAGTAATAAAAAAATAAATAACTTCAATTGAATGCGTTTTTGATTTGTTTATGTTTCTGCCGGCTACATGAACATATCAATGTCATACCTGCCAACCTAGAAGAAATTTTATGAGTACAACCGCGCCGTACAAAAGCTTTGACATTTTGACATAAAAAAACACAAGCAAGAACTTTGCCTGTCAATTTTTATTTTATAAATAAATTCTCTCTCTGTGTGCGCGAGTCTGTGTTTGTGAGAGAGCTCGCGCAGCAGTGATACATGATAGGCTATCATTCAACGGTCATTTTTAATCCACAAATTCACCAACTAACTCGCTAGTTTAATACAAAATAAATATGTAACATAATTCGGTACTTTAGTTAACATAATACATAACGTAACACATGCGATACGTTTCTCAACACTGATAATGAAAAAATAAACGCCTGTTTCTACGGATTCGCGCTTAACGTTATCAGTCATCCACAAATCACAGCACTTTCATAATCACTAAGACATAGCGATTTCAATTTTATTTAGATTTATTGTTCAACATTACTTGAGCATTTTATAATTTGCATGGCTGAATGTCTTCCTCTTATCCGAGTTACCATGAATGAATTACGGAGTATTTTTTTAAATAATCCATGCGATCACTCCCGTCCCGTTTGATGACCAATCCATTTTAAAATGAACTCAAATACAATATTTCAACTTTCCACATCCAGCCCAGCCCGTTTACCTTCAGGAGTCAGAAGTCTGTAGGCCAACTGTCCTCGCTTAAATCAGTCAGACCGCGGGCGTGTGCGAGTGGAGCGTGGATCGAGCAGGATTCTTTATTGGTGTCGATTTTCAGTCTCTTTAATTATAGGACTTACGCATCTGTCAATCATCTCCGCTTGCAATGTGGGGAATGAATCCAACGCTATGATTGGTCGAACTCTTCTTCTTTTGCTGTTGCTTGATTTGAGGACTGCGCGTGCAGAGGCGTCACCAGGTTTTTGCGTAGTTTAGAGTGACAAATCGTACCAGCGTACTTTGAGGTCAAAATGCGTGCCCGCTACGCAAAATGCGTACATGTTGGCAGGTATGCAATGTTGAGAAAGCAATCACTTCACTAGCTTTAAATATCGCCAGCTAATGAATGCATAAAAGTGACCAGCTGGATATAAAATTGCGACATTAAACATTTGGGTGAGGTTTGCGTGTGTTTTTGTCACATTGTTTTAACCGCTTGAGGTATAGCCACTACTAATGTTAGTCCTCTCAGACTCGACGGCAAACATACTGCTGTTATTTCTCTGCTAATGCAGCATCTAGTCAAAAAATTAATTACTTTATAATGATATGGCAATATGTACTTTAGTGTTCTGTATTCATACCGTTTCGCTGTCAATGTTTAAATGCGCATCTGAAGTGTCAGCGCTCTCCATGAAGCGTTCTCTCCGTGTTAACGTAAACTGCAGCCTCACGTGTTAACGTAAACAACTCAGCCAGTGAAAGTATTTATTTGTCCTCTAGAGGCCGCTCTCGCTCTGTGTAATGACAGCGCACTCTTGAATCGGTCGACCTCTAGTTTACAGCTGTTTCTCTGAGGTTCAGCTGACAGTATCAACATCTGTGAACAAGACGCACATCAACTAGTTACGCTCACATTGTGCAGATTTTATATAACGACCTGATCTATTTAGGAGTGAAGCGGGTTGTCGAAGGTCAAACACTCAAATAGAAGTTTAACGCAGTGTAAATGCGCTCATTATGACAGTTTTTTCTACATTTCAAAGAGCCCTGGCTGAGTGAGCGCTGCATTAGCACTCAGCTGGCGTGGCGTATCATACCTAACCCTCCTGCGTGTGCGTCTATGAGTGAAGCGGCCACAGCCGTTCCCGGTCTCAGGCCCAGATCTGCAGCCGCCTCTGCGGTCAGTCCTTGTCCTACAGGAGTCCCAGGACAACACGTCTGCTCACCTGGACACACACACACACACACACGATCAGTCAACACGAATGGCTCAACACACACAGACACCTGAGCTTTACTCTCTCCCACCGATTTTACAGTAGCTGTTCTCCATCAGGTCCTCCAGGCCGATGGCGCTCCAGAAGGTGTCGTCCCAGCCTTCGGACGGAGAATACGTCCACTTACAGACCAGAGTACAGAGAGACCTGCATCAGGAGAGCAAGAGATGCTGTGTGGATCACTGACATAACTCTCTTTATGTCTCGCTTTAAAGGGGTCAAGATATCAAACATATGTTTGTTCGGAGCATTTGACTGCAGATTGTTTTGTAAACGAGGCACAGAGCTTTGCTGACAGATGAAGACTGTATTTGATCTGACAGCAGCTGCATCGCAAACCGTCAGTAAATGATTTCATTATGCTTTGTCTGTAAATCACCGTTTATATGGATAATGTTTTCAAAACACTGGTGCGTTCGAGTCCTCCTCTGAATTTTGTACGAGTTGGGAAGTCGCAATGATGCGCGAGGATCTGTTTTATTTCTTACAGTCTATGGTTTTATTGTGATCATTTTGAACGCATGTTTAGCAAGTCTTATGCCACTCGGTACAATTCGCTAGTTGCATAACAACGGAAATAGAATCTCCGGTTTGTCTGTGGTGAGCTGGATCACTTCCGGTCACTGCTTCCGTCAATGGCACTCGCTTACTTAACCGACCGTTCAGCATAGTGTAAAAAAAACACACAAGTGTTTTTGGTATTAAAACAGGTGTTGTACCGAATTCGACTCGCGGACGAATCACACGCCCCTTCCCGTGCACGCGCCTCTCACATAAATACGCGCTGAAGCGAGTTTGAATGCACTTCCTTTGCCATATGCGTTTATCGATTTATTTTTCTCACAGCAAGCACCCAGATCCTGCATGAAAGCTTTGTCTACACTTACATAAATTAACAGAAAGTGAACTAGTGTGGATAAAAGATGCAAACAAACAAAAACGTATGGCAGATCGATTAAAACTATAAACTTCGACGGGTAAAGCTACCATAATAAAGCTACAGCTGTCAAAAGATAACTGTTAATTTCACATAATTTAACTGAATGTAACTTTTGTGTGTTAAACACGATGTGGTTCATAGGAAAATATTGTATTACTCTCCCCATTGCACAAGAATGTCATTAAAAATAATAAAATTTAACCTTTTTCATGAAGATAGGCTTTAGTTCATAAACAAATTATTATGCATGGACTCAATCTTTATTTTTTTGTAATATGGCAGCAGTTTTTAAGGGCACCTGAACGCAAAACAATTGCTCCAGCTATTTTAATTGTATATCCATAAGCAATCCCAGCTAGAATTTTTTTTGTTCTGTTCTAATGTTTTCAGCGGGTAGTTTTATTTTTGTTCCCAAAAAGAACATTGTATAATCTGTGATCTCAACAACATTCCCAAAACATCCTCAAAATGTTGCAGTTAAAACATCCTTAAAACATTATTTGAACATTACATTCAAATGTTTTCTTTAAAACAGTACCCTCGTAGGGCTTTACAAGTTTAAACCAAACTTGTAGGGAATGTTATAGCCAAAGTTCTGAGAACGTTCCCTGCTAGGATGCAAGATGTGAAATTGAAAGAATGAATGAAATAAATAATGTTTTTTGTGGTCCTAATGTGCCGGAAAATAACTATAATGAAAAAAAAATGTCTAAGGTTTCTTTACATCCTTAGCTTTATTTATCCTAAGCTTTAGTCAATGATCACATTATTATAATTATAATTTCTATTTTTAAGATGCAATTAAGCAAAAACAAAACAAACATAAAAACAGGTATTTGCCTCATATAGGCTATAGTCTATTATATACAATATACAGACATGTATTTTATGAACTAAAGCCTATCTTCATGAAAAAGGTTAAATATTATTAATTTTAATGACATTCTTGTGCAATGGGGAGAGTAATACAATATTGTCCTATGAACCACATCGTGTTTAACACACAAAAGTAACGTTCAGTTAAATTATGTGAAAATAACAGTTATGTTTTGACAGCTGGTAGCTTTATTATGGTAGCTTTACCCGTCGAAGTTTATAGTTTTAATCGATCTGCCATACGTTTTTGTTTGTTTGCATCTTTTATCCACACTAGTTCACTTTCTGTTAATTTATGTAAGTGTAGACAAAGCTTTCATGCAGGATCTGGGTGCTTGCTGTGAGAAAAATAAATCGATAAACGCATATGGCAAAGGAAGTGCATTCAAACTCGCTTCAGGGCGTATTTATGTGAGAGGCGCGTGCACGGGAAGGGGCGTGTGATTCGTCCGCGAGTCGGAATTCGGTACAACACCTGTTTTAATACCAAAAAGACTTGTGTGTTTTTTTTACACTATGCTGAACGGTCGGTTAAGTAAGCGAGTGCCATTGACGGAAGCAGTGACCGGAAGTGATCCAGCTCACCACAGACAAACCGGAAGTTCTATTTCCGTTGTTATGCAACTAGCGAATTGAAGATAGCCTAATCTTTACCAATATGGAGGTATTTTGTCATGTCTAAAGTATATTAATGGGGCCACGAGAATGCAATCAAAGCACAATAAGATGGCTATAAGTAATTGTAAATCATTCAAAATAAATGCCATGATCACTAGATTTTATACAGGTGTTACTATAATTATTTTGTTAATGGTGATCAGCAACCAAATATTGATAATGTGGAAGTTACTGCCTTTTGTCTTGGCATGACTTCTCACTTTTTGCTGACAATACAAAGGCAGAGTACAGTAACTTTAAAATAGTGGTCAAAAGTCAAGTTTGAGCTCAAGATTTTTTTATGTACTGTAAATAATTTTCATTACTTAAACATCTAATTGCCAGATTTCCAGTGTCCTCCCTATAATTAATTTGGCGGGACAACTAAAAATCTTTAAAGTCATTTTTCTCAGTTCCACACTCTAGCGAGTTAAGGTCTTTTGCCTTTGTAGGGCAGTATGGCCCTAAAGGTGTTTTATCACAGAATGAATGTCGTCTATGAAACAGTTGTGCGGATCCTGCATCTCACCTGCATAAGGACCCTGTGTCTCACCTGCATAAGGACCCTGTGTCTCACCTGCATAAGGACCCTGTAGCTTTCCAGGACAGAAAGTCTGGAAGGTCAAAGAAATGTGCCGCTTCTTTCCAACAGGTTTCCTGCAGATTCTAAGCGCAGAAGAAGAAACAAGCGTCTGAAACACAAGTGTTTATAGTCCTCTCGCTCTTCCTCAGGATCCCAGCGCTCCTCACCTCTTTGAGCCACAGTAGTTTGGGCGGCTGCATTTCGGGCGACATCACCCCGCCGACCCCCTGAAGCACTCTGTGTTTGGTGTCTGTGATCCGAGCGGCTTGTTCTGCGGCCCGGTGGTCCATCCACATAACCACGTTCCTCTCCCGGACGCCTGCAAGTAACACTGGGTCAGAGCGCCGGCTCCCGCTCTTGGGACGAGTGATCAACGTGCCTCACCTGTGTGATTGACAGCCACGGGCTGAAAGTGCCGATCCAGAGCCACCAGTGAGCAGGTAGCATCAAACCCGAGCCCTCGGACACACGTCACGTCAATGTCCTGAGTCACTCTCTGAAAACACACGCAAACAGCCCGTTTGACCAACACAACACCAACAGAGTCCCTGCCGGACAGATAGTCGCCTCACCTTCACTGTCCGGCAGCACTTGCTCCAGATATCAGCTGACGACTGCTCATAATGCTCCGCATGCGGCTCCCAGATGACAACGGGCTCCTCTGCTGTGTGCTTGACCTGACCGTCCGGAGTGACCAGAGCCGCTCGCACACTGGCAGTGCCCACGTCAACCGCCACATAATACCTGCTCATCTCACTGGACACCTGCCGAAACACACACACACGCAAGGGCACCCTCAGCTGATGCTGTAATAATATATTGGATTTGGAACAGATTTTGGCCCGAAACCAGAGCACTGGAGTTGACTGGATGAGCTCCTCCCATGACAATTAGGTTAATTATCTGATTATCTTTTTCTTATCTTATTTTAACTGCCCGACCGCTCCAAGCATCGGACAGGTGAGCTCTGCCAGTGGCCGGACAGGATTGCAAGGCTTCAGACTTAGGCCTACCAATTTTGTGGTAAAATATTTTTTTTAATTCTATTCCAAATATTTGTAAAAGTTATGAAAATGAAAAAAAGACATGGGAAAAGGTGCCATAGGTGTTTATTAAACAATGATTAAACATTACAATGATGTACAAATTAACCATGCCATTTAATGTCCTCTTTTCTTTATACCTGTTGCTTAGATGTATGAGGCACACACACAGAGACACAAACACACACACACACACACAGAGAGAGAGAGAGAGAGAGAGAGAGAGAGAGAGACAAACACACACACAGAGAGACAGACAAACACAGAGAGACAGACAAACACACACACAAACACACAGAGAGAGAGAGAGAGAGACAGACAGAGAGACAGACAGACAAACACACACACACACACACACACACACACACAAACACAGTGAGAGAGAGAGAGAGAGAGAGAGAGAGAGAGAGAGAGAGAGAGAGAGAGAGAGAGAGAGAGAGAGAGAGAGAGACAAACAAACAAACACACACGTTAATATTTGGGTAAACTCTCCTCATTACTGTCATAATCTCACTCTCATTACGGCAAAAAGATAAAACTGAATATACAGCGTGCTATTTCCTTCATGCAATTATAAAACAGTTATCTTAATATCCGTTCGCAACTGCTGTTTGTTTACATCGGTAAAATGACTGTAAGTCTCTCACAGTGAAACTCTTACCTTAACTCTTAAATCGTACCTGCTTCGCGCGCGTCTGGAGGAATAAACGCGTTTACTCTCGTTCTGCAGGGCTTCAGTCAGAGTTTCAGCGAGCGACTGTAGAGAAAAACCTTCACAATGTACTTTGGATTTTAGCTTACGGCGCTCGAGCGCGACCAAAAAGTACAACCGCGCGAGCCTCAATAGCATTCGTGTATGGGGTTCCATTTGTGCCAAAAATACTACACATTTGTCCTTGTCAACAGTCATTGTCTAGTTGTTCGTAAAACTGGTATGTTGATGTGTGTTTTCTCTGTTTATGTCGATTTGATCTGTCGTTCTTACTGTATTGATCCTTCTTTTTCAGGAAAAATAGTATATGTTGATGTGTTTGTTCTCGATTTGTTCTGTATTCCGTACTTGAACTGTAGTCCGATAGCCTATACTGTTGTCCCGTTCTGACATCTTAACTGTCGTCCCGTTCTGACATCTTAACTGTCGTCCTGTTCAGTCATCTGAGCTGTCGTCCTGTTCTGTCATCTGAACTGTCGTCCTGTTCAGTCATCTGAACTGTCGTCCTGTTCTGTCATCTGAACTGTCGTCCTGTTCAGTCATGTTAACTGTCGTCCTGTTCTGTCATCTGAACTGTCGTCCTGATCAGTCATGTTAACTGTCGTCCTGATCAGTCATGTTAACTGTCGTCCCGTTCTGTCATCTGAACTGTCGTCCTGTTCTGTCATCTGAACTGTCGTCCTGTTCAGTCATGTTAACTGTCGTCCTGTTCTGTCATCTGAACTGTCGTCCTGATCAGTCATGTTAACGGTCGTCCTGATCAGTCATGTTAACTGTCGTCCTGATCAGTCATGTTAACTGTCGTCCCGTTCTGTCATCTGAACTGTCGTCCTGTTCAGTCATCTTAACTGCCGTCCTGTTTAGTCATGTTAAAGGGGCATTATGCAGGAATCCCGTTTTTGTCAAACAGCGACCCCTAGAGTTACTGTGGAGTACTTGAATTTAACGTTACTGTCGTAAATAACACTCACTCAGAGCGTGACATGGCCTGTTACATAGTATACAATAGTACATTGTGTTTAATTTGTCGTTTAATGAGATATAATATATGTTGTTAGTGGTGAGAATTTTCACGTGATTAAATACATAGATCTGACAATTTTAATGGTCCAGAGGCAGAACTTTTGCCAAGTGTGTCAGAGGTTCTGGGTTCTAATCGGTACTAGTAGTATAGTTTATTTTCCTCATCAAAACCGATTGTTTATTAGTAGTTGTATTTCAAGCAGGGACATGTTTTTTGTGCATTAGGTTTTGTGATTTCACCGTAACAAAAATAGAGAGTCTCTCAGTTCCTGCAACGGATTCAGGCGCGCGTCACAACAGAACACCACTGATCGCAGAGGCAACGAGCACTTTGGTCACTTGATTTCAAAAATAACACATTTCAGATCGCCTCTTATTTAACCCTTAAAAGACCTAGACCATTTTTGGAGCACCTGCACCGCCTGTCCTTTTCTTTGTTTTTCTAACCCATTATAGCAGTCAGCATCAAGTGTCATATATCATTTTTAACAGGAGAACTTGAAGTTTCAATCTATCTCATTTAAATAATCCAATTTTACATTTATTTTGTCTTAGAATGGATGAATTTACCAGATTTAAGAAAAACGGCAGCATATTTTTTGTGATTTTTTTTTTACTCAACTCAAACAAATCCTCCTGAAGTTTGGATTTTTTCCTTTAGAAAGCTGTACTTGGATATTCTACATTTCCATATGTAATTTTGACTACATGTAACAATCCCTAAGCAAGTTATAGCCATTTATTACAACATTATATAGGCGATTTTCAGTGAAAAGCTGGTGTTTTTTATTTACTGATAATTTAGATGTGTCCAAAAAAGTTTAGGAAGTAAAATTAATAGAAACATTGTAATAGAACACTGAAGCAAAATAAACTTTATATGCATTAAAACACACACACACACACACACACACGCACACACACACACACATAGCCTATATGAACTACTTTCACTTTACCTCAGTTCAAATTTCCAAAGAATGATGCTAGTTGTTCGTGCAAAAGACCAAGAACTATGTTTATTGGTTGAGTAGATGATAGTTACAATCAATCTGGGCATGAGGGCGGGACTAAGCATCAACAGTCATTCATGATTGGCTCAGAGGAACAAACCGCACGGGTTTCTTTGATGAATCAATGCTGATCAAAACTTGATGACGCATTCACATTCACTACGGAGCTTCTGAATGTCCAAACGCGATTAACCCGATATCACAGAAAAGCAGTGAATCTCCTCTTTATGGGACTTTTTAAAGCATACGGATTGGAGTAGCGGTTCAAAAGTTCTTTAACATTTAAGAACAACAGTTATTTTTAGCCGCCGGCGGCTGTATAGGTCTTTAAGGGTTAACAAACGAACGAAATGAATGCTCTACTAGAGTTACCTGGAGATGTTTTATTTGTTTGTAATGGTAACGTTACATCCGTGCCGCGAGAAGTTTCAATGGGGACATAACACACCCGCAAATTATGCCTATGCTCGTGTCCGACTCCTCGCTCGGTCAGTCTGCTGTTTCCTCTTTCTCTGTTCCTCCGACAATGCTTTCCTAGCTTTCTGCATCTTATATGCCGGCTCAGCCATGACGATAGTGTGACAAACTCCATCCCTCTATACCTTGTTCCTGTGTGTATGTGTGCAGTTGCCGTAAAGGAATATGTTACATCGCAAGAGCTGATATCACGCGATACTTCCTGATACTGAGCACGGCGGCCCACAGCACCTAAGTTGCAAGTGAGATTTTTTCGCTCACAGGCACCAGGGGGGGTCGAGACGCCCACCATTTAACCCGAAAGAAGTTATATAACCATTTCAATAACTCTGAAGCTGTTCAGTTAAGCTAAAAAAGCTGCATAGTGTCCCTTTAACTGTCGTCCTGTTCAGTCATGTTAACTGTCGTCCTGTTCTGTCATCTGAACTGTCGTCCTGTTCTGTCATGTTAACTGTCGTCCTGTTCAGTCATGTTAACTGTCGTCCTGTTCAGTCATGTTAACTGTCGTCCTGTTCAGTCATGTTAACTGTCGTCCTGTTCAGTCATGTTAACTGTCGTCCTGTTTAGTCATGTTAACTGTCGTCCTTAGTCATGTTAACTGTCGTCCTGTTCAGTCATGTTAACTGTCGTCCTGTTCTGTCATCTGAACTGTCGTCCTGTTCTGTCATCTGAACTGTCGTCCTGTTCTGTCATCTTAACTGTCGTCCTGTTCAGTCATGTTAACTGTCGTCCTGTTCTGTCATGTTAACTGTCGTCCTGTTTAGTCATGTTAACTGTCGTCCTGTTCAGTCATGTTAACTGTCGTCCTGTTCAGTCATGTTAACTGTCGTCCTGTTCTGTCATCTGAACTGTCGTCCTGTTCTGTCATCTGAACTGTCGTCCTGTTCTGTCATCTTAACTGTCGTCCTGTTCTGTCATGTTAACTGTCGTCCTGTTTAGTCATGTTAACTGTCGTCCTGTTCTGTCATGTTAACTGTCGTCCTGTTCTGTCATCTGAACTGTCGTCCTGTTCTGTCATCTGAACTGTCGTCCTGTTCAGTCATGTTAACTGTCGTCCTGTTCTGTCATGTTAACTGTCGTCCTGTTCTGTCATGTTAACTGTCGTCCTGTTCTGTCATGTTAACTGTCGTCTTGTTCTGTCATCTGAACTGTCGTCCTGTTCAGTCATGTTAACTGTCGTCCTGTTCTGTCATTTGAACTGTCGTCCTGTTCGGTCATGTTAACTGTCGCCCTGTTCAGTCATGTTAACTGTCGTCCTGTTCTGTCATGTTAACTGTCGTCCTGTTCTGTCATGTTAACTGTCGTCCTGTTCTGTCATGTTAACTGTCGTCCTGTTCAGTCATGTTAACTGTCGTCCTGTTCAGTCATCTTAACTGTCGTCCTGTTCTGTCATCTGAACTGTCGTCCTGTTCTGTCATGTTAACTGTCGTCCTGTTCAGTCATCTGAACTGTCGCCCTGTTCAGTCATGTTAACTGTCGTCCTGTTCAGTCATGTTAACTGTCGTCCTGTTCAGTCATGTTAACTGTCGTCCTCTTCAGTCATCTGAACTGTCGTCCTGTTCAGTCATCTGAACTGTCGTCCTGTTCAGTCATGTTAACTGTCGTCCTGTTCTGTCATCTTAACTGTCGTCCTGTTCTGTCATCTGAACTGTCGTCCTGTTCTGTCATGTTAACTGTCGTCCTGTTCAGTCATCTGAACTGTCGCCCTGTTCAGTCATGTTAACTGTCGTCCTGTTCAGTCATGTTAACTGTCGTCCTGTTTAGTCATGTTAACTGTCGTCCTGTTCTGTCATCTGAACTGTCGTCCTGTTCTGTCATGTTAACTGTCGTCCTGTTCAGTCATGTTAACTGTCGTCCTGTTCTGTCATGTTAACTGTCGTCCTGTTCAGTCATGTTAACTGTCGTCCTGTTCTGTCATGTTAACTGTCGTCTTGTTCTGTCATCTGAACTGTCGTCCTGTTCAGTCATGTTAACTGTCGTCCTGTTCAGTCATGTTAACTGTCGTCCTGTTCAGTCATGTTAACTGTCGTCCTGTTCAGTCATCTGAACTGTCGCCCTGTTCAGTCATGTTAACTGTCGTCCTGTTCAGTCATGTTAACTGTCGTCCTGTTCTGTCATCTGAACTGTCGTCCTGTTCAGTCATGTTAACTGTCGTCCTGTTCAGTCATCTTAACTGTCGTCCTGTTCAGTCATGTTAACTGTCGTCCTGTTCAGTCATGTTAACTGTCGTCCTGTTCAGTCATTTTAACTGTCGTCCTGTTCAGTCATTTTAACTGTCGTCCTGTTCAGTCATGTTAACTGTCGTCCTGTTCTGTCATGTTAACTGTCGTCCTGTTCTGTCATCTGAACTGTCGTCCTGTTTTGTCATCTGAATTGTCGTCCTGTTCAGTCATGTTAACTGTCGTCCTGTTCTGTCATCTGAACTGTCGTCCTGTTCTGTCATCTGAACTGTCGTCCTGTTCTGTCATGTTAACTGTCGTCCTGTTCTGTCATCTGAACTGTCGTCCTGTTCAGTCATGTTAACTGTCGTCCTGTTCTGTCATCTGAACTGTCGTCCTGTTCAGTCATCTGAACTGTCGTCCTGTTCTGTCATCTGAACTGTCGTCCTGTTCTGTCATCTGAACTGTCGTCCTGTTCAGTCATGTTAACTGTCGTCCTGTTCTGTCATCTGAACTGTCGTCCTGTTCTGTCATCTGAACTGTCGTCCTGTTCAGTCATCTTAACTGTCGTCCTGTTCAGTCATGTTAACTGTCGTCCTGTTCAGTCATGTTAACTGTCGTCCTGTTCAGTCATGTTAACTGTCGTCCTGTTCAGTCATCTGAACTGTCGTCCTGTTCTGTCATCTGAACTGTCGTCCTGTTCAGTCATGTTAACTGTCGTCCTGTTCAGTCATCTGAACTGTCGTCCTGTTCAGTCATCTGAACTGTCGTCCTGTTCAGTCATCTGAACTGTCGTCCTGTTCTGTCATTTGAACTGTCGTCCTGTTCTGTCATTTGAACTGTCGTCCTGTTCAGTCATGTTAACTGTCGTCCTGTTCAGTCATGTTAACTGTCGTCCTGTTCAGTCATGTTAACTGTCGTCCTGTTCAGTCATGTTAACTGTCGTCCTGTTCAGTCATCTTAACTTTCGTCCTGTTCAGTCATCTGAACTGTCGTCCTGTTCAGTCATCTGAACTGTCGTCCTGTTCAGTCATCTTAACTTTCGTCCTGTTCAGTCATGTTAACTGTCGTCCTGTTCAGTCATCTGAACTGTTGTCCTGTTCTGTCATGTTAACTGTCGTCTTGTTCTGTCATCTGAACTGTCGTCCTGTTCAGTCATCTGAACTGTCGTCCTGTTCTGTCATCTGAACTGTCGTCCTGTTCAGTCATGTGAACTGTCGTCCTGTTCAGTCATGTTAACTGTCGTCCTGTTCATGTTAACTTTCGTCCTGTTCAGTCATCTGAACTGTCGTCCTGTTCTGTCATCTGAACTGTCGTCCTGTTCAGTCATCTTAACTGTCGTCCTGTTCAGTCATGTTAACTGTCGTCCTGTTCAGTCATGTTAACTGTCGTCCTGTTCTGTCATCTGAACTGTCGTCCTGTTCTGTCATGTTAACTGTCGTCCTGTTCAGTCATGTTAACTGTCGTCCTGTTCAGTCATGTTAACTGTCGTCCTGTTCAGTCATGCTAACTGTCGTCCTGTTCAGTCATGTTAACTGTCGTCCTGTTCAGTCATGTTAACTGTCGTCCTGTTCAGTCATGCTAACTGTCGTCCTGTTCAGTCATGTTAACTGTCGTCCTGTTCAGTCATGTTAACTGTCGTCCTGTTCAGTCATGTTAACTGTCGTCCTGTTCATGTTAACTTTCGTCCTGTTCAGTCATCTGAACTGTCGTCCTGTTCAGTCATGTTAACTGTCGTCCTGTTCAGTCATCTTAACTGTCGTCCTGTTCAGTCATGTTAACTGTCGTCCTGTTCAGTCATCTGAACTGACGTCCTGTTCTGTCATCTGAACTGTCGTCCTGTTCTGTCATGTTAACTGTCGTCCTGTTCAGTCATGTTAACTGTCGTCCTGTTCAGTCATCTGAACTGTCGTCCTGTTCTGTCATCTGAACTGTCGTCCTGTTCAGTCATGTTAACTGTCGTCCTGTTCTGTCATTTGAACTGTCGTCCTGTTCAGTCATCTGAACTGTCGTCCTGTTCTGTCATTTGAACTGTCGTCCTGTTCAGTCATCTGAACTGTCGTCCTGTTCTGTCATTTGAACTGTCGTCCTGTTCTGTCATGTTAACTGTCGTCCTGTTCAGTCATCTTAACTTTCGTCCTGTTCAGTCATGTTAACTGTCGTCCTGTTCAGTCATCTTAACTTTCGTCCTGTTCAGTCATCTGAACTGTCGTCCTGTTCAGTCATGTTAACTGTCGTCCTGTTCAGTCATCTGAACTGTTGTCCTGTTCTGTCATGTTAACTGTCGTCTTGTTCTGTCATCTGAACTGTCGTCCTGTTCAGTCATCTGAACTGTCGTCCTGTTCAGTCATCTGAACTGTCGTCCTGTTCTGTCATCTGAACTGTCGTCCTGTTCAGTCATGTTAACTGTCGTCCTGTTCTGTCATGTTAACTGTCGTCCTGTTCAGTCATCTGAACTGTCGTCCTGTTCTGTCATCTGAACTGTCGTCCTGTTCAGTCATGTTAACTGTCGTCCTGTTCTGTCATTTGAACTGTCGTCCTGTTCTGTCATGTTAACTGTCGTCCTGTTCAGTCATGTTAACTTTCGTCCTGTTCAGTCATGTTAACTGTCGTCCTGTTCAGTCATCTTAACTTTCGTCCTGTTCAGTCATCTGAACTGTCGTCCTGTTCAGTCATCTGAACTGTCGTCCTGTTCAGTCATGTTAACTGTCGTCCTGTTCAGTCATCTGAACTGTTGTCCTGTTCTGTCATGTTAACTGTCGTCTTGTTCTGTCATCTGAACTGTCGTCCTGTTCAGTCATCTGAACTGTCGTCCTGTTCAGTCATCTGAACTGTCGTCCTGTTCTGTCATCTGAACTGTCGTCCTGTTCAGTCATGTTAACTGTCGTCCTGTTCTGTCATGTTAACTGTCGTCCTGTTCAGTCATCTGAACTGTCGTCCTGTTCTGTCATCTGAACTGTCGTCCTGTTCAGTCATGTTAACTGTCGTCCTGTTCTGTCATTTGAACTGTCGTCCTGTTCAGTCATGTTAACTGTCGCCCTGTTCAGTCATCTTAACTGTCGTCCTGTTCAGTCATCTTAACTGTCGTCCTGTTCAGTCATGTTAACTGTCGTCCTGTTCAGTCATGTTAACTGTCGTCCTGTTCAGTCATGTTAACTGTCGTCCTGTTCAGTCATGTTAACTGTCGTCCTGTTCATGTTAACTTTCGTCCTGTTCAGTCATGTTAACTGTCGTCCTATTCAGTCATGTTAACTGTCGTCCTGTTCAGTCATGTTAACTGTCGTCCTGTTCAGTCATGTTAACTGTCGTCCTGTTCAGTCATGTTAACTGTCGTCCTGTTCAGTCATGTTAACTGTCCGTCCTGTTCAGTCATGTTAACTGTCGTCCTGTTCAGTCATGTTAACTGTCGTCCTGTTCAGTCATGTTAACTGTCGTCCTGTTCAGTCATGTTAACTGTCGTCCTGTTCTGTCATGTTAACTGTCGTCCTGTTCTGTCATGTTAACTGTCGTCCTGTTCTGTCATCTGAACTGTCGTCCTGTTCTGTCATGTTAACTGTCGTCCTGTTCAGTCATGTTAACTGTCGTCCTGTTCTGTCATCTGAACTGTCGTCCTGTTCAGTCATGTTAACTGTCGTCCTGTTCAGTCATCTGAACTGTCGTCCTGTTTTGTCATCTGAACTGTCGTCCTGTTCAGTCATGTTAACTGTCGTCCTGTTCAGTCATGTTAACTGTCGTCCTGTTCAGTCATGTTAACTGTCGTCCTGTTCAGTCATCTTAACTGTCGTCCTGTTCTGTCATTTTAACTGTCGTCCTGTTCAGTCATCTGAACTGTCGTCCTGTTCAGTCATCTGAACTGTCGTCCTGTTCTGTCATCTTAACTGTCGTCCTGTTCTGTCATCTGAACTGTCGTCCTGTTCTGTCATCTGAACTGTCGTCCTGTTCTGTCATCTGAACTGTCGTCCTGTTCTGTCATCTGAACTGTCGTCCTGTTCAGTCATGTTAACTGTCGTCCTGTTCTGTCATGTTAACTGTCGTCCTGTTCTGTCATCTGAACTGTCGTCCTGTTCTGTCATCTGAACTGTCGTCCTGTTCAGTCATCTGAACTGTCGTCCTGTTCAGTCATCTTAACTGTCGTCCTGTTCAGTCATCTTAACTGTCGTCCTGTTCAGTCATGTTAACTGTCGTCCTGTTCAGTCATGTTAACTGTCGTCCTGTTCTGTCATGTTAACTGTCGTCCTGTTCAGTCATGTTTACTGTCGTTCTGTTCAGTCATGTTAACTGTCGTCCTGTTCAGTCATGTTAACTGTCGTCCTGTTCAGTCATGTTAACTGTCGTCCTGTTCAGTCATGTTAACTGTCGTCCTGTTCAGTCATGTTAACTGTCGTCCTGTTCAGTCATGTTAACTGTCGTCCTGTTCTGTCATGTTAACTGTCGTCCTGTTCAGTCATGTTAACTGTCGTCCTGTTCAGTCATGTTAACTGTCGTCCTGTTCAGTCATGTTAACTGTCGTCCTGTTCAGTCATGTTAACTGTCGTCCTGTTCAGTCATGTTAACTGTCGTCCTGTTCAGTCATGTTAACTGTCGTCCTGTTCAGTCATGTTAACTGTCGTCCTGTTCAGTCATGTTAACTACTCGGTTACTATCGTAACCTTAGTTCCCTG
The DNA here is from genome assembly GCA_029959095.1 of Rhinichthys osculus. NCBI lineage: Eukaryota > Metazoa > Chordata > Actinopteri > Cypriniformes > Leuciscidae > Rhinichthys > Rhinichthys osculus. Next base: position 39,508,340 of record JARWKJ010000009.1, read on the forward strand.
AGAGAGGGAACGAGTATTGCGTAGCTATACGCAGTGGGGAAACTCCTTTTCCTCGATTTACTGAAGCCTATATGTAAAACGCATTTGCAGCTGCACAGCTAGCACACTGAGCGTCTGACACGCTCATAGGCTGTGCTGCAGCAACTGCACATCCAATGGCGCGGGCGAATCTGACGCACGACCAATGAGCTAGCCCAACGTCAGAGCCCGTCGAGGGGGCGTGGCCCAGCCTATATAAACCCCCGAATTCGCCATTATAGCAGGTTTATACGACTGAAGCGACCACTTCACCAGTTACCATAGTGCGGCCGGCTACGCAATACTCGTTCCCTCTCTCAGGGAACTGAGGTTACGATAGTAACCGAGTAGTTCCCTTTCGAACGGTCACTTCGTATTGCGTAGCTATACGCAGTGGGGACGCCATGCAAAACGCCGCACCCTGAGTAACTGGTTGCCCTGCCACTCAGGACCTCTGAGCTAACAGAACAAGCCAGAACCCAATAACATATGCATATACATGTATATATTGTCAGGGTTGATACAAAAGGATCCAAAAGCAAAGGAAGTTCAATGCAAAGTCTTTAATGTCCAACAAAAACAGCTTTAAGAATAACAGCTCAGAACTAGAACAGAAAAAGGTGCTCTCCAGAAAGACAGCTTCTCAGTGGATACTTTGTCGGGAGAGAATACGAAGAACAGAAAATACTCTCAGAATAACTGGTCCTTGAAGCTGGCAGCTGAGCAGAGAGAACAACGGATGAACCTCACCGAAGCAGGTCACAGGAGACAACAAGGCGAATACTGCTACACAAGACAAGACATAGGTAAGACTCCTTTTAACTGACAAAATGAGAGAACGTACTCACACAATAATCCGACACAGAACAGAGAGAACAAACACTAGAAGTAGACTGAGTAATTAGACAAGACAAGACACAGGTGTGAGCGGACAGCAGCGAGAGCGCTGATACTGATGATCAACAGGTGAAGGCAGAGCGCAAACATGACAGTATGTGTGTGCGCTGTAGAGTGAGAGAAATGGGTGTGTAAAAGGGTGTGTGTGTGGTGGTATGAGAGTGAGAAAGAGCAGATAAGCAACCCAGATCCTGACAGTACCCCTCCCTCAACGAGCGCCACCAGGCGCTCCCAAGGAAGAGGTCTGGCGAGACCGATAGAAATCCTCGATGAGCGAGCGGTCCAGGACGTCCCGGGCCGGAATCCACTGCCTCTCCTCAGGCCCATAGCCCTCCCAGTCCACCAGGAACTGGTGGCCACGCCCCCGAGGACGAACGTCAAGCAGCTTGCGAACTCTGTAAATGGGATCCACCTCGTCGAGAGGCGGAGGAGGAAGGGCGGGACGGGCGGGAGCTCGAATGACAGGCTTGATACAGGACACATGAAAAACAGGGTGCACCCGACGTAACTGACGAGACAATCTGAGCTTGACAGCTGCCGGACTTAGGACCTTCAAAATAGCAAAAGGACCAACAAATCGGGGCATAAGTTTCTTAGAGCCCTCGTGAACAGGAAGATTCTGGGTGGAAAGCCAAACCTTCTGCCCACAAACGTAACGAGGGGCCCTAACCCGACGACGATTAGCAGCCTTACGAGTGCGCGCCCTAGTACGACATAACGCAGATCTCACTCTCCTCCAAGTACGCTTGCACCGAAGAATAAAAGCCTGAACGGATGGCACGGAAGTCTCAGACTCTTGAGAAGCAAAAAGTGGGGGTTGGTAACCGAGACAACTCTCAAACGGGGATAACCCAGTAGCGGACGAAGGAAGCGAATTATAGGCATATTCGGCCCAGGCAAGCTGATCGCACCAGGATGCAGGGGTCTGTGAAGTCAAGCTGCGCAACATACGGCCGAGAATCTGATTAGTCCGTTCGGCTTGTCCATTGGTCTGAGGATGAAATCCTGACGACAGACTGGGGGACGCCCCAATCAGTCGGCAGAACTCCCTCCAGAACTGAGAGGCGAATTGGGGCCCTCTGTCAGACACAATGTCCGAAGGAAGACCATGAATCTTAAAAACGTGATCTACCACGATCTGGGCGGTCTCTCGGGCGGACGGAAGCTTAGGAAGGGGGATAAAACGAGCTGTCTTAGAGAAACGGTCGACTACAGTAAGAATCACTGTGTTACCGGCGGACGAAGGAAGACCAGTAACAAAATCCAAAGCAATGTGCGACCAGGGGCGTGACGGAATAGGGAGTGGTCTGAGGAGACCCGCAGGCGGGGTATTGCTAGACTTAGTCTGGGCACAGACAGGACAAGAAGCTACAAACTGACGTATGTCACGTTCTCTAGTGGGCCACCAAAATCTCCGACGAATAGTGGCCAAGGTACCCTTAACACCAGGATGGGCGACTAACTTAGAGGCGTGGCCCCACTGGAGGACGGATGAACGAACGGTGGGAGGAACAAATAACGTCCCTGTCGGGGCACGAGGAGGTCTGACAGCGAGTGAGAGAGCCCTCTTAACAGTCTGCTCAACTCCCCAGACGGCAGCTCCGACCACGCAGTGCTGGGGTAGGATAACCTCCTTGGTCGAAGCTGCCTCTGTGGAGCCGAACAGCCGTGAGAGGGCATCGGGCTTAACGTTCTTGGAACCTGGCCTAAAAGAGATCGAAAAATCAAAACGACCAAAAAATAATGCCCAGCGGGCCTGACGAGCGTTAAGTCTCTTGGCGGAGCGGATGTATTCGAGGTTACGGTGGTCAGTCCAAACGATAAATGGAATACTGGTCCCCTCTAACCAGTGCCGCCACTCCCCCAAGGCTAACCGAACCGCCAAAAGCTCCCGGTTACCAACATCATAATTGCGCTCTGCCGGTGAAAGGCGATGGGAAAAGAAGGCGCACGGGTGAACCTTGTCATCAAGAGAAGAACGCTGCGACAAAATAGCCCCAACCCCTACATCGGAAGCGTCGACCTCGACTATAAATTGTCTCTCAGGATCAGGGGTAACCAAAATGGGCGCGGAGGTGAACAACCTTTTGAGTCGATCGAACGCATCTTGTGCCATCTCTGACCAAACAAACTGAGACTTAGTCGAGGTGAGAGCAGAGAGAGGAGCGGCAACCTGACTGAAGTTACGAATGAATCGTCTGTAAAAATTAGCAAAACCTAAAAATCGCTGGAGGGCAACACGAGAATTAGGAATGGGCCAGTCGAGGACCGCCCGCACCTTCTCGGGATCCATGCTGATTCCCTCAGCAGAGACCACCGAACCAAGGAAGGTGACAGATTGCGAATGAAACACACATTTCTCAGACTTAGCGAAGAGACGGTTCTCAAGTAGACGTTGCAAAACCCGACGAACGTGTTGAACGTGTACTTCGAGTGAGGGTGAGAAAATGAGGATGTCGTCCAGATAAACGAAAACAAAGACATTTAACATGTCACGCAAAACGTCGTTGACCAACGCCTGAAAAACAGCGGGAGCGTTGACCAGCCCGAAAGGAAGAACGCGATACTCAAAGTGACCTATAGGGGTGTTAAACGCGGTCTTCCATTCGTCTCCCTGCTTTATACGAACAAGATGGTAAGCATTTCGCAAATCCAATTTAGTAAAGATCTTTGCGCCCTGCAAGATCTCGAAAGCTGACGACATAAGGGGCAAGGGATAGCGGTTCTTGACCGTTATGTCGTTCAACCCCCGATAATCAATGCAAGGACGCAAAGATCCATCCTTCTTCTTAACAAAGAAGAAACCAGCACCAGCTGGCGAGGAGGACGGAACAATAATTCCAGCGTCAAGGGATTCAGAGAGATATTTCTCTAAAGCCTCTCGTTCAGGCGCCGAGAGAGAATACAATCTACCGCGAGGCGGCGTGGTGCCAGGAAGGAGATCGATGCAACAATCGTAGGGGCGGTGAGGCGGTAGAGAAACGGCCCGGGAACGACTGAAAACCGCCCGCAAATCGTGGTACTCCTCCGGGACCCCAGACAGATCACCAGGCTCCTCCTGAAAAACAGACACAGAAGAAACCACAGGAATAGCAGACACTAAACAATTAACATGACATGAAAGACTCCAAGACAAAATGGTATTCTTGACCCAGTCAATATGAGGGCTATGCTGGACTAGCCAGGGATGTCCTAACACAACGGGGGTATAGGGGGACTGAAAAATGAGAAAAGAAATAGTCTCTTGATGGTTTCCTGAGACGGTGAGACTCACCGGACTGGTGACACGGCGAACATTAGAGAGAATACTACCATCCAGGGCAAAGACGGTGGTGTTCCCCTTTAAGTCCACCAGGGGGATGTTATGTTCCCGGGCCCATCTCTCATCAATAAAGTTCCCCTCAGCCCCTGAGTCGATCAACGCGGGACATGAAACGGTGGAACCGGCCCAACGAAGGACGGCGGGCAGGGTGGTACAGGATCTGGATGAAGAGGACAAAACAGTCGCGCTCGCCAGTACTCCTCTGTCTACTGGCGAGCTCTGGCTTTTACTGAACACGAAGCTGCGAAGTGGCCAGCCGAGCCGCAATAAAGACACAGTCTGTTGGAGATGCGACGTTGTTTCTCCTCTGGCAGAAGACGAATGCCACCCAACTGCATGGGCTCTGGATCAGGTCTAGCAGAGACAGGAAAAGGAGGTTCGCGAGGAGTGGAGGAAGCAGCACGGGCACGTCGCCGTTGCTCAAAGCATCTATCGAGGCGAATCGCCAGCTCTATCAGTTGGTCAAGCTGGCCCGGAGAACCGCGAGCATAAATCTCCTCCTTTAAATCCACATTCAAACCCTCCAGGAAGCGCGCGACCAGAGCAGGTTCATTCCATTCAGCTGTGGTGGAAAGGGTGCGGAATTCAATCGCGAAATCAGCCACTGTTCTCCTCCCCTGGCGAATCGTGGTGAGAAGACGCGAAGCCTCGCGTCCGAAAACTGACTGGTCGAAAACCTTAATCATCTCGTCCTTAAAGAGATCAAAACAGTGACAGCAGGAAGTCCCAGCCTCCCAAACGGAGGTTCCCCACTCACGAGCGCGTCCAGTCAATAACGAAATCACATAGGCGACGCGGGCACGATCCTCCGCATAAGTCTGTGGTTGCAGGGAAAAAACTACCTCACACTGAGTCAAAAAGGCTCTACATTCCGTAGGCTCACCTGCATAACATGGAGGATTGTTCACACGAGGTTCGGGAAGAGAAGGACGACTCTGAACAACTGGTGATTCCTGGTGAGCATGAAGGAGGCGTGCAGACAAATCATTAACCTGTGCGGCCAAACATTCCACCGCATTTCTGGCAGCAGATAATTCCTCCTCGTGACGACCCAGCATAGCTCCTTGGATCTCTACAGCAGAAAAAAAAGATTCCTCCTTTGCTGGATCCATTCTGGTCGGATTATTCTGTCAGGGTTGATACAAAAGGATCCAAAAGCAAAGGAAGTTCAATGCAAAGTCTTTAATGTCCAACAAAAACAGCTTTAAGAATAACAGCTCAGAACTAGAACAGAAAAAGGTGCTCTCCAGAAAGACAGCTTCTCAGTGGATACTTTGTCGGGAGAGAATACGAAGAACAGAAAATACTCTCAGAATAACTGGTCCTTGAAGCTGGCAGCTGAGCAGAGAGAACAACGGATGAACCTCACCGAAGCAGGTCACAGGAGACAACAAGGCGAATACTGCTACACAAGACAAGACATAGGTAAGACTCCTTTTAACTGACAAAATGAGAGAACGTACTCACACAATAATCCGACACAGAACAGAGAGAACAAACACTAGAAGTAGACTGAGTAATTAGACAAGACAAGACACAGGTGTGAGCGGACAGCAGCGAGAGCGCTGATACTGATGATCAACAGGTGAAGGCAGAGCGCAAACATGACAGTATGTGTGTGCGCTGTAGAGTGAGAGAAATGGGTGTGTAAAAGGGTGTGTGTGTGGTGGTATGAGAGTGAGAAAGAGCAGATAAGCAACCCAGATCCTGACATATATAACAGACCAGACACAGTCGGGTCTGAATAATATATATATAAAGTCAGTAACAACTAACAGAATATACTAACCAAACCAGACACCGTCGGGATTATTAGTATAACTTTATTACCGGCCGAAGCGGGTTTATATAAATATGTATGTGATTATGCACAGTAATTTTTGTAGACAAGACCAGCCACTGACAGGTCTCAATCATACCGAAAGCACCTTCGCCTGCAGGGAAGGTACCTCCATATTATAGAACTTCATAAATGTGGAAGGCGAGGACCAGCCGGCCGCATCACAAATATCTTGAATGGGAAAACCAGATGACCAAGCCCACGACGAGGCCATACCTCTGGTTGAATGGGCCTTGACACCTATGGGGCAAACCTGACCCATTGCAGTGTAGGCCAAAGAGATGGCATCCACTATCCATCTAGACAGTCTTTGCTTAGTGACTGGATCACCCTTAGATCGGCCCCCAAAGCAGACAAACAGCTGTTCTGATTGTCTAAAAGACGCAGAACGCTCCAGATAGATTCTCAACGCCCTGACAGGGCAGAGAAGATTAACCTCCCCATCCTCGGCAGAAGGGGGAAGGGCTAATAGCGTAATAACTTGTGCTCTAAACGGCGTTGAGAGCACCTTGGGTACATAACCATGCCTGGGTTTGAGAATGACTCTGGAGTCATCCGATCCAAACTCCAAACATGCAGGACTCACAGAGAGGGCCTGCAGGTCTCCCACTCGCTTGATAGATGCCAATGCCAACAGGAGAGCAGTCTTTAGCGAAAGTGGTTTTAGATCAACCGACTGGAGCGGCTCAAAAGGTGGTCCCCTCAGGGCCCTAAGGACCGTGGAGAGGTCCCAAGGCGGCACCGAAGGGGGCCTGGAGGGGTTAATCCTCCTAGCACCCTTCAGAAACTTTACCACCAGGACAGTTGATATGTAAGCTCTGCTCCGTGCTCGACCAGAGGCCGGAGGCAGGCTTGCCCTCGTGCAGCGCTCCCCAACCCATGTTGGATGCATCTGTAAAAACCACTTTCCTCCTGGAAACTATCCCCATGGTCACCCCCTTGCAGTACCAGTCCTGAGCCCGCCAGGGAACCAGTGTTCTCAAACACCCCTGATTCACCATAATGCGCAGGCTGCCTGACTGCCATGCATGGGTTGGCACACGGCGTTTCAGCCAGTGCTGCAGCGGGCGCATGTGCAGTAATCCCATGTGGAGTACTGATGATGCAGCTGCCATTAGACCAAGCAGTCTCTGAAACCTCTTCAGAGGCGCGCGCTCCCGCGCCCTGAATGTGGCTACCAGTGTCTGCACAGAGAGCGCGCACTCTTGAGTGAGCCGCGCTTTCATTGTCACCGAGTCTAAAACTGTGCCCAGAAAGACCACAGTCTGGCTGGGGTTCAGTTCGCTTTTGGCAACATTGATTGTGAGACCCAGGCACTTTAAATGGCTGAGAATCAAATCCCTGTAAACTATTAATTCGTCTCTCGACTGCGCTAGCACCAGCCAGTCGTCGAGATAATTCAGCACACGCACTCCCTGGCTTTTCAGCGGGGAGAGCGCTGCATCCATACATTTCGTGAATGTACGGGGTGCCAGAGCCAGACCGAACGGCAGAACGGTGTATTGATATGCCCTCCCCTCGAAGGCGAATCTCAAAAATGGCCTGTGACGAGGGTCGATCTGAATATGAAAGTATGCATCTTTCAGATCCATTGAAACGAACCAGTCCCCCGGGCGAAACTGCGCGAGAATTTGTTTGAGTGTTAACATTTTGAAAGGCCATCTCACGAGAGCCCTGTTCAAACGCCTCAGATCTAGTATGGGTCTGAGCCCGCCGTCTTTCTTTGGAATTAGAAAATAGCGGCTGTAAAATCCCGAATACATTAGCGCGGGAGGGACTGACTCTATCGCTCCTTTTGCTAATAATTCCTGAACTTCGGTGCGAAGCACGTGATTCACGCCGCTTCTCACCGATGTCTCGATAACCGCCTGGAATTTCGGGGGTCTGCGAGCGAATTGGAGCGAGTAGTCTCGCTTTATAGTGTTTATGACCCAACTCGACACACCAGGGATGGCTTGCCAGGCCATCACTCGTGTGGCTAGGGCGTGACACACTGAATGGGGGGGACCGCCTAACATAGGGGGACCTGATACCCTTATAATGTGATTTGTGCACATACTGAGTGTTTGACTGACTATATAGGCTTTTGCCCGGGGGGAAGTCAGTGTTACAACAGGGCGGGGGCCGCCTAGTGAAGGGGGACCGTGAACCCGTGTGTTGTGATTGTGAAACATGCTCTTTTTGTGCTTTATTTGGGTCACCGTGAAAACGGCGTTTGTTTGCAGAGACGCGCTCACTGCTGCGGGCCTGTTTACAATAATAAAATCCCCAGCCGCCTGAACTGAACAGGGAGCTGTGGGAAGTTTTGCTGGTTTCTTCGAGGGTGGTCCGGCTAGCGCGAGACACGAGCCCTCTCTCTTTCCCCTCCGTGCTAGGACGACTTCGGAGGCGCCTGGTCGGCCACGGCGCTGGGTCGAGGGCCTTGACGCCTGGGGAGCGGGTAGCGCTTCGCGGGCCTTGACTGGCGCTGGCTATCAGCCGCAGGGCGGGGCTGAGAGGCCTGTTTCGCCGGCTTGGCTGGATGAGGCGAAGGCGGCGGCTTGGGCTTGCTGGACGCGGAGCTCGAACGTTTCGGCAAGAAGTGTCGCATGGCCTGGGACGCTTTCTGTGCCTCCGTGTACCTCTCCGAGAATCCCTTCACCGCCGGGCTGAAGAGACCGGAGCTGGACACCGGGGCGTCGAGAAACCTCGTTTTGTCGGCCTCCTTGATTTCGGTGAGGTTAAGCCACAGATGGCGCTCGAGCACGACCAAACTAGCCATATTTTTGCCGATGGCCTGTGCTGTAGACTTAGTAGCACGCAGCGCTAAGTCCGTAGCACTCCTCAGGTCCCGAAAGGTCTCCGGGTCTGGGCCAGCCTCGTCCATGGACCGGAGGAGTTTGGCCTGGTAGACCTGCAACACGGCCATCGTGTGCAGGGCCGATGCAGCCTGACCGGAGCGTCAGCGAGGGCTGAAGTGTTACGGCAGGGTTTGTTGGGATGAGCGGCTCTAGCTCGCCAGCTAGCTGCAGTGTTCGGGCAAAGATGAGCTGCCACGGCCTCTTCGAGGGGCGGCAAAGACTCATAACCCTTTTCCGCTGTGCCATCCACGGAGGAGAGCGTCGCGGAAACTGCGGATCCCACACGTGCTGAGTATGGAGCGCGCCAGGCCTTGGTTAGCTCCTCGTGGACCTCGGGGAAAAATGGCGCCGGTTTGTGACGCGGGGCCTGCTGGCGCCCCTCCAGAAACCATCCATCCAGCCGACTACGAGGCGGCTCCTCGGGCGAGGCCCACTCGAGCTCGAAGTCCGCGACGGTCTTCGTCAGGATCCGAAGCATTTCGGCGTCGGAGTTCGCCCTGGTCGCTAATCCACTGGCCACCGATTGAGAAGCGGTGACGGGGTCGAGAGAGCCCGGCCACTCGTCCTCAGAAGCGGCGATGGAAAGGCTGTCGTCGCGCTCGAGAGATCCACCGAAGGAGACGAGGCCCGCCACGTGTGTGGGGGGGGGGGGGCTGGTCTCCTGCGAACAGGACCGGTGATGGCATTTGAGTCCGAGAAAGTGAAGCACGCGGGGACGCGGCCGGCATGCGTTCACAAATCTCCATACCCTCCGGTTGCCGTTGGCTGCGACGCTTCTTCTTCCTCGGAATGGAAAGCGTGGTTGAAACGGCCTCGCCGTCCCGGGAGAGAGCTAGCCGATTGCGCAGCACGGAGATAGGCATGCAGTCGCAGGCCTCACATCCGCCGGCAGAGAGAGCATTCTCTGCGTGGTCGACACCCAGGCAGGAAATGCAGCTCGTGTGCTGGTCTGCCTCGTGCAGACGGCCTAGTGATCAACTTGCTAAAAAGTAAATACAACATGAGCCATACAGAAAAGCCACTTGTGATCAGTTTTGTATGTTTGTAATTGACATCATGTTTCTTTTTGTACAGTTTGCTAAAACTATAGTCTCCGATCGTGGTCAAACATATAGGAATTTATGAAAAACATGAACAGATATTTCTACATGAGATATTTATTTTAGAACATCTTTCAGCTATGTCTACGAAACATCGACATGAAAGATGAGTATTGCTGTTTTTCTGTTACCTATAAAACTATTATACTTCAAACTCGTCTACCTATTGCCCATTTCACAGCACAGTCATAGATACATCGTTATGTTGTGTATGTCGCTAAACAACGGTTAAGCTAATGAATTACCGTTGAAAGGCGGGATGATTCATTTTTTATTCCGTCAACACCGATACTTTGACACTAGAGTTTTAGTCAGGAGTCTTTTAGGCCTGATCCAGAAAATAGGCATTGTGTTTTATGTCTTAATAATCGTTCTTCTTTTTATGAAAAGTAAGCAGTTTTTTGGCCTCATCATCAAAAATGTTTTAACATATTGTAAATATCAATTGTTTTATAAATTATATGTGAAACACGCTCAGTCGCATTAGAGTCGGATTCTTGTTTAAATTGAACATTGTTATTGAACCGCTAGTGTTCTTAAATTCCACTTCAGATGACCCAGTTAGCAGCATTGACAACAGCAAAGATGATTATGTGCCTGACTCTGAGAGCTGTTCAGAAGAGAGCCTTCCACAGCCTTTGTCCAGTCCTTCATCTCCCAGTATAACATTAGATGGGAATGCTTCATCTTCCATGAATGAACACAAAGAATGTCCCCCACATGAGGATGTGGAGACAATAACTCATTCAGACAATGACAGCAGTGAAGAGGTTTCCGTTATGAAACTGAAAGAGACTGCAAAAGGCCAAAGAACGTTCAACAAAAAGCAGTATTGCTTTTACTGCTCCAAACCATTCTTCAAAATGGCAAGACACTTGGCACCTACATAAAAATGAGGTGGAAGTAGCAAAGGCTCTTTCTTTTCCAAAGTGTTCTAAAGAAAGGAGGATTAATCTGGATTTTTTGAGGAATAAAGGCAGCCGTGTACACAACACAAATGTTCTAAAAGCTGGCAAAGGAGTGTTGGTGCCACGTCAGCAATCCACCGCTAAACCTGTGAATGTTAAGGACTACATGCACTGTTTGAACTGCCAAGGGCTTTTCAGATCAAAAGCACTTTGGAGGCATATGCAAAGGTGCAACCTGGCCAAGAAGTGCCAGGTCACAAAACAAGGTAGATCGAGAGTTCAAGTGCTTACGCGCAGCCTGATCCTGAAGGAGTAACAAAAAAATGATGGAAACTGATCAGTGACATGAAGCAAGATGAAGTAACACAGGCGGTTAAAAGTGATACATGTATCATAAAATTTGGAGAACACTTGTGCAATAAAATGGGCAGCGACAAAACCAAGCACGAATACATCAGAACTAAAATGCGTGAGGCTGGAAGGCTGTTGGTGTGTGCTAGGAAAGTGGGAAATCTACAGAGTATTAAATACTTTTTCATACCCTCAAACTTCTATCATGTTATAATATCAAGGCTGTTAAAGATACCAAGGGATTCCGAGATGAAGATGAAGTCTTCACAATTCCATCTTTGGCATTAAAACTGGGCCACAATCTTAAAAAAATGTCCGATATTGCAGAATGTGAAGCAAGGATCGCAGGAGAGGGAAATGATGTCCAAAATGTTCAAGCAAATGTATGAAACAAAATGGAATGAATATGTCATCCTCAGCCTTGAAGACGCTTAATGAAGTGAATTAGAAATCTCCAGAACTTCTCTCTTTTACTGAGGATGTTAAAAAAATGCACATTCATCTCAGCAATCAAACTAAACTGTACCAAGAAAAGCTCAAACTTGAGAAAAGTCAGAAGAACTGGTCAAAACTTGCCGAAATAACTGTGTGAAGTTATTCTGTTTAATCGCAGGAGAGCAGGAGAAGTTTAGAAAAATAGGTTGAATTCATATCTTCTCCGAAACACATCTGTTTTACACTCCGATGTCGCTGATGCTTTATCTGAAGTTGAGCAGGAGCTCCGTCAGCATTTCCAACGCATCGAAATTAGAGGCAAGCAAGACAGAAAGGTGCCAATACTCCTGACCCCAAGTATGCTGGACTCCATAGAGCTACTTGTAAAGAATCGTCAAACATGTGGTGTACTGGATGAATCTTTTTTTTCTTTTCGCAAAGCCCATGACTGAGACCTCATTCTACCATGGCACGGATTGCATTCTTATTTGTAAGACTCTATATAACAGTAGCAAGGGTCAAAGGAAAACAAATGTCTCGCGAAAATAGACTTTTAACATTTAAAAACAGACATTTTCAAATTCCAAAGCATGTATAATATGTATACAATGTGTAGTCAGATACAAATAAGCCTATAATATGAACGCAACTGCGAAATTTTACTTCTTTTTTTTACAGGCTCGGGAAGAAAATGCCATGAAACTTTGCACGTCGCGTTATATGCTATTGTCTGTAAGGTATATATATTTTCCTCCAATTGACCCTATTATTATAAAGAAAAAGCTTAACGTCAATGCAGTAAGACGATGATATTAAAGGTGCCCTAGAATGTTTTTTTTTTTTTTTTTTTAAATGTTTCCTGGGTTACCCTTATAATGTTAGTATGTTTTTTAGATAAAAAATAATCATAATTTAGAAATAAATGGCATTTTTCCTAGCCTGCTTTTAGCCTCTGATTTGAACACTCTGTTTGAAGGGGCGTGTCTCTGTGGGATTCAGTGTAACCGCGGCCACTGCTGTGATTGGCTGTGGGATTCAGTGTTACCGCGGCCACTGCTGTGATTGGCTGACATGCTTGCATATGAAATAGCTACGCATTACATGTGAAACTCTCTCCCGAATACTTTTACTACTGCTATTATACGTTTTTACTATAACAGCTATCGAGATTAACGAATCGTGAGATGTTTTTAAAGTATTTAGATCTATTCCCATCACATAAAATGTTGCCGTGATGAGCATTGAGCAGATGACGTGTTGATCGCGAGAATGAAGATCTTATCATTGCAAAGCAGTTTCTGCACTCTCTCTAATGCTTTCACCAATGCAAACACGATGATGTAAATACAGTAAGAGCTTCGTTGTGCAGTAACGTGCGTCATTGATTTCATAACGAGTTTGGCAAGTGTCCAGATAAACTCGCGCTGTGTGGAAAGATTGTTCTTTGATCGCTTTCTGTATATAATTTGTTCACAGTTTAAATACGATTATTTTCATCCTACTAAAAGAAACGATGTGAAGCTGATATTTTAGTCACTGGCTTGACTTACTGATGCATAAACAGTATTGAACGATTTTGAGAGAAAGATTACCTGTCTGAACTTGAACAATTACACATCAGAAAGTGTTGCTTGGTAGCTCGATCCGAGGCCAGCTCTGTATTGGCCCAAGTTGAGGAAACAGTCGGTGAAATGTTTGGAAATTTCAAGAGAAAATAAAATTAACCCATTGTTTCTTCAGAGGCTCAGATGAAGGAACTAAAAAATACTTTTGTGTTCATGTGTACATCCACACTGAGCAACTGCCATGCTTCGGCTGCGCAGTTCCGCCTGGCATTGAGGGCTGGCATTATGCAAATATTTGGAGGCGTACATATTAAAGATCCTGACTATTGCATCACAGTCGGTATTGTGTGGAGAACCGACCGTTTTTCAGGGGTATTTTTCATAAACGTGAATTAAATGAAAACGCGAAAACAGTCCAGTTTGAGATTCACTCTATGTCATGTCCATGCACTGAACTCTTGTTATTTGACTATACCAAGGTAAATTCAATTTTGAATTATAGGTCACCTTTAAAACTCAGTAGCCTAGCTACACCTTATTAAACATGCAACTCGCTATATTGCACGTTAAGCATTTTATATTGGTTTTCTATGGATGTTGTTCATAATCTGATTTAATCAGTTTGCCTATACAAAGTATAATTTATTAATAAGGTAGGCCTACATTGTGTAGTAAATTTGGTGCTTCAATATCACTCACATTAAGCGTCTTAAATGGGCAAGAATGCTCGATTACGCTGCCGTTGTCTGTTTTAGCAGAATACTGCCATCTAGTGGTAGCAGGTTTTCTCAGACAGTGTGTGTGGATCGTGCAAGGCTAAACCGGCGAAATGAAAGTCTCAAAATCCAAATGAATCAATTAGGATCGACTCAGAAACGAGTCAATGAATGCACGCGTGTCACCTGATCCACAATTTCACATCTTAACTTGTTGCATGCGCAAATTCTGAGCTACATTAATACAAAATCGAAGTTTTGTATTAAAAACTGTGTCTATTTGTGCAAAATGCTGCACATTCATATGATTCTGGATTTTGCACAAACAAGTTGTATTGTATTAGTTTAAATGTAGTGATGCACATTTGTGAATTTGTCAAATAGATGGGTAGTTGTGCACACATTAATAACTAGCCTATTCATTTGTAGTTGTTTGTGTCTGGGTTGTGAAATGCTTAAAAACCGCGAAAAGAAAGTCTCAAAATCCAAATGAATCAAATGAGATTGACTCAGAAAAGACGTTAATGAATGCATGCGCGTCACCTGACCCACACAAGCACATCTTCTTTGTTGCATGCGCAAATTATGATACACTAATACAAAAGAAAACATTTGTATTCACAAAAATGTCTCTATTTGTACAAATTGCTACACATTCATTCAATTTTGAATTTTGCACACGCAAGTTGAAAGGTATTTGGTTGTGGATAGTAAAACATTTCTGCAACATTAATCAAGTTCATTGATATTTGTGCTTGCATGTGTTAATCATTTTGATACTATATTCATCCCATAATCTGATGTCTCGAGTGCCTTTGGGTTTCGCTCTGTTTGTGCCATCGATTTGTAAGTCGATCGGCTTGTTTCTCTACACTCAGTATGGCCTGTATTGGAGCACTAGATTCATGTGACTCACTGGCTGTATGCTCACTTTGTCCATGACAAAGCTCTGTTGTGTGATCCATCTGGTTTGATGGTCCCACTAGTAACTTTGTATTTGTCCCGTTCGGGACCTCCCTTGTCCCGTTTATTGAGTGCTATGCTGATCTGACTGATACAACAGCAACACGACACTTGAGCATGACCACAACACCGGTCATCATCCAATCACAGGCATCAGACCATTCCAATAAACTATAAATTGAGAATTAATTATTCTTTTGGGACAAATAATTTGATTTGCGAACAGAATCCTCTGCTGTCTGGTCGCTCCCGGTTCGATCCGGTCTCGCGCTAACGGCAAATCCCTTTCATTGTCCAGCCGGGTTCTGATTTCGGCAAATCAATTTTGGTGAATTTCAACAAGATTATTGTTCATGAGTCCAACATCCAGCCACACAAGAAAACATGAAATCTTCCTGAGGGAATAATATGCTGATGTGATTTGTTGCCCAAGAAACATGTCTGATTATTATTAATGTAAAAAAAAAAAAGAAGTTAGGATTATTCGATGAATAGAAGGTTCAAAGAAGATTTTTCCGAAATAAAAAAGCTTTAGTAACATAAATGTCTTTGTCACTTGATTCATTTAATGCGTCCTTGCTGAATAAAAGTAGGCTATTACTTTATTAAATTCATTTAAAATGTAGTGTATAATGTTACAAAAGCTTTCTATTTCAGATAAATGCTATTATATTGAACTGTTTTGTGACTTTTTTTGTGTGACCTTAAAATTCGTTTTAGAATTAAATTGTACATAAACAGGTTAAACAAAACAAACGTGTTTATGTCTGAGAATCTTTTAAACACATACGAACCTGGGGCCTATTCCATGAAGCCGGTTTAGGTGGCTAGCCAGCTATATTTCAGCTTAGTTTCCGCCAACCCTGGGTTTTAGGTACTATGAAAGTAGCTCGGCTTTAATCGGTGTTGGTTGCCATGGTATCTTACGCTGCACGGCTAACCTGCTCCGGGGCAGGTTAAGTTCTGGATTCGAGATCTCAGACTGAAGTTTGACCAATCAGCTGTGAGCAAAGAAACATATAGGTGACGTAACTAATTCCCAGTGTTTGTTGCAATGGCTTTACATTTTCTTTCAAATCCTGTGGACATCTCAGCGCAAATTGTTAGACGAGCACATCGTAGAGAAAGAGTTTTTAGCCGGACAAAATCCCCTTGCCTTTCCTGATAGTGTATGAAAGATACAGATTTTCTGCGGAAGGAATATCTTATCTTTGCGAACTTCTTGAGCCGCACATAAATAATTTAACACATCGAATTCATGCACTTACTGTACCATAAATGGTATTGCGTTTCGTTTTTTTGCAAGTGGTAGCCTACATACTTGCACGATCGGTGATGCACAGAATCTAGGGGAAAACACGGTTTGTCGAACCATTCGCAAGGTGGTCCTCGCTCTGCAGGAGTACATTAATAGTTTAATAGTGTTCCCCAGACATTTATTATTGACCATGTCCATAAGAGAGGGTTTTTATAAAATTGCCGGTAAAATATATTGATAGGGTGACATTAAGGTTTTTTTTTTTTTCAAAAAGCAAATTTCACAAATGTACTATATAATACAGTACATGTTAAGCATTATTTTAATCTTATGATAGGATTCCCTATAGAGTCATTGGAGCAATAGCCTGCACACATGTTGCAATCTCCACTTCTCTAGGAGAACATCAGGCAGATTATGTTAATAGAAAGTCTTTTCACAGCCTTAATGTTCAGGTAGAGATTATGTGAACATGTGAAATTATTATTTTCTGTGAGATGAATCTTTAAATTAATAGTAAAATTAACAGATAACAATCTACTTTCCGTGAGTATGTTGTGTCAGCGCTTTGAGGAAAGCTAGTTAAATTTGGTACAGTACAAAACACTGTTAATTTGAATTGGGACAGCAAAACCTACACAATAACCCCCTATCATGACCCTCATGTGTCAGTAAAACCATAGTAAAAGTTAGAGATGATCTTTGGCATCCTAAAGGCACATTTCAACTGTCTTCGGCGCTTAAGAGTCACCAGAGTGGGCATGCAGATAGTGTCTGCATGTGCCATTCTGCACAATATAGCCACCATAGAAAGGAGCCAGAACAACACAGAAAGCTTCTCCCCAATGAAACTGACCCGAACACACTTGACCACCCAGCTGGTGCAAATGTAGTTGCAATCACCATACAATATTACACTTAAGAGAAAGAAAGCAATATAAATAGAAAGTTGCATTAATAAATAATCATGCTAAAGTGCAGTGTTGGGGAGTAGTTAACTACAAGTAGCGACGCTACTAACTTAACTACATTTTTCAGTAGCTTGGCAGTAGCTCAGTTGCTTTTTAAACAGTGTAGCTTTTCCAGTAGCTAACTACTTTTTGCAGCAAGTAGCGGTGTAGCGCGAGCAAAAGCTACATTGTGTTTTGTTGAGCCTGCGCGAATCAGCGCGATGCAAGGATATTCTTCTTCTTGTTAGATTACAAACTAATTTGTTTTGCCATTACCGCCACCTGTTGTTTATTCACGCATCTTGCGGCTAACGGTTCACTGACGTACAGAAGACCTCAAGCACAAATTTAAGGACGCACATACAGGTGATTAATGGCATTTTAAAATGTATTAATTATCCTGCTTTATTGCTCTCTATGTTAAATCAAATTTCTATTTCTGATTTAATTACAATGAACCGCCATGATCTGTCCGCGTTTGGTAATGAACATAAAAGACCACTAAACTAAAGTTTGCGCCATCGTGTTTCAGTTGAACAAAAAATGTAATCTTAGTTTGTTTATCGCACGACAAAGGCTTTGATCTAATTAAATTGCTGTATAGATTTGTTGTGACTGGTTTCAGAGCGAACCGAACTGTGCTCACAAGCAGCTTGATTCAGGTTCTTCTTTCACAGTAAATTCTGCAAGCTCCATCACTGCATGTGAGCGAGTTTTAACGTGCATTGTCAGTGCCACATGTGAGCGCTTGTTCAATGTATTTTCTTGCCAAAATGCAAACATCTCACAGTCACAATCGGTATTTTTGAGAAAGTCTATACATGCAATTTACGTTGGATGTATATTTTGTTCTTGCAATGTTGTATTTGTTGCAATTTTGCACTTTTGACAAACAGTCTGAGATATTTGAGTGTTGTGTGTAATAAAACAATAAAAATCATAATTGTATTGCATTGTTTTAAATACTAAATATTTTACTTAAAACATTCCTCAGACTCTTATTCAGTTATTTATAATATATGTTGTTAAAAAAAATCAAAAGTAGTTTCAATGTAGCTAGCTACTTTTTGATCGTAACTTGTAGTGTAGCTAACTACTTTTCCAAAAGGGTAGCTTGACTGTAGTTTAACTACTTTAACTAACGAGTAGCTTGTAGCTTGTCAAACTACAGTTTCAAAGTAGCTTCCCCAACACTGCTAAAGTGTTACTTGGTTAAATAGGTTCACATGCTGAGATCAGTTTAATCTAGCTGTTGCATTTATTTGTTAAATGTGGAGCCTCCTCAGCTCACAGTCAGGCTCCTTTAGTGTGCAGTCTAGCTCCATAGGCTCCTTTAGTGTGCAGTCTAGCTCTATAGGCTCCTTTAGTGTGCAGTCTAGCTCTATAGGCTCCTTTAGTGTGCAGTCTAGCTCCATAGGCTCCTTTAGTGTGCAGTCTAGCTCTATAGGCTCCTTTAGTGTGCAGTCTAGCTCTATAGGCTCCTTTAGTGTGCAGTCTAGCTCCATAGGCTCCTTTAGTGTGCAGTCTAGCTCCATAGGCTCCTTTAGTGTGCAGTCTAGCTCTATAGGCTCCTTTAGTGTGCAGTCTAGCTCTATAGGCTCCTTTAGTGTGCAGTCTAGCTCCATAGGCTCCTTTAGTGTGCAGTCTAGCTCCATAGGCTCCTTTAGTGTGCAGTCTAGCTCTATAGGCTCCTTTAGTGTGCAGTCTAGCTCCATAGGCTCCTTTAGTGTGCAGTCTAGCTCTATAGGCTCCTTTAGTGTGCAGTCTAGCTCTATAGGCTCCTTTAGTGTGCAGTCTAGCTCTATAGGCTCCTTTAGTGTAAAGTTTAAAGGGCCCTGACTGAGTCTGTTTCCACCTGAAACATAATTCCACCACAAACATAATCATTACAAGTTTTTGGAGGCTAATCAACTCACAAAAAGTTCCTTGACAAAAACCTGTAATATATGTCAAGGGTTTTAAATCCTTACCTTGTTCACATTTCTTTTGAAGCCTGTTGAGGTGGAGGCTTCAGTTTCTGGGACAGGTTGTGAAAAATCCTACAATAAAAGAGATGTGTAACTTGGGCCAGTCCCTGTTTTATGCCACACATTCAAATGTTTGCCTTAATAAAAAGCCCAGTGCATTCACCTCAGCAACTGTCCCAGAACACAGACAGAGTGTCTTCATCATTTCCTCCTCCCTGATAAATAAAAGTAGGCAAATATGTTTCTGGTGTTCTGTCTGCTGCATACTGACCTCTGTGTGGGAGACTGTGTGTGTGCTGGCTTCAACAGGGACACTGCATTTCCCTCGACTGCAGAACATACAGTCAGCCATATTTAAAACTTAATAAAGTAATGTATCGCACACGTACCCAGTGTTACTTGCTTCGAGGAGCCGGCACCAGGGTCAGATTGTACAGCACCTGTAATCCCATCCATGATCGGCCGTCCCTTATTCCTATCAGAGCCAACTCAGTGTATTCTGGAGGAGTGGCCCTCCACTGGTTTTCGCAATTTCACTCTTTTTCGGTTTGCCTCAAACAAGTGTTAATAAAAAAATAATAAAAGGTTGTGTGTAAATACTTACTAGGCTACTTTGAATTATATTTTTATATTTTGTCTTTATCAGCTGCCAAGAACGTTTGGAGTTGCATCTAAAAATCAATTAATATTAATCTTTATTAGTACATGCAATTTTTTTTATATATTATAAAAATATAGGCTATATTTCACACACACATACATTCATAGCCTATATATACATCATTTTACATGAATAAAGAACGTATTTATTTAGCTTACACATTAACGCAATCAGCAATCTTTCTCCAACAGTCTTGTCTTGCTTTGGCAGCAGAGACCGTATTGTTTCGAGCTTGTAATACATATTTAAATTCATCGTAATTCTGAATGATTATCTCTTGCTCCTCCGCGTAAAAAATATATCGCTCTCGCTCTATCCATATCGAACGCGATTGGTTGTTCGGTGCCAACGTCACTTTGGTATGTGCACGCGCTCGTGGAGTAATCATAGCTTAAGATCAAAGCCTGAGTTGACAGAGAAAGTTGATGAGCTGCGTCATGGTACCAATAAAGCCTGATTGCATCGGTTTGGTTTTGTCAACTCAAAACTAATCCCGTAACTCCGAGTTTGTTCAGCTACCTTCATGGTACAGGCCCCAGAAATGACATATACTGTGTGATACAGTACAAATATTTTGAGTGTCCCTTATTTTCCTGTAAAGAGCCATAAATGTCCCGCATTTTTCTTTTCGGAAGTTGGCAACCCTAACTTAAATAGACCTACAGTGTTAACATTATTTTACTCCAAATGTGTTACAGTTTATCCAGGGGTCTGGCATAAATCTTGCCTTAAGCAAATTAAAAGAGATGACTTTAACAGCACAGCACATGTGAGTATCTACTGAGTGAGTGTTGAACTAGAACGGTCTATATGATTCAATCACCGTGTAAAATAATTTTGCTTTCTCACCAATTCAGGCGCAGCAGTCTCCTAAGGCTTCTGAGGATTAACTGCTGTCAGATCAGGACAAAATTCCACATCCAGAATTGGACCAAATATCATCTGATGATGCTGAGGACATGTCTGACAAGGAATACATACCTGACTCAGAGTCAAAATATGATGATGAATATGATTCAGATGCCAGCATACCCTTAAAGTCAAGTCAGGCAAGAGCCGCACATATTCAAGTAAAACCAGTAATGCCTGATGTTGGAACATCTTATGGGCCAGACACAGGCACCCCAGTCGTGCCCAGTATATCAAAATGTTGGCCACCCCTTAAAAATAAGATGATTTCCAAAGCTGCTGACACATCTAATTCAGCGAAATCTATCAAAGACGCATCAAAGGAAAAGCTAGAGGATGAAGCCGTGACTCATGAACAAGAATTACCACATCTGATTATGAGTAAAACAAACCACTGTTATGTTTGTGGTAAGCCACAAAGCTAAATTTCCCACCACTTGAAAATACACAAGACACACATACTGAAATTGTCCAAGCATTTTCCCTACCTGAGGACTCAAGAGCGCAAGATATTATTAGAAAAAATGAGGAATAAGGGAACTTTTAAACATAACATTGCAGTTTTCCAAGATGGAAGAAAGGAAAGCCAAAAGCTAAAGCACTGGCAGGAAAGTTTATTCACTGTATGTATTGTCAAGGGGTGTACTACATACGTAAGGAGCTTTGGAGACGTGTCCGCAGATGCCCCTTTAAGCCAGAAAACGGCTTATTATTCAGTTTGCCCTGTCACTCTATAACAAACATGGACAAGACCCTACAAAATATGAATATATTCAATAGAAGCTCTGTGAAGTGGGGCGTTTGTTGTTATGGCTGCGTACAGAATTCTCAGTACATAACCTAGAGGACGCTGTTAAACCTGCTAACTTCCAGAGAGTTGTGCAAGCAGTAAAGAAAGTTTCAGGTTTTGATGAAGAAATACACTCGTACCAGAAACCAAGCCTTGCGCTGAAACTGAGCCATACACTGCATAAAATGTATTATTCATAGTAGGGCACTCATGGCAGAAGATGAAGAACTGATCAGGTACCCTGACATATTCAAGAAGTTTTACACCTCCAGGTGGTCTTAGTTGGTGACACACAGTGCCCTTAACACACTGAGTGATGCCAAATACATCAAATCATTAACATTGCCCTTCACTGAAGATGTTCAGATCCTTTATCAGTACCTTGAGAAATCTGCAGAAAGTACCTTCTGCAGCTTGAAGGAAGAGGCCACCACTCAGAACTTTGCTCAACATGCAAAACTCACACTTGCACAAATCATTGTGTTCAATCGAAGACGTGCTGGGGAAGTTTCGAAAATGCGCCTCAAAAGTTTTCATGAAAGGGACAACGCAAAGCTCCATGAAGATGTTGCACTGGGGTTGTCGAAGACTGAACAGAAACTCTGTAACTATTTCAGCCGAATTGAAATCATGGGGGAAAGGGGCAGAAAGGTTGCCGTTCTGCTCACACCAAGTGTGGTCGGTGCTTTGTCACTACTTGCCAGTAGAAGAACTGAATGTGACGTTTGTGCCACAAATGTCTTCCTGTTTGCAAGACCAACGTCAATGAGGCACTACAGAGGACAGGACTGTTTGCGTGTTCATGCAAGCAAGTGTGGAGCAAAGCACCCGGAGTACCTCAGGTCAACACAACTCAGGAAACACGTTGCCACACTTTCACAAGTCCTTAATTTAAAAAACAATGAACTTGATCAGGTTGCAGACTTCCTGGGTCACGACATCCGTGTTCACCATGACTTCTACAGATTACCAGTTCCCACAACACAACTGGCTAAGATTTCCAAACTTCTTTTGTCAATGGAGAAAGGAAACCTTTCCAGCATGCAGGGGAAGTCACTGGATGAGATTGAAATTGAAGGTTTGTACATAAATTAGCCCTTGCAGATATTATCTGAGTGTTTGCTTTTTCCTTTGAATGTTAATTCATAAACATCTAGACTTGTCGTAGTCAACATCCTTTTCCATCACCTTTCATGTCCAAATATAAGTCGAGGACTACTATTCATAAGCTTAAGTCTACAGTATGGCTGGACAGTAATTCAAAATTATGTTTATGTAGGTGCAGTCGATTTACGTTAAATATTAACAATATCATACTGTGTATCTTATGCGCTATGGACCACATTAAACATAAACCGGTATAATAGCTTAAAACTACTCAAGTAAAAATAGTTACTTTGCAAAAAATGGAAAGTACAAAACCGCAGGCCTACTATCTTTTCCCTAGGTCTTTTTATTTGATGTGACTATTTCAACCACAGATTATTATGTCCAGCTATCTATGTGAGTTTTATCAGAGCTGTAAAGTATTTGAGTAAATATAATTAGTTACTGTACTTAAGTATCTTTTTGGCTACTTTGTAGTTGTACTGAGTATCAAAGATATTAGCTACTTTTACTTGACTACATTTTTGAATAAGTAAATGTACTTTTTACTCCAATATATTTGTGATGAGTAATGCAATTACATTTTGCGTTTGTTTCTGCTATAAAGAAGTGAAAAGTGGCATTGACTGAACTATATAGCTTGTTCGCTTTGCCCTTACTCACCCAAACTTGTCAACAAGTCTACTGTCACAATTTGGTCTTGTCTCTGTCACATTTTGGTTTGTTCATGTCATGTTCCATGTCTGTCATGTGATTCCCTGTTTGTCATGTGATCCTGCCATGTGTCTTGTCATTGGTTAATAGTCTGTTCATTGTTCACAGGTGTCCCTTGAACATCTTGTCATTAGTCTTGTGTATTTAAGCCCCCATGTTTGCCATGTGTCTTTGTCAAGTATTGTTTCCTGTAACCTCTGTTGTGTGAGTCCATGTCCACAGTTTTGTTTCATGCCACATCATGCTTTTGTTTTAAGTTTTGATCTTGATATATTTTATTATTGAATAAACTGCACTTGGGTTCTCGCTACAACTTGCCTCCAGTGGATCCTTACATCTACTTTACGTGAATGCGAGTGCATTAGTATATTATCCAGTATATTGACAAGGCCTTTTTGAAGGATATTGGTTTACCTGTGGCCTTTTTGTGGCCTACTTCAGCTTAAACTGAGACTTGAGAGTTTGTAGACGCTTAAAGCTAAAAACAACTTGAGGTTGACTACATGAAGACAGAATTTTCATTTTTAACTATCCCTTTAAGAGGCTGTTGTGTCGACCCTGATTTATTGCACTATTGAGGTGTTCAGTTTTATTTAGATTTTAGAAAATAAACATGATTTCTCATTTTACAAATCAATTGTTTCTTATTTTCACCTGCATGTCTCTCAGGTGTCAAGGACTAGTGCATCTTTGACCTGGAGGAGAGTCTAGCGGGCTCTACTCCAAGTAAGACAGCACCGGATTCCAGACTGGGAAAAATAGGTGGCTGGTATCCTACACTACACACAAATGGGGATAGGCCCGTAGATGACACTGGTAATGAGTTATGTGCGTACTCAACCCATGAGAGTTTCTGGCTCCAGGAGGAAGGATTCTGAGAAACCAAAGATCACAACACTCTCTCTAAATCTTGGTTGGCACGCTCGGTCTGGCCGTTGCTCTGAGGATGAAAACCAGAAGAGAGACTGACACTCGCTCCCAGTAAACGACAAAACTCTCTTCAAAATTTGGAAATAAATTGGGGACCCCTGTCAGAGACCACGTCCATCGGGAGGCCATGTAAACGAAAAACATGATCTATGACGGCAACCACTGTCTCCTTGGCAGATGGCATCTTGGGTAAGGGAATGAAATGAGCCGCCTTCGAGAACCGGTCCACTACGGTCAAAATGACCGTATTGCCCTGGGAGGGTGGGAGGACGGGAGGACGGGAGGGCAGTGATAAAATCTAGCGCAATGTGGGACTAGGGTCTCGAATTTGGTAGTCTTACCACGAACACAGACCGAACATGCCAAAACAAAACTTCGAATGTGGCGAGTCATGACCAAAAAACTAGTGCGACTGACTCCTGGATGACACGCTACGTTGGAACAATGATCCCACCGAATAACGTCGGACTGTAATCCCTCCGGCACGAATAAACGACTCGAAGGCGTTACCCCTTCTAAGGCCAAACGGACCTTCGACTCGATCTCCGATATGAGTGTGGAGACAATGAGTCTCTCAGGAAGAATGCACTCGGGAGTGGATGGGCGATTGGAACGGTTAAAAATATGAGATAAAGCATCGGGCTTGATGTTTTTAGAATCCGGACGATATGAAAGGGAAAACTCAAAACGACCGAAAAAAAGTGCCCACCGAGACTGCCTGGAGTTGAGTCGTTTAGCAGATCTGATATATTCAAGGTTCTTATGATCGGTCCAGACGATAAAAGGTACCCCCGAACCCTCTAGCCAATGACGCCATTCCTCCAACGCTAGCTTGACTGCCTGTAACTCTCTGTTACCAATATCATAATTACACTCAGCAGGTGACAAACGATGAGAAAAAAACGCGCAAGGGTGCATCTTATCATCCGTGGGGGAACGCTGGGAAAGAACCGCTCCTACCCCCACCTCTGATGCATCGACCTCCACCACAAACTGACGTGATGGATCAGGGGCGATGAGAATGGGAGCTGAAACGAAGCGGCTCTTGAAGTTGGTAAATGCAGCTTCAGCTGCACCAGACCACCTGGACGTCGTGTTTGCGGAGGTCAAGGCAGTCAGAGGAACGGCAAGTTAGCTGAAATAGTGAATGAAACGCCGGTAAAAATTGGCGAACCCCAGAAACCTCTGTAGGGCCTTACGGGAATCTGGAGTTGGCCAATCCACCACATCCTTAACCTTGTCCAGCCTTAACCTTGTCGGGATCCATGCGCACCCCCTCGGTGGAGATGATATAACCCATAAATGGAACCGACTGTGCATGGAACGAACATTTCTCCGCCTTGACAAAAAGCCCATTCTCTAACAGCCTTTGGAACACTCGCCTGACGTGCTGTACGTGTTCCTGGAGAGAAGAAGAAAATATCAATATGTCATCCAGGTAGACGTATATGAACTGATCTACCATATCTCTCAGCACGTCATTCACGAGTGCCTGGAAAACCGCTGGGGAGTTGGACAGCCCGAAATGCATAACCAAATATTCAAAATGCCCCCTGGGGGTGTTAAAGGCAGTCTTCCATTCATCCCCCTTCCTTATGCGAACCAAATGATAAGCATTACGCAAGTCCAGTTTTGTGAAGATGGATGCTCCCTGCAACCGCTCGAAGACTGAAGACATCAATGGCAAAGGATAGGTATTCTTTACCGTGATGTTGTTCATCCCTCGGTAGTCAATACACGGTCACAGATAACCATCCTTTTTCCCCACAAAAAAGAACCCTGCCCCCGCTGGAGAAGAGGAAGGACGGATGAACCCGGAGGCTGGAGAATCAGAAATATATTTCTCCATGGCCTCCCTCTCTGGGACAGAAAGTGAGTATAGCTTGCCCTTGGGCAGAGACATACCTGGCAGTAAATCTATAGCACAGTCATAGGGACGATGCGGAGGTAGAGAAGCAGCCCGAGACTTACTGAACACTCCCTTCAGGTCCAGATACTCCGAAGGCACGTTAGACAAATCCATGTGTTCATCCTGAAACACAGAACAAGACACAGATGAACACGCAGACAACAAACAAGTGGCATGACAAAAATCACTCCAGGCAAAAACAGAATTCATACGCCAGTTTATTTGAGGGTTGTGGAGCACAAGCCAAAGGTGCCCCAGAACCACAGGAGCAGAAGGAGAGTCAATCAAAAGAAAGTCAACATCCTCAGAATGATTGCCTGAGGTGATGAGCCTTTAGACCCTTTAGAACCTGAAGCTAAAATAGGTGTTTTTCACATATTTAGATTTTTTGACTGTAAAATTCTAAAACAATGTGCTATCTTCATGTGCAAGGTGTCATCTTTTTCAGAAACAGACTAGCTTTCAACAAATTACAGTTATTGACCATTATTGTGTGTGGTGAGTTAGTAAATAGAATTTAAATAGACAAAAATAAAAAAAACGAGAATACATTTTCTGATTTTTATTTTTTTTTTAAAACAGAAAAATCACGAACGAAAGAAACTAACACTTTAAGTATAATACATCTATAGAAGTCTTTTTTGTGACATTGGGTTCCACAGTTTTCATTTAGGACACTTTTTTTCATACACGCACACATACAAATGCGTCCATTCATAGGCACGCACACACATACACATGCATACACCACATGTAAAGATACATGAAAGAGTAACGGCCATCCGTCTCCCAAGTTTCATTAAATATCATCCCAATCCCCTCTTCTGCTGTCTACCACTTCTTTCGCCATGTATTTGTTAGTTTCTTTTATTATTTTATGCAATCTAAAACACCCTAACCTGCCGCGCTTCGTATCTCTCTGTTCAAATCCTTCCTTCCTCCTTTGCCAGAAAGCTGCTGTCATTAAATGCATGACGGAAAGCATGAAATTACTTTGCTGACGGAAAGCATGAAATTACCGTAATAAGCCGTAAATTGCCGAAAAGGGCATGTTGTCTCCTGTCAGGGGCAATTTGAATGGTTTTGATAGTGCGAACGGTTGAAGAGTTACGGTACAATGAATACAGCTTGCTGATCTGTGTCGGCGACGACACAGCCGGTTCTAAAGTCAAGTCAAGTCAAGTCATCTTCATTTATATAGCGCTTTTAACAATGGATTGTTTCAAAGCAGCTTTACAGAGATAAACATATAATTTAAGGTAACAGATTGTTTTGGCGTTATAGCGGTTCTTGAATAATGTTACTTCCAGCTAAAGTTAACTTTGATTGATTCACCTCCGTCGAAATGATCAGACTTTAAACGCGAACCTGTGATTAACGCTGACGGCGTTCACATGCTCATTCAGAATTCTATAGTTGTGTGCTTTTTAAAATATGTGCGCAAGTTTGTAATTCATACAACCCAGCCTAAACAAACTACTTTTCTTGCCTATAAATTTTGATACAGAATTTTGTTTTATTTTATCACTTCGGGGTACGCGAGCCAGAATTCACAACGCTTTATCTATAGAGTGGGAAAGGGATCCTCCATAGGGAGAGGATAGTGGATACTTCAGCACTGCATTGTCATCGGTTCCAGGCAAAGCTCCCTCGTCAGATCTGGACACTGCCTGGATCCGGCAGGCTGCGGGAAAACCTCGGGATAAACAAAGACAGTAATATTAGCGTAGATGCCATTCTTCTTATGATGTAGCGAGTACTAGATTTAAGGGAAGTGTTCCCAGTTCCGGCTGACCTAATCTATGCAGCCTAACATTTAATTTATAGAAGTCTATAATGTATTATGTGTATGCTAGGTCAAAGAGATGTGTTTTTAGTCTAACTTTGAACTGACAGAGTGTGTCTGCTTCCCGGACAATGGTAGGAAGACTGTTCCAAAGTTTTGGTGCTAAATAGGAAAAGGATCTACCGCCTGCAGTCGATTTAGATATTCTAGGTATTATCAACTGGCCGGAATTTTGAGATCGCAATAGACGTGAAGGACTATAATGCGTTAAGAGCTCGCTCAAGTACTGCGGAGCTAAACCATTTAGTGCTTTGTAGGTAATCAACAATATTTAAAAATTTATACGATGTTTAATAGGGAGCCAATGCAGTGTTGACAGAACCGGGCTAATATGGTCATATTTCCTGGTTCTGGTAAGAACTCGAGCTGCGGCGTTTTGAACTAGCTGTAGTTTGTTTATTAAGCGTGCAGGGCAACCACCCAGTAGAGCATTACAATAATCTAGCCTTGAGGTCATGAACGCATGGACTAATTGTTCCGCATTTCCCAATGAGAGCATATGGCGTATTTTAGATATATTTTAAAGATGGAAAAATGCAGTTTTACAGATACTAGACACGTGGCTTTCAAAAGAAAGGTTGGTATCAAATAGCACACCCAGGTTCCTAACCGACGACAAAGACTTGACAGAGCAGCCATTAAGTGTTTTAGACAGTATTCTGGGTTATTACGTGTGGAAGTTTTTTGTCCAATAATTAGAATCTCTGTCTTTTCAGAATTTAGTAGTAGGAAATTACTAGTCATCCAATTTTTTATATCAGCTATGCATTCCGTTAATTTTGTGAATTGGTAAGTTTCGTTGGGTTTTGAAGAAATATACAGCTGAGTATCATCGGCATAACAGTGAAAGCTAACTCCATGTTTCCTAATGATATCTCCTAATGGTAGCATGTACAGAATGAACAGCAGCGGTCCTAGTACTGAGCCTTGTGGTACGCCATACTGAACTTGTGATCGATAAGACATCTCTTCATTTACTGCTACAAACGGATAACGGTCAGTTAAGTATGATTTAAACCATGCTAATGCAATTCCACTAATGCCAACATAGTTTTCTAGTCTATTTAAAAGAATGTTGTGGTCAATGGTGTCAAATGCAGCACTAAGATCGAGTAACACTAATAGAGAGATACAACCACGATCGGATGATAAGAGCAAATCATTTGTGACTCTAATGAGAGCGGTCTCAGTGCTATGGTACGGTCTAAATCCGGACTGAAAATCCTCGCAGATATCATTTCTTTCTAGAAAGGAACATAGTTGTGAAGATACTGCTTTTTCTAATATCTTTGACAGAAAAGGCAGATTCGAGATCGGCCTGTAATTGACTAATTCTGTAGGATCAAGTTGTGGTTTTTTAACAAGCGGTTTTATCATAGCCAGTTTAAAGGTTTTTGGTACGTATCCTAGAGACAAAGATGAATTAATGATATTAAGAAGAGGATATATGACCTCTGGAAACATCTCTTTCAGTAGCTTAGTCGGTATAGGACCTAACATACAAGTTGTCGATTTAGATGAACTAACGAGTTTGCAGAATTCTTCCTCTCCTATAGCAACAAATAAATCAAATTTTTCCTCAGGGAGACTACAATGCACTTCCTGATGCGATACTGTGGTAGACGGTTGCATAGTTATAATTTTGTCCCTGATATTATCAATCTTATAAGTGAAGAAGTTCATAAAGTCATCACTGCCGTGTTGCTTTGACACTTCTGAGCTTGAAGCTTTCTTTTTCGTTAGTTTAGCCACTGTTTCAAATAAATACCTAGGATTATGTTTATTTTCATCTAATAGGTTTGAAAAATAAGCAGATCTAGCAGCTTTTAAAGCCTCTCTGTAAGCAATCGAGCTCTCTTTCCACGAAATCCGAAATACCTCTAGTTTAGTTTTCTTCCAGTTGCGCTCCATTTTTCTACCTGCTCTCTTAAGGGCCTGAGTGTGCTCGTTGTACCACGGCGTTGGACTATTTTCTTTAATCTTCTTTAAGCGCAACGGAGCAACTGCGTCTAAAGTGCTGGAAAAGAGAGAGTTAAACGTTTCTGTTGCAATATCAAGTTCTTCTAAGCTATCCGGGATGCTGAGATGATGAAACTGATTAGGACGATTATTGATAAAGCAATCTTTAGTGGCAGAAGTTATAGGTCTAACGTATTTATAACACTGAGTCGGCTTTGCAGCCTTGGCTAAATGTAATTTACATGAGACTAGATAATGATCTGAGATGTCATCGCTCTGCTGCAGAATTTCAACGGCATCAATATCTATTCCATGTGATAATATTAGATCTAGAGTATGATTACGACAATGAGTAGGTCCTGACACGTGTTGTCTAACTCCAATTGAGTTTACAATGTCTTTTAATGCCAATCCCAAAGCATCTTTTTCATTATCTACATGTATATTAAAATCACCAACAATTAGTACTTTATCTGCAGCCAATACTAAATCTGATAGAAAGTCCGCAAATTCTTTGATAAAATCTTTATGGTGCCCTGGTGGCCTGTATACAGTAGCCAGCATAATTCTCAAATGTGATTTATCGTTTACACAATATATTTTTACATTAAGCACCAATACTTCAAAAGAAGTATATTTAAAGCTACATTTCTTAGTGGTTTTGAAAATATTACTGTACATTACAGCAACACCTCCCCCTTTGCCTTTCAGACGAGGTTCATTTTTATAACTGTAATCTTGTGGGGTTGACTCATTTAAAATAATGTAATCGTTTGGTTTTAGCCAGGTTTCTGTCAAACACAGCATATCAAGATTATAATCTGAAATCATATCATTAACTATGAGAGATTTTGAAGTAAGGGATCGAATATTCAGCAACCCAAGCTTTATCATTTGCTCATCTGTATTATATCTGTTTTTTATTTGTTGAACATCAATTAAATTTTTAACCTGACGTTTTTTGGATTTCCAAATTCGGGGAACAGACACAGTCTCTATATGATGATATCTAGGTGAAAGATGCTCTATGTGATGGGATTTATCTGACCTTGGTGACGTGAGGCCGCTAGCAGACGGTCGGTTTAGCCAGTCTGTCTGCTTCCTGACCTGAGCCCCAGATTGTCATGTTCTATCTTTAAGACTATGAGCCAAATTACTAGAGAGAAGAGCAGCACCAGCCCAGGAGGGATGGATACCATCTCTTTTCAACAGATCAGGCTTGCCCCAAAAACTTTTCCAATTGTCTATGAATTTTATATTATTCAGCGGACACCACTTCGACAGCCAACCATTCAGTGAGGCCAATCGGCTAACTATCTCATCACTCCTGCGTACAGGAAGGGGGCCAGGGCAAATTACAGTGCCTGATATCGTACTTGCGAGTTCACACACCTCTTTAATATTAATTTTGGTGATCTCCGACTGGCGGAGTCGAACATCATAAGTGCCGACATGAATAATGATCTTAGAGAATTTACAATTAGCATTAGCCAGCACTTTTAAATTTGCTTTGATGTCAGGCGCTCTGGCTCCCGGCAAACATGTGACTATGGTGGCTGGTGTCTCTATTTTCACGTTCCGTGTGATCGAATCACCAATTACCAGGGCACAATCAACAGAATTCTCAGTGGGTGTTTCACTGAGTGGGGCAAATCGATTTGTTATGGGAATCGGAACGGAAGAGTGGTTCTTTGATCCGCGACTAGAGCGGTGATCTCTCACGGTCACCCATCTGCCCTGCTGCACGGGCTCTACTTCAGCCGGAACCGAATCATGTAAAGAGTTCACTATGCTAGGGGCATCCAAAACACTATCTAAAGCTCTAGCATTCTTACCATCCTCAATTAAAGTTTGGATGCGTGTCTCTAGTTCTGAAATCTTCTCTGTCAGCCTGACTGTCTCCTTGCATTTATCACATATAAATCCTATATTGCTATATTGTAAAGGGTTAAGGAGGCAGTGGAATGAGTGACTGAGGGTAATAGTTGACCATTAGGTGCAACTACAGAGATAGGTTGAGAGAGTGTCATCACCGGTATCATGAGTTTATTAGCCAGGTTAATGTCTAAAAAAATTACCCTCCGCTCCCGAGTCCAGAAGAGCCTTACAATCAAAATTCTGAGACTGCAATCTCAAACTGACAGGAAGATGAGTGGCTGAAAAAAGAGGATTTAGTCAGTGTAGTTCCACCCGTCAGTAACCTCTTACCTACTGGCGGGCACTGGCTTTTACTGGACACTGCTGTGCGATGTGACCGGCAGCTCCACAATACAGGCATAGTCCCCTCTCTCTTCTTCTCTGCTTCTCCTGGTGCGATAGACGGGACCTACCCATCTGCATAAGTTCAGGATCTGGAAAAGACATAGTCTCGCCAGGAGAAAAAGATTCATTACTCTGTGCGCTCCTAGACCATCCTCGCTGTGTCCGTGGACCCCGTCGCCGTAGTCTCGTATCCACTTGAATCGCCAGATCAATGAGTTTATCCACCCCCGCGGGTAAATCCAAGGAGTAAATTTCATCCTTTAAGGACTCAGAAAATCCTAATGTGCGAAACTCAATTGAATAGTCTGTTACAGTTCGATCTCTCTGACGCAGCTACGCGAGAAGACATGCCGCGTCTCTACCGGAAGCAACGCGATCAAAAACCTTTCTGAGCTCACTGGAAAATGTCTCAAATGAGACACAACACGGAAGTTTCTGTTCCTACACAGTAGTTCCCCAGCTGCCCGCTCGACCCTAGAGCAGGGTTATAATAAAGGCCACCTTAGACTCCTCAGTGGGAAAAGGCGAAGGTTGAAGACTGATGTAGAGAGAACATTTGGCCAAAAACGAGCGACATAACTGGGCCTCACCGGAGGAGAACGCTGGAGGCAGAAGACGGGGCTCAGTGGTGCGACTGGTCTGAGCGGCAAAAGCAGGTGGGATGGCCGCGACTTGTTGTTGAACAGACACCGTCTCGGTTCTTAGTTGCTGCAGCTGAGCTGTTGAAACCTGGGTCACCAGCGCATGAACAGTGGGACCTGTGGCCATCGACTGTTCCTCTTGTTGATGTATGCGAACATCGCTCTTCGACAGGATCTCGCTTAATTCAGCCGCACTTGCTGGATCCATCATGGTCGGTTCGTTCTGTCACAATAATGAATCCCAATATCCAAGTGCAAGTAAAAATGTAGTTTATTGGACAGAATACTCAGAAGTTCAGACAAGATGCAGGAGACTGGAGATACTCGACAGTCTATATCACAAAGTGGATACTCGGGTGCAATGCAGGAACTCTCAGTGCAGAAACAGACACGGATGCTGGTGAAGAACCCCGAACAGCAACTCCAGCGCAGTGCAGAACTCAGACGAGGATGCAGGGATCAAAACACAGCAAGAACTCAGATGAGGTAACTGGCAAAGAGAACCACACATGAGAAACGAACCAACACCCAGCATAACTCACTGCAGCTAGATATAGGCTAGATATGACTGATTGGAGTGATCAGCTGGTCACTAGGCAACAAACAAGCCCCAAACAATTTGACACAACAACTACAAACCCACCAACAGACACACAAAATGAACACAAGGATTTATGAACCGTGACAATATTATACTTCTTTTCAGGAGTACTACAATTTTGGAAGCAAGCGGTTGTTTGCCATGTCGGTAAGTAAAAATAAACTTTGGTTTGTATCAAGTTAGCGTACTGTTAACTGTCTAGCCAAAGGTTTGTCTGAAATGCAATTAACAACTTAACGATAGCTAGGTTAAAACGTTTGGTCTGATCTCTTATCACTTACAACCCTTGCACAGTAACTTGGTTGAGCAACTGAATCATTTCACTACGTCTTACTTGATAATTCTGTGTATGTGGCAAATTATCTTTGTATCCTTCTATCTAGATTAATGGAAAGATCACATAATGATTATCATTGCTTGTCATGTTTTACAGCATCCTACGCATTTTCGGTACAAGCCTGATGCGGATCAGTTCTGCCTGGATGGGGGGTTCGAGTGTCCCTGCTGCAGTTTCACCAGTAAAGAGAAATTCGTATTTTCAATTTACTTGGAGAACCACATAAGCCATGCAGTCGAGCATGGAGGTATGGTGGGAGCATTTCTCTAGATATTGATTAATTGTTGTGGTTTTACAAACAAACAAATCACAAATATGTTTGTTTGTAGAATCTAAAAATGTACTTGCATCTCAAAACAAAGACAAACAAGATGAGCTGTAGTTTCTTGGAAACCACAGAAGTAGGGCTGGGCGATATGGCAAAAAAATAAAATCTCAATTATTCTTTTTTAGAACAATTGAGCGATTCGATTTCTTTAAATGTTTAACTAGTCAACGTAAAAATCACCCAGCCCTACACTTAAGTGATGACAATGTTGTTACGTTTATTTATCTATTTGTGTGTTTTGTTAAACTTACCGTGTACACTCTGCACTGTTGAACTTAGTTGCTATAATTTTGCAGGTTACTTCATCTCAAAATGCAACAAACTGTGCAGGACCACAGCCCATTTTCACTGTCTGTACTGCAGCCAGACAGTAATACGCAAGGAACAATACATAAGCCATGTCTCCAAATGCTCTAAGACAGAAGTACTTGCAGCACCTATCCTATCTCCAGCTCTCTTTGTAGCTGCATGCCCGACACCCTGTCCCCCAGCTACTTTTGTTACCAAGGCTCCAGTCTCTACACCCCTTTCCTCTGATCCTGGCTCCTTTGCACCAATCCCACATGGCCGTGTATATGTGCTGTATATATATATATATATATATATAGACATGGCAATACATAAGCCATGTCTCCAAATGCTCTAAGACAGAAGTACTTGCAGCACCTATCCTATCTCCAGCTCTCTTTGTAGCTGCATGCCCGACACCCTGTCCCCCAGCTACTTTTGTTACCAAGGCTCCAGTCTCTACACCCCTTTCCTCTGATCCTGGCTCCTTTGCACCAATCCCACCACCACAAATACAAAGAAAGTGATGTCTTTAGTCTCTAACTCCCTTACCTCATGTCCTGGCTCCTTTGTACCACCCCCAACAAAAATTCGAAAGAGGAGAAACACAGTCATGTGTCCTCATTGTGGACTGTTACTTAACAGACGAAATGTAAGGCTACATATTCTGAGACGACATACACCAATAAAAACGTACATTAGCCCTCTGAACCACCTTAAATCACAGTGTGTGGATTATAGAAATGGTGTCTATGCAGTAGCCAAAGCATTTTCAGCACCCAACACTCCAATCCACATCATCAGAAAGACATGGGGCTCAGAACAAAGAACAAAATGTTAACTTGACATCTGCAGAATTAATACCGAATTGGCAGAAAGATCAAACATCCGTCCCTATGAGTGCCATCGCCTTCGATCACTTGCATACTGCCCACCCGCCCGAAAGGGACATTTCCTTACTGACAGAGCAAGGTTTACAGACCATGGTTGATGATAGGTGGTTTGGAAAGGACAAGAAGGAGAGCTGTTTGGCATGTCAGAGAGAGGCAATTGATGCAGGAGTCCCTCTCTCCTGCCTAGTGACCGTGTGTGGGCCCAGCCATAAAAAATACATTTCTGTGTTCGAGCCCACCATTTCCTACTACAGCAGGCTTGGTCGAGTCATGGTTACCTATGATGTGAAAACAATTTCTTGGCATTGTCCTTGTGCTAAACCAAGACAGTCATGCCTTCACAAAAATGTTGCAAAGTGGAACCTATTTGTAGTGGACAGGGCACTCTTCCGAAAAACCAGAAGCGTGGAGGAGGATAGAATTGCACAACAATTTCCCACCAATGTGGGAGGTTTTGAGGAAGAGGAAGGAGCCCAGTTCCCACCCGAAGGCCAGAATCTGTCTCGGATGGTTAGGTAAATCTTTGATAAGAAGAAACTACCTGCAGTCTTCCCCTCAGATGTATTAAACACTTGTAATTTTCCTCTGAGCTTCACACCATCTGAAAGCCTTTTGCACAGAATGTTCTGAGGTAATTCTACTAAGCGAACCTTTGATCATCACATCAAAAGCCAAAATCCTGACGATGACCAATGTCATACCCTTACGAAACAAAAATATATTGCAGTATATTGGAAAGTACCATGTGATATATTAGGCAATATATTCCCATATATAGGATTTAATATTTATATTGTCCAATATATTTCAATATATGCATAGTCCATATATGTATATATATATATTGATACATATATTGCCATCAAGACCAAAAAGGGCACTATATTTTTTACATATTGTCTTTAAATGCTTTAACATACTGCAACATATGTGCTGTATATATATATATATATATATATATATATATATATATATATACACACACAAATACATACATACATAGCCCACACACACACACACACACACACACACGTTATGTAAGTGTGTGTGTGTGTGTGTGTGTACGCTATGTATGTATGTGTGTATATTTCAATTTCAATTTCAATTTATTAATGGATAGCCCCTTGAGATGCAACATCTCATTTTCAAGAGGGTCCAATACATATAAACATAAAACAACACAAACACCAAGAACAGAAGAAAAAAAAAAAAAAAAAAAAAATTTGAGCTACTAGGCAGCTCACACCATTACCATAAACCTAAGACACATCATAGCTCTGACATAACTGTCTCAAAAAACACATCACATTTACTCATTATGCGTTTGGAACCATAATGCAGGAAATAAGTAAACAAAAAGGTGCCACATAAGAAGAACCTAGGTTGAATCAACAGGAGATAAATCAATTAGACGATTCCATAAAACAAAAGACAATTACAAGCATTACTATTCAGTCCAACATCAATAGCATGCACACACAGTGTTTAGATATTGGAATAAAGTTAACTTGAATCTACGAAAAGATAAGATGGATCTCAGGAAAAAAGGAAGATTATTCCAATCACTAGTAGCTTTGTAGTGAAAAGATTTTCGACCAGTGGCTGAAACGATTCCTGGTACGGTAAAGACAAGAGATTGCATATCTGTAAGAGGATACAAATAACTACGTGGAACCAAGAGTTCTCTCAGATATGGAGGACATTCGAAGTAGGCACATTTGAAAATAAAAAGAAACCAATGAAAGTCTCTTCTGGATTTCAGCTAAAGCCAATTCAATGATGCATACATTAAGCAATGATGTGTTTTAAAAGGACATCTCAGAACAAATCTACATAAAGAATTAAAAACAACATTAAGTGGCTTAAAGCTGCAGATAGGGAGTTTTGAGAAAACGTTGACTTAGCCTGAAAATTTGAACAAGCACAACTTACAGGTCCCACCCCCTTGCTCTCTACTGCGCTACAGCCCTCCCTCCACAGCTCGTCCTCCACAGCGGAGCCTGTCGTGAACGCGCAGGCTAGTAAACAGGGCCACCGATAACGGCGGATAAAAAGTTATATGCCACATTCACTAATAGGGACTAAACGTCAATAATATGCTTTACATTGACTATGGCCTTCCCATACTTTGACTACAAACTTGGTCCTCAAATCATTATGTATTTTCCAATAGCCTACATGTAACTTTATAACGTTTCACTCTTTCTATAAGTTATAAATAGCTAGTAAGATAACGTTAATATAATGGTAACTAACGTTACAGTATGTAAGTAATTATTCTAGCGATATATAATGCTAGATAAGGTGTGCTAGTACATTATTTCAGCAACATGACAAGCCAGTGAATTAGCAGGTTTCAATTGTTGCTTAGCAGAGTGCGTGACATTTTATCTACATGTTATGCGGCTAGAGTTTTGACACCAATGTCAATGGGAGAGTCAATGGCCTCTGTGTAATTCTTTCTTTTTCGCTTGTTTATCGTCATCAGTCTTTTTCTTTTTACCTCTTTGTTTTATGAGCAGGTGTCACTCGAGAATTGGCAGTTTAGGTTGTTTCTCCGTCATAAGCACAGCTGCAGCACGCCGGCAATCTTGAGTTTGAACGATGGCTCGCGCTGTGCAAGAGAGGGGTGTGATCAGCGCGTACATGAGCGTGATTGACACTGCTAAGACATTCCTCCTGGCTCTGATTGGTTGTTTCTGACCGGGAGTGTGTATTTCTTGCAAATGTCAATAGGACCACTGGGAGGAGCCAGAGGAGCTTGGTTTTTACACAGATTATCTGTCTCATATTCTACTGTCAGGACATAATGACAGTTTTAACAAATACATTTTTTCAAAAGTTACCTACAGCAGCTTTAAGAGCAGCATCACTAGTGTTCATGTAGATAATATCAGCGTAGTCAATAATGGGCAATATCAACTGGGCAATTAACCTTTTCCTAACTTCAAATGTAAAGCAATTAACAGATCAATAAAGTGTACTGAGACAGCCATATATTCTCTTTGTGATATAGTCAATGTGAGGTTTAAAGGTAAGCTCGGAATCCATCCACAACCCAAGACACTTAAATATTTCAGATTTCACCATAGAAGATCCATTAGCAAAATACAGTTTTAAGTTAAAGGCACACTGTGGAACTTTTCAACCTTTATAATATATTACCAAAACCCATTGAGATGGTACATCGACTTACAATAGGTTGAATGACACGCCTGCCGTAGCCTGAAGGTGTCTGTATCGCTTTTCCTAGCACTATGTAACTTCGGGTTTCGGGCAGGAACCCGAGCACAAAAAGAACTACAAAATTCAACCGCTTTACGGCATACGTCACTTCCCCCACCACCCACAACTTCCTCAGATTCTGACGTGAGTGCTCAACTCGCGTTTGATTGCCGTCTGTATGTTTTCGTCATGGCCGAACCAACAGCTACAAGGAAGAAGGCAAGGGTTTTGTCAGAGGACACTAAAAAAACGAAAAAGGCATAGTGACAAATGAAAAGCCAGGACGAGGATCACCATTGGTCCAGCGTTCGCTCGCTGGCGTGAGCTACAGGAGGAGGAGGGGTGCCCGACCGATGCTGACGCTTGCCTGCACACAAATGCCGTTTCCAAGGTGACCCAGATAAATCATATAAGTAGTGTAGTATTTTCTGGTATTCCGGCCACAGCCGATGGTGTTATGAGTGTAATAAAATGCCCACAGCCCATTGTTCATTTCTACACACAAACACAGCCCGCCAGAGTGCAGGGCTCGCACAAATAAAGTCGACTCATGTCAAATGTACATTAAATGTAGTGAACGTGCCCACGACTCAGTGCCCACAAACACTACACACAACATGTCCCACGGTTTCTGTAAAACGAAACCAACACACATAAGTTACAGTCAGCTCAGGCCGACGGTGTTTTTAGTGCAGTAAATGTGCCCGCCGTCCCGCGCCCACATTCACTCACAGACATGTTAGCACTAAGCCCCACGGGGCTCGCCCCGCTCGCTCTCTCTCAGCAGACTGCTATAAGGGAATCGAGCGCGGCAAGGCTGCCCGCCTCAAACACTGCAAGCACACACAATCTAAAGACACGGGAGGCTGACCCACTGTCTATGGGCTGACCGGTTGACTGTTTGTTGACTTTTGCGACAGTGCTGCGGAGCTTGTCGCCTCTAGGGACGCTAGACGTGAAATTTACAGGTCGAGCGCCACTTGTGGCCAAAAGTTCCGCGGTGTGCCTGTAAGTGGACATGGACTTCTATGCCTCGTCCCAAACAACATACAACAGGACTTGTCCATATTCAACACTAGATTGTTCCTTTGAAGCCATTTTTGAATCATAATAAAGTCATCTTGTAACCTATTCTGGATCTGGTGAATATCAGAGTCAGCAGTATAGATCACTGTATCATCAGCATGAAGATGAATCTTACTCATGGAGCAGGTGTGTGATAAATCATTGATAAAGATCGAGAACAAGAGGGGTCCTAAAGTGGAACCTTGAGGAACACCCTTATTAACCAATAAATAATCAGACAATGAACCTTTAAAAGCAACACACTGCCTTCTATTATGAAGATAAGAGTTAAACCATAATAAAGCACTTTGATTCAGACCTATTGAATGTAATGATACACCATGTCAAAGGCCTTTGAAAGATCCACCATGTCAAAGGCCTTTGAAAGATCAATAAAAATAGTCCCATATCACAGGCAGAAAAAATATCATTGGTGAACTTTAATAAAGCTGTGGTGGTAGAAAAATTAGGTATTTTTCTAAAAATTAAGTATTCAAAGACAGATTAAATAGGTCAGCGAGTGGAAACATCAGTACATGGGCAGCAAGTTTAATATACCTAGCCTCAAGCCCATCCGGACCAGCACTGCTATATTCTGAATAATGAATTTTTATAATTGATTAAAAATAATTTTCTCAAATAATTTGGCAATGGAACATATAATAGAAATAGGACGGTAATTATTCATAATAGAAGCATCACCAGTTTTTAATAAAGGGGTAACTTTCGCACATTTCCATGTAGCGGGAACAGTAAAAGTATTCAAAGATAGATTAAATAGGTCAGCGAGTGGAAACATCAGTACATGGGCAGCAAGCTTAATATACCTAGCCTCGACCCCATCCGGACCAGCACTGCTATATTCCTTCAGATCAGCTATAGCATTATAAACATCAATGGGCATAATTTTGTTAAATTTAAATGAGCCAGATGCAGAAGAAGAAGTCGAAACATGATCATTGGTTTGAGAATAAACATGATTGGAATCACCAATTGTAGTAAAATGCTGATTGAAAGCATTAGCAATAAGGGTAGGATGGGTAATTGTAACATTATTCATTTTCAATTGGTTAGCAGGAGTTTTGATATTCCTATTGAGACCTCGATTCAAATGATCCCAGAACTGTCTAGGGTTTTTAAAATCCTTAAGAAAACAGTCTCTATAGTAACTGGATTTAGCATTTCGGGTTTGAGTCTTACACTGATTCCTAAGATATACATACATAGGCTATATATGATTTTACATGTTATACTTTCCAAATAAACAACCATGTGGACATGCATGGCATAGCTATTTAGCTCAACTAAAATATTTTTAATAATGTACAAATAATTACTGCAACTGCATTACACAAATAAGTTTTATTGAAACATATATGCTTTTCCACAGTTCCCAAAGGTCCTTGAAAGTTTGTATATTATTTATATAGGTCCTTGAAGTTCTGTCGTGTACCCTGGTTTACCTGTTTGTTTGTTTATTAAGTGCTTGCGATTGGATTCAATCTCTGCTTCATTCCTGCCTGCATAAAGATATAAACAATATATGTACATATATTTCGATATATTTTTACATTATATCGTATGTATATATTTCCATATAATTGTACATATATTTAAAATATATTCCACAATATATTGAAAACATATCTATACATATATTTTATTTATATATTTCCATATATTTTCATATATATATA
The DNA here is from genome assembly GCA_029959095.1 of Rhinichthys osculus. Taxonomy (NCBI): domain Eukaryota; kingdom Metazoa; phylum Chordata; class Actinopteri; order Cypriniformes; family Leuciscidae; genus Rhinichthys; species Rhinichthys osculus. The sequence goes on from JARWKJ010000009.1 coordinate 39,549,632, forward strand.
TATATATATATATATATATATATATATTGAAATATATTCTACCATATATTGAACATACATGGGACCCTATATCTTTACATATATTACCAACACATTATTCCATACAAATTGTAATACATTATGGTGGATATTTATAAGTATAAAATTGCACATATTTTTGGATATATAATTATATATATATTCATTTACCATATATTTCAATATATTTAATATATTGTATAATATATGTATCATCAATATATTACTCCATGCATTTCCAATATATAATATATTGGAAAATGGAAAGGAAAATAATATATTACAATATATTTCAAGTAATATATTGGTAAATATATTTTTCTTTCATAAGGGTAGAAGGTTTGTTGTGTTTTCTTTAAATTTATCATTAATTCAACATTTAATTCCTGTTTACATGTACTGTTAAAGGGTCACTTCACCCATTTGCATTAAGGTTTGTATTGTTAGAAACCCAGTCATATATTATAATGATGGTGGAATTTTGCTTGTTTTTTTTCTGAGATGGGAGAAAAAAGGATTTAAGTGTTTTACTTCCGTCCTATCGTGACGTAAATATCGTCATTTTGCGTCACGATAGGACGGAAGATAAATTTCATTGCATATTAAGAAAACTAAAGCCTTTAGCTCATTATTATTCAAGGGCGTGGGACCCACTCACCCCACCGGCCTATTACAGATCAGTGGGTGGGACTAAACCTGAAGAAACTAAACTATTAAAGCTAGCTAAGCAAGCTAAGCTAACAAGCGCTCAAGGAGTTAGATTTACCATAATGCCTGAATTTACGACACACGATATGGAAGACGAGGATTTTGAAAATCTTTTGCTCGAAACTGATGTCCGTGGCTATTTATACGAGCCACAATATAGCGAAGAGCAGCTGAGGCTGATGGAGGAACAAGAGGCGGCGGCGTCGGCTGCGTCGGGTTCGTTGTTGTGGGAAGAATGAGACGGGAATCGGCGAACATTTAAACATTTTAATAGTAAAATAAACAAATACAAAACAAAAGTATAAGCCAGCAGCCCCGCACTGCTGGCCACACACAACAGAAACAAAACACCATAAAATCAGGCCTGTTCCTCTCTCGATCTGCCCTGTCGCTCCTCGTTTTATGCGTCCGCTCCTCGGTGAGAGACGCGAGAGAGACCAGTGCGTCTCACAGGTGTCGTTCATTATCACTCACGCCACCGGCCTCGCGCCGCTCTCACGTCCCTCGTCCTGCTCGCCACAGCCAACTAACTATACATTTTGTGTGAAATGAATTTCTAACTCTGGTGGCAGCTAACGTTAGCCCTGTAGAGTAGACGGAAGAGTGATTTCTCTGATGTTTGCGACTTTGCGCTGTTCTGGATTAGTGGGAGTGGCTTGCGGAGCTGTGCAACGTGGTGCATTCTGGGAGTTGTGGTCTTACACACAAATGCGCCCTAAAGTTATTTTCTGTCTTTTCTCGGTCAAGAGGGCACCAAATTCAAAATTTCTTTTACATTTCTACTACATATATGACCCACTTTCAATAAAGATTAATGTTGAAATGGGTGAAGTGCGCCTTTAAGTATTGATAAACATGATTGTCAGGGTCTTCCTCTCCACTTGTAGGCTTATTAACATCTCCATGCACTCATTTTAGTGTTGTTCATTGTATTAGGGTTGTACGGTAAAGCAGTGACAGAAAAATTGGTAACCTCTTTACTGGCACTTGCTTTTGGTAGGAATATTAATGTACAGCAAAACGTGCTACAGATGTGGCTTGGTATATCAATATCAGGAGTGGTGTGATGGTATCTATAATTTTGACGACCACATACTTCTGTCGATACACTTGTGCCATTTTCTGCGCAACAGTTTTCAGGTAAAGAACCATGTTGTATTGAATGTGTCGTATAAAACAACAACAACAACAAAGAATTTGTCATGAATATGTATTGTAAAGTAATGTGACCTCTATTTGGCAGACTCACCAGGCTGTAGGGTGCAATTGAAGTCTTGGAGAGGACCTCGGGTAAAGCCTTTCCTTCAAAAACAAGGATCCTACGTGCCTACTTGAGCTTTGAGACACTGTCCGACCACACCTACACTTCTGCATGCGTAACGTGTGGTTACCATCCAGTGTCCGTAGTAATGGACCTTCATAAGCAGGGTGTTTTTAGTATGCCTGGTAAGTCCACAGATTTAATCGTTTTTTTTTTACTCAAATGTTATTTCATGTACACTGCATGTCCAACTTGAGTAAGACTATTAAAGTCTTGTTTTATTAGTTAGCAGCATTGAGGAACCACCAGAGGATTTTGATGGAAAGGTGAATGCTGAAGATTTCTGGGAGTGGGATTTTCTGGAAATGATCAGCTGTGGGTTAGTTCCAAGTGAGTATGATTCACACAGTGACTACCCTGATACAGCTGGTATCACATTTTAGTGTTTGCTTTCTTTACTATGGGATTATGATAAAATGTCTTATTAACAATTACTTATTCAAAGACAATAAGGCTTTGTTTGGCCATATGGTTCGTCCAAGCTACCATATCTGGGCTCCATGGATTGGTCCTTACACAAGAAGCAGGAATCATCTTCTCAATACAGAATATCAGAAGGTGCATTCTCCTTATTGTGTAATGGAGGAATCAGAATTTACCCTCACAGAGGACTGGCTGCCAGATGAGCTTCTAAAAGGTATTTTGACTCATTAAATCATTTACTGTGAGCTATGTCAGTTAATATATGTGTTTTACTGAATCATACTATAGTATGTGGTAATGTCAAATATGCTAATGTTCATTATAGATAGAGGCAGTGTGTTCCTTATGTAGGGAGTGTGGCATCGACCCCAAGGGCTCGCGAATGGACTTGGTTGGACGACTGCAGCAAGAAATGAAAAACAGAGCCAGTTACGACAAGGTGTTTTCACAGATCTGGGGAGCATCTGGTATGTTACGTTGTATTACAGAGAAAAACTTTTCAAACTGTACAAACAGTTCTTTGTTTACTGTTCTTTAAAATGGGCTTTTTGGTTGAAGTATAGTGAAGTTCTGTGATTTGTGTTTTCCTTCAACAGGTGGATGGGCTGTGGTCACCTGTCCTTGTACTGTGGTCTATGGTGTAAAATTTAACATCAGAGCTGAGAGCCCACGGGACTTCACAGACCTTTTGTTTTCAATGAAACATTTTCCAAATATTTCATTGTATGATTTCGCCAGAGGGTTGGCAACACACACTTACATTAGAAAACCTGAAACCTTCGATCCTCATGGGGGCAGGCTGCTGGAGCCTACAGAGGAAAACATTCTGCTTGCAAATTCTGGGCAGATAAAAGTGAACTTGCCGTGGTTACTCACAGAGAAGTCAGTGCCAGATGTAAATGGCCACCCTATAACAGGATCATCTGATTGTAACGGGGTTCAGTTGTTATGGGAAGAAGGAGGCGGGAACCGGCGAACATTCAAGAAGTTTAATAAATAAATAAACAAATACAAAAATGAAAGTAAAGCCAGCAGCTCCTCACGGACGACTGCTGGCCACAGAAACAAAACACAACATAAAATCTGGCCTGTTCCTCTCTCGATGTTCACATTCGTCGCTCCTCCTTTATGCTTCCGCTCCTCCGTGAGAGATGCGAGACCGGTGCATCTCACAGGTGTCGCTCATTACCACTCACGCCAGTGCCCTCGCGCCTCTCTCACGTCACTCGGCCTCGTCCTGCTCGCCACACTGATCATTATGCCGTATGTGATATTTTCCATGAGGCTAATTCTAAAGACGCCAGGGATACCTTGCGCAAGGGGGAACTGGTCCCGGAGTTGTGTGGTTGGCTCAATAGCCAGTGTGCCAAACAGCTCTTCTCTGGAATGAGAAAAAATAACCATTTTCTCAATACGATGACTCCCTCCTCACATATTTCTGATGCGAAACATCTTGCATCACAACAAAATCAACAAAAACTCCAGAACCATAGAGAAAATGAAGACGAGACTGGGCATGGGAGTGGACATAGTGTAAAATTCCAATGGTCAGACAGTGTTGGGTATGTATTCTACCCTCATTCTTAAGTCTTAGTGGTAATGATATGGTTGTGAATATTATATATTTATATATGTGTATAGGTTTTTATTAGAGTGAGGATGTTTGTTTATGTGTGTTTTAGGTGCAGCCATGGCCGTGAATCCTCAAATCCTCCTACTCTGGTGATACTGCAGCATTCAGTCAACTTCCAGGTATGAAGGTGCAGTTGTGGTAGGAAGATCAATCATCTTTGATTAAGATTAAGTGATAATTCATGTTGTTGTTTTTCCTTTTTTTCTTTTTAAGAGCTCCTGTCCAGTAACCATATGAAGAGCATACGTCACAGTGTGACTACAAGCCACAAGCCTTTCTGGGCAGTGGAGGACATGCTTCCAAATAAAGCAGTTTGGGGCCAACCATTACCCATCTTCAGAAAATGGTAGTCATTAGTTTGTTGCCATGCTAAAAATCTTTAAACACAATCATAGGTTATGGTTTTTCATTTTTTCATTTTTTCTTCAGGTTGCAAGTGTATTGGACCCTAACAGTGACCCAAAGGAACGTATTTTTTTTGTAGGATCAACTGTGTTGTTGCGTTCCGATTTTTTGTCTTTAGGATTGTCGGAAGGAGTTGAAGCAACGGTAAAATAAATTTGTATTAGTAAAATGAGATGGAAAAATATCAAAGGATCTGAATTTTTTTTTTTTTTTTTTAATTATAGATTTTGAACTGTTGCCTAAGAATCATAGAGCACATCGCTTTCCACAGGGTAAGGTCGCAGTTTCGAAGATTTTATTGAAAACCGGATACATTTGTATGCATCTGATAATTGTTTCCATTACAGGATATCAGTGTGTATGTTGCCAATTCCTACGTGGTAGCGACCTGGCTTCCGCCACTCTCTTGTTTCCCAGAGTTGTCCCTTCCGGTGAGTTCTGGATTATTTTATTTTGTGAAAGATTTTACTATAGCTGAATATAAAGAACATTATAGTTCCTAGGCTTTGATATGTTTCTACATAAATGTTAGGCTAATGTCAGCCAGACGGACCTTGTGGCTCTGCCAGCTTGGGTACCTGGCCACTGGCTGCTGTGTGTAAGTAATAGAATTGATATGAGAACTAAGTTAACAGTAATTTGTAATTTAAGCAATATCCAATAATCTAAAGGATAATCTAATGTATATTAAACAATGTGCTGATGAATTTACTTAAGTTTAACATTACCATTAATTACATAGAAACTATTACAGAGATGTGTGTATACAGCATTGCATGTGCATTTTACATATCATGAAACCAAAGACAAGAGAAATGTATTTTCTCGATTCTATGCAACAAGCAGCATTTGGACCATACATTGACACTTTCAGGTTATAAAAAGTTCAGTATGTGTTTAGAGATTACAGTGGTTCTGTTTTAAACTGTAATCTTTTTTATTTCGCCCATTTTGTTCATGAACTTATTTTCTGTTCATTGGAATTGTCAGTTAATAAACCGTTATGCTAGCCTGGTTCTACCAGATTCTCGTACATTTCATTTGTACAGAAAGTCTGGCCTCTCTCTCCTTCTGACAAGCGTTAACTTCCTTGTAGGCGGCTACTCTGTTGAAATTTAAAACTATTGGATCTGCCATAACCAATCGCTAACGTTTGGTCGTGACGTATGACGACTCAAACTAGCGCACAACCTCAATGTCATCGTTCTCAGACACTCCCTCTGTTCGCTGATAAGCCTTTTTCACACTTCCGGGTTTTGTGTTTCCGGTGCTCACCGACGCCGGGTAAACTTACTTCCGGTGACAACAACAATGGCCGAGTCCAAGAATAAGTGTTCCTGTAGTGTCCCTCAGTGCAGCAATTCTAAGCTTAGAATTATAAGCTTAGAATTGCTGACAACCTTATTTATCTTTTCACGGGTATCCTTTGAATGAAGACCAAAAAAAGAAATGGGTTATCGCTATTAGACGGAACGAAGGGTCTACGTTCGTCATTCGGAGAGGCAGCACGTATGTCTGCAGTCAGCATTTTACCGCTGTCGACTACATTCCAGGAAGTTCGCGGCTGAAGGTTGGTGCCATTCCCAGTCGTTTCCCTTGGAACAATTTCTATGTACCCCCTCAAAGGCTGTCAGCTTTTGAGAGATCTGCTGTTTGACTTGGCGTGGATGTACGTGTTCAGGAGCAACCGGTGGTCTCAGAGGATGCACCCAATGAATCCAGTCATGTTGAGGAACATGACTACGCGGCACGCCCACCTGCCGGTAAGCACTTATGTTAACTTTTGCTTGTGTGATAACAGTGTAGAATGTGCTGTGACGTGAAATACAAAACAAAAAACAGCATAATTAGTTGCTAACTATATTATTTACATTTTTATAGGGGCATTAGATGAGGCTCTGCAGTACATTGAAGAGCTGGAGGCTAGGCTGCAGAAAATGTCACTAGAGAAACAAGCAATAATGAGCAGATTTTGTGTTTCTGATCACACAATCAAATACTACACAAAGTTTCCCTCACAGGAAGTTTTCCAGGTGTTCTGGGAGTCTGTTTGTCCATCTGCCAGCAATCTTGTGTACTGGACTAAGGCACAGAGGATGGGACAGGAAGCATCCCCAAGCCCTAGCCCTGCACGGAAGATCCAGCTCATAGATGAACTGTTCATGTATTCCTGTCGAGTAGCTGCTGGACTGAGGGAACAAGTAATCGCTGACATTTTTGGGGTAAGCGTGGCCACAGTGAGTAGGGCCATTATCACCTGGGCTAACTACCTGTTCTTTGTGTTGGGTTCAGTACCCATTTGGATGTCCAAGCAACAAATATGCTTCTCCATGCCAAAGAAGTACAGTTTGTTCTGTCCAAACCTGCGAGTCATCCTGGATTGCACAGAAATCCGCTGTGAAAGCCCCACATCTCTGACACTCCACTCAGAGATCTTCTCCAGCTACAAGAGCACTACAACATTTAAAGGTCTGGTTGGAGTAGCTCCATGTGGTGCAATGACTTTCATCTCCCAGCTTTACACAGGTTCAATCTCCGACAAAGAGATCACAAAGAAGTCTGGCATTTTGGACCTGCTTGAACCTGGAGATGAGGTCATGGCAGACAAGAGGTTCACAATCGAGGATATCCTCTCCAGTGTTGGTGCTAGACTGATCATTCCACCTTTCAAACGTGCTAAGCAGTTCAGCAAACAGGACTGTGAAAAAACACAGGCCATTGCACGCCTCAGAATTCTGGTGGAAAGGGTAATTCGAAGGGTCAAGGAAAACCACATTTGGGATTCTGTTGTGCCACTCACCTTGTCAGGAAGCATCAATCAGATCTGGCATAATTGCTGTTTTATGGTTAATTACCAGGGGCCGATGTTTCTTGAGGAGTGACTGTACAGTATACAAGTATATATGTATAATATAATAAATATTAGATATTTACAATGACAGTGTGATTGATTTTTACAATAGTAGTGACAGACTTTCAATATTTTACATTAAATATCTTGTTTTTACTTTTTTGTTTACTTTGTACTGTGACATTTGATCAAATGTATATTGTCATTATTTATACTAAGTTTCCTGAAAGTAATTTGACAGACGCATTGAAATAGTTGACAAAATGCATTTAATAAGAATCAATAAAAACAAAATTGTAAACTGAGTTCTGCTGTTCATTGTTATTTCACACAATACAAATACATAAACAATTAGTAAATGTGTATGCATACATATCATATATATTACACAATATCAAATTCAAAATATAATAATGTATTAACTATCAGGCTATGTACATAAATGTGGGTATACTGCATATGTAACGCATGTTATAAACATGAAGGAGCTTTTATGCATGTTTATGATAACTGTCATTAAGTGTCATTCGCTCAATTATGACATTTTTAATGCAAATATGACATTGAGATGTCTTTGTTATGACAACTTGACATTAAATTAAGTTAAACTGTCATGTGGCTGGTTTTGACATTGGCTGTCATGAGGCATTATAACTGTGCCATTAATATTTTTTGTGACCTCAACTACAGTGGTACACATTGAATTTGTCATTAAAAAGTTATTATGGCTTCATGACAGCCAATGTCAAAACCAACCACCTGACAGTTTAATGTAATGTAATGGTTATGATGTATTGATTTGTCAAGTTGTCATAAAGACATCTCAAACAATGTCATATTTGCATTAAAAATGTCATAATTGAGTGAATGACACTTAATGACAGTTGTCACAAACATGCATAAAACCTCCTTCATATTCATATATGAAGGAGTCATGTCAGTCTTACGCACACCCATTCAAGTAAAGTGTTACCGTACATTTATACCACTGAAAGATACACATCCATGTAAACATAATAATAGTACATGTCTAGCTTGTCTTTCATTGATGCTATGAAGGCATCATCTCGCCAGATCCTCTGTATTGTGAAATCTGATTTTGTGTCAGTCACAAAGTCACACCACTGTAGACCAGTCACTGCAAGGTGGCCTTGAACCTGCCAGTAGTACTTGTGGGTCTCTTTGAGTTTGGCTTGTCCTCTTTGAAGTTTGATAAATGGAACCTGGGCTATGTTATCAGCAGATGTGCTTTTTACTTCCACTTGTCCAAATTGGAAGGTTTCAGATGGATCATGCACTCGTCCATCTGGACTGGCTCCTAGATGTGGAGCTTCTGGGTTGATAATAAAACCACAAGGTAGGACACTAACACTGGCTATCTCAGAATATTTTCTCAAAATATCTGGCTCAAGTTCAAGGCCACGTTTCATAGCACTTGTCTGCCTCATGCCCTTGATGATTCTTGCCGCTAATGACTGACCAGTTGAATCCCCAACTACATGACTAACCTCCCGGAACCTGCTTGCAGTAACCCTTGATTGCCGCATTTGTCTCCAAGCAGTACATTTTGACTGTAGTCTTGTGGCCTCTTCAATCTGACAAGCGGAACAATGTTATAGACTCCAGATGAAGTGATTGATGGTGTGTGGGCACATATTTAAAATTACAGCCAAACTGATAGCCAAGCACAGGTAGTGGGGGGAAATTAACAACAGGAATATCTACAGCTATAGGGGGACATTGGTATGAAAGTGGACTACCACGAGGTACAGGACCAAACTGTGAGGGGACCAACTCTATTTTTGACATGCCCTCTAGTATGTGTGCCAGCAAAGGCCGGGGATGGATCTGACTCAGTTTGGTACCAGAAGCCAATACATCAGAATCTGGAAGGGGACCTAAAGAAATTAATACAAACTATTAGTTTTGAACACATTAAGTTGTAGCTGAGTACACGACGTGTACACATACAGTGTTGTGTATTACCTGTGTAAGCCCTGTATAGAGTAGACTTGATTCCAGTCTTCCCAGCTGACTTTGGCTTCAGGACAACAAGTTCACTCACTGCCTCTGGATGGACTCCCTTAGCATAAAATAAACAGATGCAAAGTTAAAATATTCTCGAAACACTTTATAATAAGGTTTTATACATTTACATTAGTTTATGCATTTAGTCAATATGAAATAATGAGTAATAACAGTTAACAGATTGTATTAATCTTGGGTGATGTTCATTTATACCTTTGTTACTTAATCTGCACTCTTGTGCATTATTAGTCCATAATGCTTTGATGTTAACATGTAGCCTACTTACTTGCTTGAGTTGATACTATAGTGTTCTTACCATTTGCAGAAAAGAAAAAATACATGCCTGTGTTCTTGGACGATGCCATCTCTGCGGCTCACTCGTGCAGGCCAGTGGTGGTGGGACAGACTGTAAATTCAGCTGCACATAGTGGGCCGTCTGATACAGAAGTGCTGTCAGATGGTTGCACAACCCTTTACCAGCTGCACAGCTGCACATGTAGGCAGAAATACAAACAACCTCTTCTGTCTCCAGTGATACCTGTTTGAGAAGACAATAATTTATCTAATGAATTGTAATGTTATGCTGTGAGCTACATTAAAGGGATAGTTCACTTAAAAATTGTAAATTAATACCGAAAAAGTTTCTGTTGTCCTCATAGTATTTGTTGCCATATTTGTCAATACCCACTAAGGCTTCTGTCTTGATATCATTTACCCTGAGAAAGACATTTCAATTATGCCTTAAATCCCATTGACTTCCATTGTAGGAAAAAAAAAATACTATGGAAGTCAATGGGACCAGTAAACTGTTTGGTTACTGACATTATTCAAAATATCTTCATTTGTGTTCAGCAGAAGAAAGAAATTCATACAGGCTAAAAACCAACTTGAGGGTGAGTATATGATGACAGAATTTTCATTTTGAAGTGTACTATCCCTTTAAGAGCTGTTAATTGAAAGCTGCAAACAGCAGCAAAAGCAAGAAATACAGCTGTAGTCTGCAACCGCAGAAGCAATGAAAGAGACATAACTAAAACCCAACATAGAAAAACTTAAGACAGGTGAAACTAAAATAAAGGGAAACAAATTCTGCAACCGCAGTAACTTGATATCAGAACGATCTGACTAACTCATAACGTTAAGCCAACCGGCATATTAACGTTGCATTTAACCTCAAGAGTGTGGGGCTCCTCATTTTTCCTCATAGACCGATAACACCTAGCTCTTACTACCACCTTGCGATCAACAACATTGGAGACTGAACACATACAAATGGTTAGCAATTAGCATTCATAATGTTGCAAGTGCTAGCGCCAGATAGTTGTCAACTTACCTTGATAATTGTGAATAAATTCCTCAACGAAGAATTTATAGCCCTTGCTCAGCCTCGTTTCTTTAACTGTTGAGTGCCGTCCAACAATTCTGTCAACATCCTCAAATCTGAGTCGTGGAAGTGTCGAGAGAGAAGTTGTGAAATAACGCTCCATGTTCAAACACCGTAGTTTCAGCTGTGGCGGAAATCAGTTTACCCGACGTGACGTAGTTTCCGGTTACGCGTGAAAAAGGCTTATTGGACCGGTAAAAAATTGATCGGAGAAAACCCAAGAATACACCACAATCCCAGACGTAGTACTGAAGGAAAATGAAAATTGAGCAGAAGTACGTAGGAGGACGGAGCCAGGCTGCAGTTATGCTTCAAAAAACCACAAATATGACACTCGTTTGCAAAGATGGTATATAATATAGATACTTTAATTGACATTAAGGACTACATTACTAAACAATCGGGCATCTTTTTTTTTACAGGAGGATTGCCAAACTGATTGACGCCCGAGAGTGGACAGACAAAACTGCCATTACATTTGAAGTGAAACATTTCATTTAAATGCCAACAAAAGTCTATTCAATTACACAAAGTATCAGTGGCGGATTTAGCAAATTGGGGGCCCAAGGCGAAGGTAGTATGGGGCCCCCCATCCGATCTTTAAAAGAGAACGAAAAAAGTTTTTAAAAAATTGAAAAATAAACCATTAAATGACACTTTCTGGAGAGTTTTGTGCAAAGAAATAGAAACAAAAATAGGTCTAGCAAGTCTTATATTTCTGTAATTCACACAGATCAAAACACAAATATGCTGACTGAATAGATTGCTAGTTGAGAAACACTGCTTTAATTAATGTTTTTATGATGACTTTGTGAAAGGTTAACTACCGTAATTCCTTAAATAAAGACCGGTATTCAAATAAACGCCGGGCCTCTGATAGTGGCCGGGGGCGTGGTCAACGCGGACAAATACAGGCCGGTCTCAAATTAAGGCCGGGGAAAAAATAGTGTGAATAGGTAGCTACACTTTAAATGAGTGTACACTCAAAGACGGACGCGCTCAGCGCTTGTCATATATCACAACTATTCAGTGTTTTTAACCACATGTTTATTTTAGGTTTCAGACATTTAAATAGATATGATTTATAGCAAAACAATAAATTTATAGTTTGTAAAATACACAATGGTGTCTATGGAAGCAGCAATAACAATCCATTCAAATATATTTGGCGACGTGTTTTATTCATATCAGATACACAGTGTAAGTAACTATAAAGTTTACTCTATTCTTCTCCCAGTTCACCGGCCACTTACTTTCATGTATTTCGGGAGAAACTGAAGAATTCACGCGCTGTAACTTAACAAATACAACAGGAGTCACCGAACTGCGGTGCCCATCTCACGTTACAGATCAAGATCATTTATAAAGGGTTTTAAACGACAAAACAAACTCACTTACACGGATTTGAGAGTCAGAATAGAAGATAGTTGATGACATGGTAAGCAAGTTTGTTAATATTTAGAAATAAAAGCGCTACATCTGTCATACAGCGCTATTTTGGCTGTGGTGAACACGTGCCAAGCATGACGCGTCACCATGGAAATTTGGCTGGCGGGCGGGCGGGGATCGCGAATTAGAAATAAAGGCCTGCCTCTAAGGCCCCGGCCTTTATTTGAGGAATTACGGTAAACAGCATGAGCCGTCTTCCTGCTGGCCAGTAAGTTATTTGGCAAATTTCATTCATATAGATCTGTATTATGGTTTAGTTTTTGATAGTGGCATACATTTCTTACAGATAATCACGATGATCATTGCATTTGTCTTACCGAATGTGGTAGCTTTATGCAATTACAGTTTGTCTATAAGCTTTTTTTTAATTATTAATGCCGACAGTAAAATGTTGCCAGATATTGCTACAAAAAACAAGAAAAACAAAACAAATTAATAATAATAAACCGAAAGAAGTTCAAAGCTTGTGTTTTTGGAAATAAGATTAGTATATCACTAACCCTAACATGCAACTTTTTGGAGATAACGATTTATGACTGAACAAATTAACCCATTTGAGATGAGAGAAAATGGGGAATATAAAATATATGATTTGGATGTAGATTTGGATTCAGAAAGGCATGTGTACAATCATAACTTAATTCCGTGCAAATACTATAGTGAGGACGAATTCAATTCTAATGTTAAACTAGACAATAATCTTTCACTTGTCCATTTTAATTGTAGAAGTCTTTATACAAACCTTAATAAAATTATAGATTTTTTAAATACATTAAAAAGTCAGTTTGATATTATCGCCTTTTCTGAAACATGGTTAAATGCGGTCAAAGGTTATGATTTGGGAATTGATGGATATAGTTTGTATCATGTTGACAGACCGGGAAAACGAGGAGGAGGTGTGGCATTGTGTGTCAAAAAAAAATACACTTGTAAGATTGTTGAAAGGATGTCTCTGGCTATTGAAGGTCTTCTAGAATGTGTGGCAGTGGAGATTAATTTGGAAACAAAGCAAAAAATAATTATTGCTTGTGTGTACAGAGCACAAGGCTCAAATGTAGAAGTATTTAAAGACAAACTCACTGAACTTGTAGATTGTACAATGTTAAACAAGACCATGTGGTTATGTGGTGACGTTAATGTTGATTTAATGAATCCTCAAGGCCTTACAGCAACCCATCATTTTTTAAACGAAATGTACAGCAGAGGTACGTTTCCAGTGATATCACAACCCAGTAGAGTGACACGAACAACTTCAACATTGATTGATAATATTTTTATCAATAATATTGACACTACTTTCCATAGTGGTCTGCTATTATGTGATAGCAGCGATCACTTACCAGTTTTTATTGTCTGTGGCCTAAAAACTGGGAAGAAATTTAGTGATATTGAGAAAGTTAAATACACTCGAATTCGGACGGAGAAGGAAATAAGCTCATTTAGGAAGGATTTGATTAACCAAGATTGGAGTAAAGTTTTTGTAGAGGAAGTTAATAATGCTTATGAGGTCTTTCTGAATATTACTAGACTTATACAAATATTATTTGTAACCCTTTATAATAAAAATTGTCCCTTAAAAATGGGTAAAGTGAATAAATTTAACAAAAAAACATGGATAACCAGCGGGTTACAGAAGGCATGTAAAAAGAAAAACAAACTATATCGTGATTTTATAAAATATAAGTCTAGTAATCATGAAATTACATATAAAAGATATAAGAATAAGTTAATAACTATAATGCGTCAGGCAAAAAAGGATTATTATAAAAACAAATTATATGAATACAAGACCAATATTAAGGAAACTTGGAAAATTTTAAATAAGGTTATGAAGCCAAATTCTCAGAGTAAAAATTTACCTGAGTATTTTGAGCACAAAGGAAAGGTTATCAATGATGGAATAGATATTGCAAGTGAGTTTAATTCCTTCTTTGTCAATCCCGGACCTAATATTGCGAAAAGTCTTGAAAAATCCAATCATGTAGAATGGTGTAGTAGTGCGACAGGAGGTTGTAGAATCTTACAGTCAATGTTTCTCAATGAATTTACCGGAACTGAAATCTTAGATATTGTGAGAAAGTGGAAAACTAAAACATCTTGTGATGGTGATGGAATAGATATGAGCATTGTAAAAAAAAAAAACTATAGATTGCATACTTCAACCTCTAACTTATATTTTCAATCTTTCTTTTAGTTCAGGTGTTTTCCCTCAAAAGATGAAGACTGCTAAGATAATACCTATTTTTAAAAAAGGAGATAAACATGAGTTTAATAATTATCGACCTGTTTCAATACTTTCGCAGTTTTCTAAAATAATAGAAAAATGGTTTACTCATAAATTAGATTTATTTTTGGAAAAAAATGATTTACTTTTTGACTATCAATACGGATTTCGATCCAATAGATCAACTGCCGTTGCACTAATTCATTTAACTGAAGAAATTCTTGCTGCAATGGACAAAAAACAGTATTTTGTAAGTATATTCCTGGATTTACAAAAAGTAAATATATATGTAAATATATACTATAACTCGGACTGTAAAACTGTTGTATGCGGAATTCCCCAGGGTTCAGTAATTGGCCCTAAACTTTTTATATTATTTATTAATGATATGTTTGAGGCTTCCAAAGACATGAATTTTTTTTTTTGTTTGCTGATGACACATCTGTGTTTAAGACTGGGACAGATTTAAATGAATCAATGGCCACTATTGAAAAGGAAATGGTAAAATTAAAAAAATGGTTTGATTATAATAAATTGTTTCTAAATTGGGATAAGACAAATTATATGGTTTTTGGAAAAAAGGGAAAACAGGGATGCACCAAAATTAGTTATTGAGAATGTAAATATTGAATGTGTCTCAGAAATCAAATTTTTGGGAGTTATCCTAGACAGCAAACTTAGCTGGAAGCCTCATATTGAGCATATCAAAGGTAAAGTTAGTAAAAATATTGGTATTCTTTATAAAGTTAAACACATATTGGATGAAGCTTCATTACAGCTTCTATACATAACCTTAATTGTTCCATATTTAACATATTGTATCGAAGTGTGGGGTAATGCTTGCACCAGTTATACAGAAAGGCTTTTCTTACTTCAGAAGAAAGCGATAAGAATTGTGACTTATAAAGGTTTACGAGACCACACAAACAAACTGTTTATAAAATTGCAGATCTTGAAATTAAAAGAGTTGGTAAAAGAGTTGGTCAAATTTAAAATACTACAAATTATGTGGAAAGTGAAAAATAATTTGGTGCCAATACATATTCAAAACAAATTCATGCTAATTACAGACAGTAACCTGTATGATACTTTAATTGACATTAAGGACTACATTACTAAACAATCGGGCATCTTTTTTTTTTTACAGGAGGATTGCCAAACTGATTGACGCCCGAGAGTGGACAGACAAAACTGCCATTACATTTGAAGTGAAACATTTCATTTAAATGCCAACAAAAGTCTATTCAATTACACAAAGTATCAGTGGCGGATTTAGCAAATTGGGGGCCCAAGGCGAAGGTAGTATGGGGCCCCCCATCCGATCTTTAAAAGAGAACGAAAAAAGTTTTTAAAAAATTGAAAAATAAACCATTAAATGACACTTTCTGGAGAGTTTTGTGCAAAGAAATAGAAAAAAAAGTAGGTCTAGCAAGTCTTATATTTCTGTAATTCACACAGATCAAAACACAAATATGCTGACTGAATAGATTGCTAGTTGAGAAACACTGCTTTAATTAATGTTTTTATGATGACTTTGTGAAAGGTTAACTACCGTAATTCCTTAAATAAAGACCGGTATTCAAATAAACGCCGGGCCTCTGATAGTGGCCGGGGGCGTGGTCAACGCGGACAAATACAGGCCGGTCTCAAATTAAGGCCGGGGAAAAAATAGTGTGAATAGGTAGCTACACTTTAAATGAGTGTACACTCTAAGACGGACGCGCTCAGCGCTTGTCATATATCACAACTATTCAGTGTTTTTAACCACATGTTTATTTTAGGTTTCAGACATTTAAATAGATATGATTTATAGCAAAACAATAAATTTATAGTTTGTAAAATACACAATGGTGTCTATGGAAGCAGCAATAACAATCCATTCAAATATATTTGGCGACGTGTTTTATTCATATCAGATACACAGTGTAAGTAACTATAAAGTTTACTCTATTCTTCTCCCAGTTCACCGGCCACTTACTTTCATGTATTTCGGGAGAAACTGAAGAATTCACGCGCTGTAACTTAACAAATACAACAGACAAGAATCTCTGAACTGCGGTGCCCATCTCACGTTACAGATCAAGATAATCGTTTATAAAGGGTTTTAAACGACAAAACAAACTCACTTACACGGATTTGAGAGTCAGAATAGAAGATAGTTGATGACATGGTAAGCAAGTTTGTTAATATTTAGAAATAAAAGCGCTACATCTGTAATACAGCGCTATTTTGGCTGTGGTGAACACGTGCCAAGCATGACGCGTCACCATGGAAATTTGGCTGGCGGGCGGGCGGGGATCGCGAATTAGAAATAAAGGCCTGCCTCTAATAAAAGCCTGCTTCAAATAAAAGCCGGCTACCATCTGCAGTTCAGGTAAATAAAGGCCCCGGCCTTTATTTGAGGAATTACGGTAAACAGCATGAGCCGTCTTCCTGCTGGCCAGTAAGTTATTTGGCAAATTTCATTCATACAGATCTGTATTATGGTATAGTTTTTGATAGTGTTATACATTTCTTACAGATAATCACGATGATCATTGCATTTGTCTTACCGAATGTGGTAGCTTTATGCAATTACAGTTTGTCTATAAGCTTTTTTTTAATTATTAATGCCGACAGTGAAATGTTGCCAGATATTGCTACAAAAAACAAGAAAAACAAAACAAATTAATAATAATAAACCGAAAGAAGTTCAAAGCTTGTGTTTTTGGAAATAAGATTAGTATATCACTAACCCTAACATGCAACTTTTTGGAGATAACGATTTATGACTGAACAAATTAACCCATTTGAGATGAGAGAAAATGGGGAATATAAAATATATGATTTGGATGTAGATTTGGATTCAGAAAGGCATGTGTACAATCATAACTTAATTCCGTGCAAATACTATAGTGAGGACGAATTCAATTCTAATGTTAAACTAGACAATAATCTTTCACTTGTCCATTTTAATTGTAGAAGTCTTTATACAAACCTTAATAAAATTATAGATTTTTTAAATACATTAAAAAGTCAGTTTGATATTATCGCCTTTTCTGAAACATGGTTAAATGCGGTCAAAGGTTATGATTTGGGAATTGATGGATATAGTTTGTATCATGTTGACAGACCGGGAAAACGAGGAGGAGGTGTGGCATTGTGTGTCAAAAAAACATACACTTGTAAGATTGTTGAAAGGATGTCTCTGGCTATTGAAGGTCTTCTAGAATGTGTGGCAGTGGAGATTAATTTGGAAACAAAGCAAAAAATAATTACTGCTTGTGTGTACAGAGCACAAGGCTCAAAGACAAACTCACTGAACTTGTAGATTGTACAATGTTAAACAAGACCATGTGGTTATGTGGTGACGTTAATGTTGATTTAATGAATCCTCAAGGCCTTACAGCAACCCATCATTTTTTAAACGAAATGTACAGCATAGGTATGTTTCCAGTGATATCACAACCCAGTAGAGTGACACGAACAACTTCAACATTGATTGATAATATTTTTATCAATAATATTGACACTTCTTTCCATAGTGGTCTGCTATTATGTGATAGCAGCGATCACTTACCAGTTTTTATTGTCTGTGGCCTAAAAACTGGGAAGAAATTTAGTGATATTGAGAAAGTTAAATACACTCGAATTCGGACGAAGAAGGAAATAAGCTCATTTAGGAAGGATTTGATTAACCAAGATTGGAGTAAAGTTTTTGTAGAGGAAGTTAATAATGCTTATGAGGTCTTTCTGAATATATTTGTAACCCTTTATAATAAAAATTGTCCCTTAAAAATGGGTAAAGTGAATAAATTTAACAAAAAACCATGGATAACCAGCGGGTTACAGAAGGCCTGTAAAAAGAAAAACAAACTCGTGATTTTATAAAATATAAGTCTAGTAATCATGAAATTACATATAAAAGATATAAGAATAAGTTAATAACTATAATGCGTCAGGCAAAAAAGGATTATTATAAAAACAAATTATATGAATACAAGACCAATATTAAAGAAACTTGGAAAATTTTAAATAAGGTTATGAAGCCAAATTCTCAGAGTAAAAATTTACCTGAGTATTTTGAGCACAAAGGAAAGGTTATCAATGATGGAATAGATATTGCAAGTGAGTTTAATTCCTTCTTTGTCAATGCCGGACCTAATATTGCGAAAAGTCTTGACAAATCCAATCATGTAGAATGGTGTAGTAGTGCGACAGGAGGTTGTAGAATCTTACAGTCAATGTTTCTCAATGAATTTACCGGAACTGAAATCTTAGATATTGTGAGAAAGTGCAAAACTAAAACATCTTGTGATGGTGATGGAATAGATATGAGCATTGTAAAAAAAAAAAACTATAGATTGCATACTTCAACCTCTAACTTATATTTTCAATCTTTCTTTTAGTTCAGGTGTTTTCCCTCAAAAGATGAAGACTGCTAAGATAATACCTATTTTTAAAAAAGGAGATAAACATGAGTTTAATAATTATCGACCTGTTTCAATACTTTCGCAGTTTTCTAAAATAATAGAAAAATGGTTTACTCATAAATTAGATTTATTTTTGGAAAAAAATGATTTACTTTTTGACTATCAATACGGATTTCGATCCAATAGATCAACTGCCGTTGCACTAATTCATTTAACTGAAGAAATTCTTGCTGCAATGGACAAAAAACAGTATTTTGTAAGTATATTCCTGGATTTACAAAAAGTAAATATATATGTAAATATATACTATAACTCGGACTGTAAAACTGTTGTATGCGGAATTCCCCAGGGTTCAGTAATTGGCCCTAAACTTTTTATATTATTTATTAATGATATATTTGAGGCTTCCAAAGACATGAATTTTTTTTTTTTGTTTGCTGATGACACATCTGTGTTTAAGACTGGGACAGATTTAAATGAATTAATGGCCACTATTGAAAAGGAAATGGTAAAATTAAAAAAATGGTTTGATTATAATAAATTGTTTCTAAATTGGGATAAGACAAATTATATGGTTTTTGGAAAAAAGGGAAAACAGGGATCCACCAAAATTAGTTATTGAGAATGTAAATATTGAATGTGTCTCAGAAATCAAATTTTTGGGAGTTATCCTAGACAGCAAACTTAGCTGGAAGCCTCATATTGAGCATATCAAAGGTAAAGTTAGTAAAAATATTGGTATTCTTTATAAAGTTAAACACATATTGGATGAAGCTTCATTACAGCTTCTATACATAACCTTAATTGTTCCATATTTAACATATTGTATCGAAGTGTGGGGTAATGCTTGCACCAGTTATACAGAAAGGCTTTTCTTACTTCAGAAGAAAGCGATAAGAATTGTGACTTATAAAGGTTTACGAGACCACACAAACAAACTGTTTATAAAATTGCAGACCTTGAAATTAAAAGAGTTGGTCAAATTTAAAATACTACAAATTATGTGGAAAGTGAAAAATAATTTGGTGCCAATACATATTCAAAACAAATTCATGCTAATAACAGACAGTAACAACAGAAGAAAAGGTAATTTTTGTGTACCATATTCACGCACCTCACAAAAACAAAAAGGGTTTCTTGCAATTGGGATCAATTTATGGAACTCTTTGGACATTGTGCAAAAAACATGTAACACGATTGTTCAATTAAAAAAAATGTATAAAAAAAAATGTTCTTAGAAAATACGAAGGCAGTGAAGCATAAGAACCAATGTTTGACAAATTTGAAATTATTTAGATGTGAAGTAATATTGTAGCCTACCTCAATTACAAAAAAAAAAAAAAAAACGGCGAGCCATCTGTTTTGTGTCAACTAAGATTATTGAAAAAAGGGGCATGAAATTATAAGACTAGGGCCCGTATGTATAAAGCCGCTCAGAGTAAATTTTTTGTCTTAAGTGTGTCAAAATTCTAAGAATGACGTCATTTTACTCTTATTCTTATGAATAAGTGTGATTCATAAAGGTTCCTAAGTGTTAAGACTAGGTCTCCTAACCAGTTAGGAGTAACAAGATGGCAGCAGAGAGGAGGAGGCCTCGCAGTTTCCAACAACATAAGAATGTGTTGGAATTATATGATGACAGAGAGTTGATCAAACGATACAGGCTTGATCGTCAGGGTATTATTTTTGTTACTGACCTAGTCAGAAATTCAATAACTTCTCCCACTGTAAGAAACAATGCCTTAACTGCAGAAATGAAAGTTATAATGACTCTGCGTTTCTTGGCGACTGGAAAAATGCAGCAATGCACCAGTGATGACTTAGGGCCATCACAGTCCACAGTTAGCAGGGTCTTAAATACCACTGTTGCTGCACTAACCACACCAGACATAGTAAGGCAGTTCATTGACTTCCCAACTGACCTTCAAACTATACGGCAAAAGCAAGCAGATTTTATGAGGATTGCGGGTTTCCCTGGAGTTGTTGGAACCATCGATGGCACCCATGTACGCATCATTGCTCCAAGTATAAATGAGGAGACATACATCAATCGAAAAGTATTCCACAGCATCAATGTTCCAGTCGTATTTGATGCCAATTACAAGATCCTCGATCTTGTGCCAAAATGGCCAGGGTCAACACATGATGCTCGGATTCTTTCCCAGAGTGGCCTCGCTGGGTTATTCGAACAAAATTATGTTCGCCCTGGATGTCATCTGCTGGGAGACATTAGGTTACCCTTTAAAACACTGGCTTCTCACCCCTTACAGAAGACCTCAAGGAGAACAGCAGCTCAATTATAACAGGTACTGTACTTGACTGAACTGTAGACAAGATACCAATTTTGTTCAATGAGTGCATTCTTGACTTATCTGACCTATGTTCTTTCATTGTTTTTGCATCATGAAGAGCACACAAAGTAACAAGAGCCGTGGTGGAGAGAGGAATTGGACAGCTGAAAAGAAGATTCCATGTCCTTCATGGAGAGATTCGACATTCACCTGAGCGTGCTTGTCGCATTATTATGGCTTGTGGCATTTTGCACAATATTTGCAAAGCTCGTAACCTCCCATTGCTTGATGATGATGATGATGATGACGACGATGAAAATGACGATCATGGTGATGATGACAGTGATCATGATTATGATGAGAATGATGACAATACCACCGAACACACATTACAAAGCATTTCGGGGAGAGCATCATTCAGGGACTGCTTTGCTAACTCACATTTTGGGTAAGCAAACTTGTAGACAATAAGTAACAACAAACTAATTTTTCCTTACACAATTTTATTACACAAAGCATATGAACAATCATTGAGTATTCTTAATTCTTTTCAGTTTTAGTGAGTAATATTCATTTTGAATTTCCAGCAACTTAATTTGCAATTTGAGCTTTTTTCTTTTAAGGGACTCAATGTCATCCTCAGTGGCTGCGCCCTGTGCAAATCCAGTGTCTTGTGAGGCAGAAGGCTCATCTGGAGGACACAGGGAGATGTCCTGAGATGATACAGGAGAAGATGCATCTGATGTACCGCCTCCAGAATTATCCACACTACATTCACATGCAGAAAATATTAAACAGTGCAAACATGTTTATTCAATTCAATGTGGTGATTGAAATACTATCAATTTATTAAAAAGGCACATTACATGCATACATTATTAAATGCATAATTTTCTTCTTACCATCTTTGTAACTCCTTCAATTTGAGAAGTGCAGGGTCTGGGGCATCTGGAATGCCACAAATAGAGGGATTGTCGGTACCAAGTATCTCCTCTACCATTTCGCCAATCTCAGACAGAGGTTTACATGGAGGGCCCCCACCTGTTTGACAAGAACTCAGCTGCTGACCACATGGAGACAATCATTTCATATAAAATGGTTTAATAAGCTAAAATAAAATGTACCTGTGGCTCGCATGCTTTCTTTATATGCTGCAATTTCCTTGCGTGTTGTTGCCAACACATTGTACCACCTTTTCTCACAATCCTCTGCTGAACGTCTTGTCCGAGGAAGTGCTGCATTTACTGTCAGTACAATCTGTTGCCATGCGTTTTTCTTTTCTTTGCTTGTTAAAGTCGGACTGAATTTTCCTCTTATCACGTCCTTCCATTTAAGGACTGACTGCACTAGAAGAAGATTTTCTTCCTTGGACCAGTTTGGTTTTCTTTTTGCATCCATTTTTTACCAATTTGCAACTTTTGTCTTTCCTTTATATACAGCTGTGAGTGCAGTTTTTAATTATGTGATTCATCAGCTTAATTACTTAAATAGCATCACATTTGTCCATTTAATTAATGTGTTGAAACGCTATTAAAATTGTGTGAAATAAATGCATGTACTTATTTGTAATCTTTTTGCACAAAGCAAAAACGAATTATTCTAAATCAATTGAAACATTGAAATAATTGTTATGTCTTAATTAAATAATGAATTAATTGTGTCATGCTGCTGTGACCTCACCCTTGCAGGCTCACTATTGGCTGATTCAGAGGTTCAGGGCGGCCATTTTGGGTTCACATCATTGTAGTCCTTAGTTCACAGCACTTAAGTCCCACTTCAGTCAACACTTAAGAATCAGTCTTATACTTTACTGAAAGTTGCTTTTAGCTGCTTTATAAATGTCTCCTACTCTTAGAAAAGTCCTACTCTTTACTAAGTATTTTTTGACACTTAAGTCAAAGCTTAAGACTATTCTTAAGAGCATTTCTTAGAAGTTTTATACATACGGGCCTAGGTCTTCCTCATGCTCCTATTCAGCATTGATTGTTATTATTTGTTGTTGATGTGATTAATATTGTGTCTGTAATAACATCATGACTGAATAAAGAACTTGAACTGAACTGAACTTTCCACTTTAATAACTTCCTAAAGTGTCACATTAAATCAGAAAAACAGGTCCAGAAGACTACTGCCACCTTTCCATTAGTGGATCTGGCAACACGGAGGCTGCACGCGCGCCCTCACTCACAGCGCGCTCTCAAGCCCCGTTCACTGCGCTAGCTTCTTGCAGCAACATGAATTGCAAACACTCATATGAGGTGGTTTAAACGGCTAATTAATCATTCAGAGAACTTGACATTTTATTTTTGAATTTAAAAAAATGACAGAGATCCGGACCTCGGTGACCTAATAGCTGGCTACGACCATGGACTTCTAACATATTGTTAGCATTGTTGTCATTGTCAGCGGGCATCACAAAAAAGTTTGTTACCTTCTGCAATTTTGCTTAAAACGTTTTGCTTTCCTCCCGCTTCCTGCTTTTTCAGCACCGCTT
Organism: Rhinichthys osculus; assembly: GCA_029959095.1. Lineage (NCBI taxonomy): Eukaryota > Metazoa > Chordata > Actinopteri > Cypriniformes > Leuciscidae > Rhinichthys > Rhinichthys osculus. Next base: position 39,573,273 of record JARWKJ010000009.1, read on the forward strand.
GGGTAGCTTCGCTTCATTTTTACTCTGTCTACTACTCTGTACACTCTGTCTTTCACTCTGTACACCGTCTGTAAATCACTTCTTTTTCTCCGTCAGTTTTTTTGGCGCATTACAGTCTTGTCACTTTCGCACGCAGAAAGTGAGATAATGGAATAGTCCAATGTAGTTGGCCTTCTGTCTGCGACACTAATGATTTGATGCCTTTTTTCGCAAATGCTTTTTAGAAATATATAATTTGCACAAAAAAAAAAAACTTAAGCATAATTTAATGGGGCATTTTGGGGGCCCCTAGGTAGCTCGGGGCCCAAGGCAATTGCCGACCTTTGCCTAATGGTTAAGTCCGCCCCTAACATTAGCATTATGGCTATATTAGGCTAATGCTCATAGCAAATGCTAACGGAACTATCAAACAATAAAAACTCATGTATTTAGGTTAATTTTGGTATGATGTAGTGTTAATAATTAAGCAAAAACATATATTTCAAGTCTCCCTCTACAATTACAAATGATTCTGTCTCAACAGGTGCACCTGTGGGCACTGCAGTTCACTGTCCCTGGTAGTGTCTGTTGTAGCGAGATACCCAAGATAGCTATGAAATATGACAAGACCTGAGTGTTAAATCCAGTTAATTCATTTAATAAGTACTATACACAAAACCAGCGTTCATACAGATAAATAGGTAAACAGAAATAAACAAATTAAACAAAATAAAATAAAGGTACAAAATAAAGTGTAGCAGATGCAATGACTGTGGAAACTTTAACAATTGAAAGGTTACTATGACAAAGATATCGCATTAAAACAGTTTCCACCTCATGAATATGGTTGACCTGAGGAATGAAAGCTGTATCATATACTTGGAACAATATCACACTCATAGCCATGCAAAATGGTTCTAAAGCTTCAGCCTATCTGATAAAGATATAATTTTGTGTGAAAAGATTGCTTTATCAATAAAATGAAACACTAATTTCACATATTGTCTTTCAAAAATTAAAGCTCCATTTCATAAATGTCAAGTCAAATTAAAGTTCTTCAAGCATTTTAAGCACCTTGTAAGAACCCTGAAAAAACTCACAACCTCCACATACCAAATATTATAACCTCGCATATCGTAATGTCGTTAGGTGGTGTTGGGGGTACCTTGGCCAACACGTTTGGGTGGTCATACCGTCATGTGTTGTGACACGGATCAGGGAAGAGTTTCCTGAAGAAGGACCATACAGGGGTTTCCTTCCCCCACTGCATTGAATATTTTTTTAACAAAATTTTTATAATATAAAAATAAAATAAAAATGAATTATAAAGAAGCATTTTTAACTGGAGTTACACACCACACACATAAAAAATAAAATCAGCTACACAACTCAAAATGAATTTGTACTGTAAGGGGTATACAGTCAAAGAGCCAGAACCAGATATGAAGAATGAAGACCCGGAGTCAGAATTATAATTAATTAAAGAAAAGTTTTACTGAAGGTAGTTTGCAGTTTCATCAGCAGAAGTCAGCTTCAAGACTTACACAGGAGTTCGTAGGCCACCCCGCTTACAGTTACAAAGATCACAGCAGTTATACCATCTCCAAGGTCTAAGCTTGGTCATTGCTTACAGGTTGAATGATTCTCATTGGCTAAGAAATAGATGAACACAGTAATTTTCCACACATATACAGATAGACGGACAACTCAGTCAATCTCCAATAATGCCAGTGGTTCCTTAACCTGTAACTAGGGCTGGGCGATGTGGCCAAAAAAATTATCACCAATTTTTTTTTATACTAGTCGATATCGATAATTATCACAATAAATGTCACATTTTTATTTCTTTCAAGTTTAAAGGGGTCATATAATGCCATTTTTGTACAAGCTAATATGATTCTTTAGGGTCTAAATTAAAAGTTTGTAATATAAATTAATTAAAAATTCTCATTAGTATTGTAAGAAAACACTTATTTTACCTGGTCAAAAACAGCTCTGTTTTCAGCACGCCGTTTCAGTGCATATGACTTTAAATGATAATGAGCTTTGCTCACCCCGCCTCTCTGTTCTCTGCATACACCATTTGTAACTCAATAACACAATAACCATAACGCGTTGTTCAGTATAAACGTGGAATTATGAATTATATTGAGAACGTCATACATAGAAAATGTAACCCATGTTAAAATATGACATAAATAAGAATAGTTTAAAAAGCTGCATAAATAAGTTTGAAAGTTAAGTGATTTGTTTAATGTAAGTTAGTTAATCAGAGTTAATTAAAAATGTTAATACAACAATTTAATGTTTAAGATTAAAAGTATGCTGACAGAAAATTCATGTCACTGCCCCTTTAAGGGACTAGTGACGCTAGATGCAGCACCTCAGTTGACGCTGCAGCGGAGACCTGAGGGAGAGAACGAGCTGTGTTTAATAAGCAGAGAAAAGAGTGAAAAAGTTGATTTTGCAGTTGAAGAACATAACTTACCTGGTCGGGAACTGACAGGGATTTTATGAGAACTAAGCCACACCGGTTTTGGTCAGGTTTTTTGCTTGGTTTGAAGCTTGGTCGGAGCGAAGATTGGTCTGCAGTGTGCGGGCGCGCACGTGCGCAGACGGGATTCAAGATGGCGAGCCAGACCCAGATTTTCAACTCATCCTTTCAATCGCGTCAGTGAGGAAATCTCCTGCGTATGGTGACTTGCCGCCAGAGTGGTAGGAGTATCAGGAATTGGATTTGAACTGAACTGGAAATTGATTGAACTATTATTTTTGGACTGATTTGAACTGGATCTCTCCATTGAACTGAATCTTTTCATTGAACTGAACAATTGAACTCACATTTGGCCTTGAACTTGAATTTAAGGTTTCATATTTTTATTTTCATATTGAGTTCATATGTTTGAATGTGATTTGAACTGTTGTGGTCCACTTTGATTGGTTGTGTTAGTTGAAGGTATTTTCTTACCTGTAAAAGAAAGGAAAAGAGTTAACTCAGGAAGATAAATGGGAATCCTAAAATAGGTGCAACCTAGGAAAAGACTGGTCTAACTTAGATTAGTTAACCAAAATAAATAAGGTGAACCAAATAACAAAAATAGAGTGAAATATCTTTTCATTTATTATACCTACCTCAATATTAAGAACCTGCAGGGAATATTTTTCTTGTTTTTTTTTTCTTGGACTGTATATTCCATGTGTGTTTTGCATTCTGTAAAATTGCCGGCCTTTTATATATAAAGAAACGGTCTCTGGTGTAATTATTTTTGCTCCCCACTCCTTAGAACCTAGAACTGGTCCAGTGGCGCAGTAAGTGGTGTGATACCGGTGCTACAAAAACATGCCGTAATGTACCCTGAGTGTAAACGTTAGAGGCATTCATTGTGAAGCGTGCAGCTAGCGATTTGCAAAGATTAATATAAAGTTTAATAAAACGTTACACTCACTTCCGTTCTTCTGGAGATTCAGCAGGAACACGAATATCTGGTACCGATCCTTTTTTCATGAGCAGCAGCTTAGCAAATCCAGCTTTATACTGATCCTCGTTTATAAAGCAGTCTGGTGAGAAATGATTTGCGCAAACATGAGAGCATTGACGTTGCTCGTGGGGAATATTCCCTTCGAAAACAAATTCAGCCACTGCGTCTTCAGCGGTTCGGATTTAGGAACATTAAAATGACTGCTGTGTTCGTTATTACACCCAAGAACAGAACACCACTATCGCTTAGACGCCATTCTGCTCATAGACAGTGCTCCAGCATATCAACAATGACCGCGCCGGTCCGCGCAGACTATGATTGACAGCTCCCTCGTGAGCGAGGGCGGGTCTGTGTTGAAACGCGGCTGTCATTCAATAATTGCGGGAGGGGCGTGCGAGCCTGTGACGTCACAGGCTCGAACGGCTCGATTTGAGGCAGGGGAAAACATATAAGGAGATTAAAACAAAACCACTGGATGGATTTTTATCATTATATGATGGTTGTGTACAGGCACTGCCAACACACATTTCAGTACAATCAACTTGTAAAAGTGCATGTACCATTATATGACCCCTTTAAAGGCAGATGTTTGCTCCTAAGTTAAAGTTGTAGAAACCAGAGCGTTAATTGTGGTTTTAAACTACTCTTTATTGTCAGAACATTTCACAAATCTCAGATAGAACATTAATACATTTGTCATTTTTCCTAAACAAAATAAATATCTTAATAGAAAAATATATTTCTTAGTTTGTGCATGTGCTAATGGGGATATTGTTTCAAGTCTTGAAACAGGTTTGTGTTGCCTGACTGTGATAGCACGTATCTTCGGCACGTATCTTCAGCACAGTTTGCAGTGCAGCTGCAATATTAATATTATATGTTTTGTCTCAAAATGCATATTTGACAGTGAGTTGTAACAGACAGAACATACGGGTTTGCATCAATCATACCTGATACAGAGTGGGTACCGCTACTGGTGCCGCTACTGGTGCCACACAAAGCTTCTAGGTTTCTGCGCTGTTTCTGAGATCGACTCCTTTTTCCTTTTCGTGGCATGGCAATCAAGCAAATATGTTTGAGGAATGGATACAAAAAAAATTATATTTAATGTTACTTGAGAAAGAACACAAAGACAATGTGATCAGATATACAGAAAAGTTAAATAATTGATATATAACAAGAGTATATATATATATATATCAAGAGAGAGAGAGATAAAGCAACAGTAATACAGTTGATATATAACAACAGTAAATTAATTAATATGAAGTTAGGTTGATAAAAAAAAATGATTGTGTATTAGAGTTGATATCCCAACCTGCAGTTGACTGTTCTCAGCTGGGTTCGATAGTCAAGTTCTTCACAGTGGAGCTTTTCAGTCAAGTCGAGGTTTTCAGTCAAGTCGAGCTTTTTAGTCAAGTCAGCTTTTTATAGTCAAGGTTTCAGAGTTTTTTGTTTTTTAAGCGTTTTGAGGGAAAATCTTGTGTTGGTTCTGGCTCTCTTTTTTTAAAGATGCGTAAGCAAGCTTGCAAGTGCAGTTAAATCGTTTTGGTTTTGCATTTTTGAGGTAGCATTTGTGTTGCGAGCATGCGAAGCAGCAAGCAATGCAGCATCGTTTTTGGATAGCAGCCAGTTAGTTTTTGGTTTGAAGAGAAAGAACAGAATGGGCGAGAGGTAGAGGTTTAAGCAAGATAAAAGTTTGAGTGAGAAAAGTACATAAAGGCATAGATAGGACAGGACAGTAAAGGACACACACACACACACACACACACAGAGAAAAAAACAAGTTAATTACATTCTTTACAGAAAACATTAATATAAAATTGCACTTAATTAAAACTTCACTCAACAGTTAATTGGGCAAACATAATAATAATAGTAAAACAAAAATAATTTCTAAAATGATTACTTACTGTATAGAGGTAGGACAATATAATGAATAAATACAGAATATCAACATATTTTCAACACATGACTGAATTATATTTGTATGAAATTACATGCATTTTTTGGGGTTATGGTGCTACGCCATTAAATTTAAAAACAGTTCTTACATAGATGGGAATAGAGATGTCCAATCTACTGCAAGGAGAGAGAAAAAGAGACACATCTCACACAAATCAAGCTGTTCATTTAAGCTACAAAACCTTGTTTTTACTCAGCATATTTACATGTCCAACCAACAAATAAATTTACCTTTACTCTAATTTCTACCAATGGCTAAATGTGTAAAATATCACAATGTTTTATATATATATATATATATAGTAAAGACTAAGACAGCAATGTCTATGTGGACCCTACAGACATGTAGAATTGTGCATTAATCAATTTAAAGATATGACTAATGATTAATATGTTGTGTGTGTTACTTGCATAGACAGCCAAAGCAGCCTCAACCCTATGGATAAATGAAAATAAATAAACAGCTAGTGAGAGTGAATAGAAATGGCTGTTCATGCGTTTGTTACGTCTCGGCTAGATTAATGCAATTCATTATTTAGCTGTATATCCAAGTCTCAAATTGCTCGTCTTCAGCTAGTCCGAAACGCAGTGGCCAAACTTCTTCATAAGTGTCGTAATTTGAACAAATCTCAGAGAATAGACTTTAAAGGACCATGACTTTAGAGCCATGACTGGAACAGCTTGCCTCTAGTGATTAAAATCGGCCCCTGTCAAGTCTCTTTTTGGTTCTTCTGTTTTATGGTTACTCTTTTTTTCTCTCTGTAATATCTACTTTTAATCTTGTTTCTCTGTAAAGCATTTTGGTCAGCTGTTGTAAATGTGCTATATAAATAAAAAATTAACTTGAACTATTAATGAGGTGAATGTGAATAAATTATTTACCTTAAAATGAAGGTGCTGATGGCAGTTGGCAGTGGGGACGAGGCAGTGGAGCAGATACAAAATCTAATAGATATTTGAAATAAGTAATCTTGATCTAATACCCAAACATGTTATTCAAAATGTTAAGTACAAAATAGATTATTACATGTTGTGAAATATGAGGCTATAGATTGCTATTCCATATTTATTTTATATGCAAATACTAGGAATGTGTCAGTCAGTTAAAAAGATTACTTACTGCAATGGATCCAATGAACTGTCAAGATTTCTCGTTTTTACAGACACATAAAGGAAAAGGGAGAAACATAAGAAATGACATATGATTAAATAATATACGAGTCAAATATTACAGAGGTCTGCATGGATGGACATGTACAGAAGAACTGTAAAGTCTTACAAAATATTGACTAATCTGAATTTTATTGGTGTTATATTTACCACAAAGGTTTCTAGATGGCCATAAAGGTGAATGTAATATAAACATTACAATTTATGTCTATGATCTTCATGTCTGCAATCCATTCTGCTGTCATACAACCTAATACAATGCTGTTATACAAAAGATCGTTTTTTTTTTCCATGATAAATGCAAATACTGAGAATCTGTCAAGCTGTCACTCAAATACTAGCAAATTACCTTGAAATGAAGATGCTGATGGCAGTGGGTACGAGGCAGTGGAGGAGATAAGAAACCTACATGAAATGAGTAATCTTGATTCCAAAAATGTTATTCAAATCTTAAGTGCTTAATAAAAGAGGTTATTACATGTTGTGAAATATGTGGATGTAGATTGATATTCCGTATCTATTGTAAAAGCAAATACTGAGAATGTGACAGGCAGCTAAAAAGATTACTTACTGCAATGGATGCAATAAACTGGCAAGATTTTTACAGACATGTGTTCACATAAAAGAAAAAGGGAGAACAATAAGAAATCACATATATGATTCACTATTATACAAGTAAAATATTGCCCATGCCTGCATGGATGGACATTATTATAATGCATGGATATAAATTATCATTGACTAATCTGAATCATATGAATATATAATTTGAAATTGATGAACAAATTGGTATAATTTATTACATATAACAAAAGTTAGATGGCCATAAAGGTGAATGTAAGAAAAACATTTCCCTTTATGTCTGTTCCTCATCTCTGTAACGTTAATCTGCCAATCATTCTGCTGTTATACAATTTATCAGTGATCAAGTGTAACGTTAGGTTTTTACCATAACTAATAGCAAATGCTGAGAATCTGTCCGGATGTCAATCAAATTCAAATACTTACACAACAGCAACAACGATCTGTTTACACTCAAACAAAATGGGGAAATAAGTCAGATAATACATGGGTATGGACGGATGGACGTTTCTATTCATAAAAGTAGCGTTAGCATTAGGCCTATTACTAGTTTGGGAATGAATGAATAAATGCAACCGATATAGGGTTAGGTTTACCATATTTCATATAAACAGGAACAAAAAGCCCAATTGCATACCAAAAGAACGAATACTTAAGATATAAGTGAATGTTTTTAACAAAACGAACCAATCAAGAACTCAGAATCTCCTCACAAAACACATTATTATCGTAATGCTTAATGGAAATGAATTAGTATTCATCTTTCATCTATTATAAACATTTATAATCAAATAAGTTTCACTGCATTCAACTCGTTGAGCCACACACATTTTAATTACCTCAGACAGATTTTCTTACTGTGCGTTCACACCGGACGCGAATAGCGCGTCAAATTCGCGTCTACCGCGTCTAGTTTGACGCTTGAGCACTTTGTGTTAATTCGCGTGTCAATGGCGAAATTGACGCGCGTAAAAACAAAAGTTTGAAGCGAAATTTACGCGCGTCAGAGGCGAAATCCGGAGGCGAATGTTTCGAACCCCGTTGGCGGCCATCTTTTTAGATGTTTATCGAGCATTAGCATTAGCATTATTCGAGAGAGTCACCGCTCGTATATGCTCTGGAGAGCAGAAACAGCTGCGTAGGGGACATCGTCGCTGTACTCGGGTCCACCAGAACCTCCGGAGGGTTTCAGGAGTTTCACAATTTGCTCCAGGAGCTAGGTTTGGTGGACCTAATGGTGAGGACGCTGACGAGGACAGCGTAGGCCGTATAAGCCCTCGGCCTCGAGTGGTCTATGCCTGTCGAGCCCGCGCTCTACAGCCGGCGCGAGGTTCACCCTCGCCCGCATCCACCTAATCTGTCATTTATTTTTGTTTTGATAATAAACGAAGCCAGCCTCCAAAAGTGATTAATCTGTCCTGTGATTTTTCTCTCTCTCTCTCTCTCTCACACATCACTGTCCAGACACGAACTTATATGTTGGTTGTTTTACATTATAATAATATTTCATATAATCTAGATATGGAATAAATAGCATTCAATACAAAATGAATATGTCTCATATATTGAAATCAAGTTTTATGTGATAAAATATTTGCTTTGTTGTGCATTAGAACCACAGTCATATATTACAAAATAATTTATTGAAGCATCCAGATACTTCACCACGTGACAGCAGCAAGCAGCTAGGCTCCTGATTGGTTAACGCGGCGCGAATTGACGCAGAAGTTCAGATTTTTCAACTCGGGCGGCAGACGCGAATTCGCGTCAAACGCGTGAATGCACAAATAGCACTAACTAAATCATTCGCGCTTAACGCGCCAGACGCTCAATTCGCGCGAACTTGACGCGCGAATGAGGCGTATTCGCGTCTACCGCGCCGCGCTCTACGCCTCATTCGCGCCGCAGGAATTTTTTACGCGCGTAACGCGTCTTAGCATTGACTTAACATTGAAATCACTCGCGCCTGACGCGCTATTCGCGTCCGGTGTGAACGCACCATTACTCACCCGACGCAAACAGCAGAGGCCCGGAAAAATCCAGAATGACCGCTCATTAGTTATGCAGCATTGAACAGTCTAATTGGCCAGCTGTTATATTCGTTTGAATACTAAAACCTAATACCCTTATAATTAAGTTTAATTAGTCAAAATACATTTAAAAGTCATTACAATTTAAAAAATACGTATTACGATAAATAAAAATAAAAGGGTTAAAAATATTTATCAAAACACGCCCGCGCACACAGACCGCAGGAGATGCGCGCACCCAGAGTCCGTTAAAAGCCACAGCAACAATCATTAATACAAAACGGAAAGGTTTAATTATAACATACACAACAACTAGACAAGTGAGTCATAGGAAATCCGTGTAGATTGTTTTTAAACACTAATTAATTTAATAATACAATTGTAGGCAGAATAGATTTAATAGGGATTTATTTTAAATAACATTCATTACAATTTAAAAATATTAATTTTAATAAATAAGAATTAATCAAGTTAAAAATATTCATTACAATAAAATTAATTAAAAGTTAAAAATATTAATCAAAAGCGTGCTCACAAAAGCTATGCAAACTAACCCTTTTGTTTTAAATCAAATTCATTTCAAGTTAAAAATACCCATTACAATACATACAATTAATTATAATAATATAATAAACTCACAAAGAATATAATGTCACAAATAATATAAATAAAATTCCTTATCAGTTAAAGATAATGAATAACAAGCACGCGCGCGCGCACACGAAGGGAGCGCGCAGCAGGAGTCCCGCTTAAAAGAGGTGCACAGCCAGTCTTCTTCAGTGCGCAGCTGCAGTTCCCCACCGCTTACTCCACCGCTTACCAGAGAAGGCGCTATTGTTCCCCTGCTGAATTTAAAGGTGAGACGGAAGATATAACATGTATTGATGTATTTGAAACACTGTGTATGTAGAAATGTTAATTTACAAATAAATACAAATAATATAAAAGTCAGAAAGTTGCCCTTTCCATTAGCTGACAGGAAATTTCATTTTCTGAGGTAAAATTTTACTTCATTAGAAATGTTATCAATGACTTTAAATATATAAATCAACTACATGAATAAATAAATAAATTCCTGTGAAATATTAAGTAAAAAAAGAGAGAAATCCTGTCAGAGTATGAAGTTTAAAAAATGAATCCTGTCAGAGGCTGCTCTTTTTCCACTTTCGGGCAGGAAATGTAATTTTCTGAGGTAATTTTTTACTTCACAAGAAATGTATTTACACGATGAATTTATTAATTGGAAGTTGAATCACATTTCTTGCGAAATTAATTCTTGAATTAATGATTGGAAAAGGGGCCGTCTATAGGGTTATGGTTATGGCTAAGGTTGAGTTCATTTTCTGAGGTAAAACTTCATAAGAAATTTTATCAATGACTTTCAACTAAACTATAAATAAAACATGAATGAATAAATAAATTCCTGTGAAATATTAAGTAAGCAAAAGAGAGAAATCCTGTTAGAGTATTAAGTTTGAAAAAATAAATCCTGTCAGAGGCTGCTCTTTTCCACTTCCTGGCAGGAAATGTAATTTTCTGAGGTAAATTTTAACTTCACAAGAAATTAATTTATAAATTCGAAGTTGTTGATTAAAATTCATTTTGTCATAAATGTTTATTACATAAAAATCCTGTCAGGGATTAGATAAGGGGCCTTCTATAGGGTTATGGCTAAGGTTGAGTTCATTTTCTGAGGTAAAACTTTATTCATAAGAAATTTTATCACTGACTTTCAACTAAACTATAAATAAAACATGAATGAATAAATAAATTCCTGTGAAATATCAAGTAAAAAAATAATTTACACAAATGAAATAACACATAAAAAGAAAACAAAATATTATGCTGTAATATAAATATAGAAAGAAAAATAAATCAATAATAATATGTTTGAGTATATATACACAAGTCATTTGTCATGATATTTTCATGTTTTAGAAAATCATTGAAAACATTATGAAAGTTATAACTATACCTTTTTTTATTCTTCTTCTTAGGATGGCCTACAGTCAACAAGAACCACTTATGGTCAAGTGTGTGGGTAACAAAAGGAGCCAAAGGGGTTTAACCTTTGTCTCCAACATCAATACAATTGATGTTGGAGCATTCAAGGTGACTACGCTCTCTGTCTTAACCGATGGACAGACAACGTTTATTTCAGTGAAACAAGGAAGTGACCCAGAATTTGAAGAGGGTGGGTCGTATGTGGTAAAAAACTACACCCTTTCCAAAAAATATGGCCGGCCATGCATTTTTGTGACTCGGTCTACCAAAAAATTCAAACGGTCACCATTGGCCATCACTGACGAGGCAGAGAGAGCTGCTCAGGAGGTCCTCTGTCCTCCTTCCCGATGGGTAACTGGGGAAGAGCAGGACATATTTAGGAGCCCTGGGTACCTGAGTCTGCGGGGACACATAGAGAAAGTGAGTGAATTTAATAGCATAATTGAATATCTAGTATATTATCCTGGTTTACTTAATTCAGATAAATGTAAGCTATTGTACTTTTTGTTTCTCAAACACAGTCCTAGAGTACCCTAACACTTTTATTTGAGATACACAATTTAGGTGAATTAACCTTGATTGCGAATACATAGAAAATATTCAGTGTTGGGGATACCTGGACTAGGACTGAAAAAACACTCTCATGTGTGACACTCGGCTGTTGTTTTCCAGTTGCAAGCGGCCAGGATGACTCGGGCCCAGTTCCCAATCCTGGACCTTTGCGTGAGGTCCGGTACAATTCTCCACGACGTCTCCTTATGGAGAGACGAGGCGTTAGTGGAGCTATACGTGGGGGACAAGGTGGAGATCACCCACCTAAAAGGAAACATTCGGCCGAATGGAGGGGGAAAGTTTGATTCATCGAATCACACAACTGTCAAGGTAAACAAATATAAATTTCAAAGATTATAAAAGAAAAGTAAACAGTCATTAATGATAAAAAAGAACAAATAATTAAACTGCAAGCATTGAGATCTTGTGAATCGGAACATCTATATTGATACCCAGCCTAAAGGTGAACTATATTAAGCCAAACAGAAAAAAAAAAAAAAAAAAAAAACTTACATTGATGGTTACAATCTTAATGTTCATAACCTTGGCATTGATGTCTTCCGGATCTGTGTCCTGCAGTAAAAAGCAGCATAAATGTTTTTTTTTTCTTTTTCTAAATGGTTACATTAATTGTTTAAGACATAAAAAAAATTATATACTGACTTTTATAAATATATATATATATATATATACTTCATATTATATACAGTATATGATGGTATTTTCTATTTTATTTTTCTTAATGACTTGACCTATTATAGGTTTATACTTTTCTGTCAGGAGTACATTTTCTGGCAAAGAGAACACACTTTTAACAAGAGTCCAATTAACTGAAAACACTTAAATTGTTGTTATTTTAATTACTTATAAAAAAAAACTGTATAATTGTAATCACATTACACAGTGTGGGGCGGCATATATTCAGCCTTTTTTCTTTAGACAAAAAAAAAAAGATATGTTTCAGTATAATAACATTGTTAACAAGTTTGCAAATGTTACAATTAAAATATAAAAATGAAATAAAAAATGTCATGCTGTGCTATTGTTGTGATGTGTCACATGTCAAGCATGACGCGTCACCATGGATAAAATAATACATAAAAATGTCATCACTGGCTAGGTCTTCACCCACCTTACTTGTGCACTTTTAATGAATTTTCAATGTAGATAAATTTTCACTGTTTATAAAAAATGTTTTAACTGTAACACTAACCTTAACCCTAAGTGTGGATTTTTTTTTCATCACCAGATTGTTGAGCGCAACATCCTCGAGGCGGAGTTAAATATAATTGGATTGTCAGAAGTTGATGGCGTGCTCATCGCTTTAGACAGCAAATTGGAAGAATACTCTGTACCAAGTCATTTATACTCTGGCAATATAAATGACTTGGTACAGACTCTTCCAATTTCAATCAAAGTCCATCACATTAATAATCACCTTTTGAGTCTCCAACGACTCGAGGAGGTTCAGACAGCAGAATCCCTGGACATGGAGGAAGCACCAGAGTCCCTGTCCCTGGAGGAAGCGCCAGAGTCCTTGGAGGAAGCGCCAGAGACCCTCGAGGAAGCGCCAGAGTCCCTGGAGGAAGCGCCAGAGTCCCTGGAGGAAGCGCCAGAGTCCCTGGAGGAAGCGCCAGAGTCCTTGGAGGAAGCGCCAGAGACCCTCGAGGAAGCGCCAGAGTCCCTGGAGGAAGCGCCAGAGTCCCTAGAGGAAGCGCCAGAGTCCCTAGAGGAAGCGCCAGAGTCCCTGGAGGAAGCGCCAGAGACCCTCGAGGAAGCGCCAGAGTCCCTAGAGGAAGCGCCAGAGTCCCTGGATGAAGCATCAGAGTCCCTGGAGGAAGCGCCAGAGTCCCTGGATGAAGCATCAGAGTCCCTGGAGGAAGCGCCAGAGTCCCTGGAAAGCGCCAGAGTCCCTGGAGGAAGCGCCAGAGTCCCTGGAGGAAGCGCCAGAGTCCCTGGAGGAAGCGCCAGAGTCCCTGTCCCTGGAGGAAGCGCCAGAGTCCCTGTCCCTGGAGGAAGCGCCAGAGTCCCTGGAGGAAGCGCCAGAGTCCCTGTCCCTGGAGGAAGCGCCAGAGTCCCTGGAGGAAGCGCCAGAGTCCCTGGAGGAAGCGCCAGAGTCCCTGGAGGAAGCGCCAGAGTCCCTGGAGGAAGCGCCAGAGTCCCTCGAGGAAGCGCCAGAGTCCCTGTCCCTGGAGGAAGCGCCAGAGTCCCTGGAGGAAGCGCCAGAGTCCCTGGAGGAAGCGCCAGAGTCCCTGGAGGAAGCGCCAGAGTCCCTGGAGGAAGCGCCAGAGTCCCTGGAGGAAGCGTCAGAGTCCCTGGAGGAAGCGCCAGAGTCCCTGGAGGAAGCGCCAGAGTCCCTGGAGGAAGCGTCAGAGTCCCTGGCCAATTAAACACTGATTGAGGCTTAAAAATTAGTTTGTCATGATCATTGACTTTTTGTTTTGTTTTCTCAAGTTCTGTTTTCTGCTGTTTTGTAATTCTAAATACTCGCATTATTAAAGACTGTTTATTCTAATATCTTGTTGTGTGCTTCTTTGCAGTACCCCATTACATTAGTTTGTTTATTTTTATGGGGTTTTAGAATTTCAATAACATTGCGTAAATTACGAGAAACGTAAAATGCATGAAAAGTTCTCTGATGTTTCAGGAAAAGATTCAAAGCATCAGGAATGTTGAAAACACACCATCTTCTGGCAGGTAAAAAACCCACATGTTTACAGCTCTGTTGTTTTATCAATTAAGCACAAATAATAAGCCTGACAATGCTAAATGTTTTTTGATAATATAATACATATTTCTATAAAAATAATGAAGTGTTTCAATAAATTATTTAATAAAGTGTTTCTGGACAGTGTTGCTGTCAACGGCAACCAGGTGAGAGACTCTAAATTATCTAAATTATTCAGATAGAAATTATAAGTATAAAGTATAATAAAAAGTAATCTTGCATTCCACTTGAGCATCTATAACTGTTACTGTAATGGTGCAACACATTAAACAATGCTATTTCTGAAATAAATCACAATCATCATTGTAGTTTGTTTTTTTAAACACCATGAGTCCCCTTTGTGGCTATATTCATGGTGAGAAAAAAATATTTTTATATGATTTTTTGCTAAAAAACTCTAAATGTATCTGATTAAGAAAGAAAATAAAACCAAGTACTTACATTTAAACAACATGTTTTGGCAAGCCAAATCAGCAAAGCCACAAAGCCTTTCCACCACGTCAAGGTGGAAAGGCCGAAGTGGAGAAGGGTTCCTTGTGAACATGGGTCAGTCGGCCCTAAGAAATGGGCGAACGCTGTTCGGAAGGGAGGGGCGATGGCCTCCGTTGCCCTCGGCCGATCGAAAGGGAGTCGGGTTCGGTGTGGCGGATTTCTCCATGTGATCCTTGGAAAGGACATTCAATCACTCATTCATACTTTATCTAACACATTTGTAAATCCGTTGAATCTCAGTCTCACTCAATAAAAGTCACTTGCTGCCATCTAGTGGCGAATTTGAAAGCAACCTTTATTGCCTAATAACTGGAAAACGTCATTATTGTCGATTATTGCCCGTTTATATTGTACTAATTATTAATGTCAATTAAAAGAATACAGTAAATATTTTTGTGTGGAGGGAAAATGTCATTCTTGTATGACAATAACCTTTTAATAATTAGTGATTTGCTTTTTACACATTAGAAATCAAGACATTGCTAATTTAGTAGCATGAAAAAACAAAAGGATTATTAATTAATAACTTACTTATTATCTGCACTTTTCCACGAGCAAATTGACAGTATGCACTCGGAGTCTGACTGACTGACTGTCTGAGGTGAGCAGCACACGCGGCAAAAACTCCCGCGAATCCGCAGTTGTTGTTTTTTTGTTCATGATAAATAATCTAAACTCATTTGATTGGGCATTGCATCATTAAACCAACAGAGTCGTGTATGATTGACAAAAAAGTATAATAAAAAAGTAATCTTGCATTCCACGTGAGCATCTAGCCTAATGGCGCAACACATTAAACAATGCTATTTCTGGTTTTCCTCAGCATTGCAAAACAAAAGGATTATAAATCAATATCTTACTTACATCATATCTGCAATTTCCCACGACAGAATTCGCAATCTGTCTGACTGAGGTGAACAGCACATGGTATTGAACCTTTTTTACAGTCTATATGTTGAACGCAGCAAAAACTCCTGCGAATTCGCAGTTTTTTTCTTCACCGGTAACTAAACTAATCTGATTGGTTATTGCATTATGAGCTCAACAGATATTGGTGTGATTGGTGGTAATGCTCAACGCTGCAGAAAAATATAAAAAGTAATCACGTGAGCATCTTTAACTGTAATGACGCAATACTTTTTTTATTTAACATTTCACTTCAATAGTGACATAATATAGTAATTTTGATTGTGTATAAGATATTTTTTAACCCTTGTCGAATATGCTGTTTTGTCCATCATAGAGGAAACAAAGCAATTGTGTGTCTTAAAATGTAGCAATTTAATTTCCTCATTCCCTTTACCTGGTTACTGTGACAACCCGCGGCCATCCCCACTTAGCTGTTCTCAGACCCGGCTTCAGACACACATTCACGGCATTACATTCAGGGGGGGCACAAATGAAATAAACCTAATTTCCTAATTGCTTAATAACATTAAACGATATGATCCATTATGAATTATGATTATCATTTATGAATTGAATATGTTTGATACAAATGATAATGATCAATAGTAGCCTACATAGGCTATTGTAGGCCTACTGTCGCTTACAATTTGTGCTGTTTTAGCTCGCGCAGCCTCTCGATGAAACAAATAGGCCTAACTGACACACAAGGAAACTCAGTTAGCATACTGAGGTAAAAAATTCAAAATGTGCAAGTTAATTTTTATATTATAACATGAAGCAGCACCACACGAAGTGCTGAATACCATCACGATTGAAAATGCAACACTGATTTCGACAGTTCAATAAACAAGTAATTCATATTAAGTCACTTACATTTTAGATGCACTATTGACTTTTTGTTCTATTTTAGCAGCGAAAATAATTCCAATCCAAACAAAGATACCAGCAGAAACAGAACGCATCTCAAAGTCAAGAACAGCTTTTTATGTATAAGACAATCAAGACATTGTTATTTTAGTGAAAAACAAAAGGATTATAAATCAATATCTTACTTACATCGTATCTGCAATCTCTGACTGACTGACTGAGGCGAGGAGCACATGAATTCCCGCGAATTCGCAGTATTTTTTCTTCACCGGAAACTAATCTAAACTAACCTGATTGGCGATTGCATTATGAGCTCAACAGATATTTGTGTAATTGGTGGTAATGCTCAACAGAAAAGTATAAAAGGTAATCTTGCATGTCACATGACGGTGAGCATATTTAACTGTAATGATGACGCAATACTTTTTTATTTCACATTTCACTTCAATAGTGACAGTTTTAATAGATTAATTTTGATTGTGTAGAATATTTGTTTTGTTAACCCTTGTCGAATATGCAGTTTTGTCCATCTAGGGGAAACAGAGCAATTGTGTCTCAAAATGTAGCATGTAGGCCATCCCCACATTAGCTGTTCTTACAATATATCTTAGTATTATTACGAGTTGTTGCTATAAAAGTTATGATGAAGATTTTAAAATATGCTCACTGATAAAATTGAACCATTGAGGCTGTAAGTGTAGCATACACATCTATCTATCTATCTATCTATCTATCTATCTATCTATCTATCTATCTATCTATCTATCTAAACTAATCTTTAAACTATAAACTATAAACTATTTAAAACTTTAAAATACTTTAAACTAATTTAAACTTCAAACTAATTGAAACTTTAAACAACTTTTAACTTTAAACTATTAAAAAAATTAAACTTTTAACCTTTAAACTATTTTGAACTTTAAACTATTTAAAACTTTAAACTACTTTAAACTATAAACTACTTTAAACTTTAAACTAAGTTAAACTATAAACTACTTTAAACTAATTTAAACTTCAAACTAATTTAAACTTCAAACTACTTTAAACTTCTTCAAACTTTCTGTCCAAACTTTCACAAGCCAACTTAAAGTTTGTCTCGACGAACTTTTTCTAGTTAGTATTATTCTTCTTTTTCTTAACCAAAATTTTCTGACTGCTACTCCTCCTAGAGTTTTAACTCTACAAACTCCAAACTCGGGTCAGACCTTCAGACTGTTCTGACTTAGTGTGCTATATCTTTTCAGACTGATTTGACTTTCAGATTTCTTAAAAATTAATATTAAAAATAATAAAAATCCCATTGACTTTCATTGCAACAGTTCAAATTGAGCCAAGACTACGGTGGCCCAGTAGTGTACCACACAAAAACTCAAATCTAAACTCCCTGAAGCCCTAGACTCAATTAAACTACCATTCTATATGTACTAATGAACTTTATCTATCTATCTATCTATCTATCTATCTATCTATCTATCTATCTATCTATCTATCTATCTATCTCTTTCTAACTATCTATCTATCTCTTTCTAACTATCTATCTATCTATCTATCTATCTATCTATCTCTTTCTAACTATCTATCTCTTTCTATCTATCTATCTATCTATCTATCTATCTATCTATCTATCTATCTATCTATCTATCTCTTTCTAACTATCTATCTAATCTATCTTTCTTTCTTACTAACTAATCTATCTTTCTTTCTTTCTTACTAACTAATCTATCTTTCTTTCTTTCTTACTAACTAATCTATCTTTCTTTCTTTCTAACTAATCTTTCTTCTTTCTTTCTTTCTTTCTTTCTTTCTTTCTTTCTTTCTAACTAATATTTATTTTTTCTTTCTTTCTTTCTTACTAACTAATCTATCTTTCTTTCTTTCTTACTAACTAATCTATCTTTCTTTCCAACTAATCTTTCTTCTTTCTTTCTTTCTCACTTTCTTTCTTTCTAACTAATATTTCTTCTTTCTTTCTTTCTCACTTTCTTTCTTTCTTTCTTTCTAACTAATATTTCTTCTTTCTTTCTTTCTAACTAATCTTTCTTCTCTTTCTTTCTTACTAACTAATCTTTCTTTCTTTCTAACTAATCTTTCTTATTTCTTTCTTTCTTTCTTTCTAACTAATCTGTCTTTCTTCTTTCTTTCTTTCTTTCTTTCTTTCTAAATAATCTTTCTTCTTTCTTTCTTTCTTTCTAGCTAATCTTTCTTCTTTCTTTCTTTCTTTCTAACTAATCTTTCTTCTTTCTTTCTTTCTTTCTAACTAATCTTTCTTCTTTCTTTCTTTCTTTCTTCTTTCTTTCTTTCTTTCTTACTAATCTTTCTTCTTTCTTTCTTTCTTCTTTTTTTCTTTCTTTCTTTCTTTCTTTCTTTCTTTCTAACTAATCTTTCTTTCTTTCTTTTTAACTAATCTTTCTTCTTTATTTCTTTCTTTCTTTCTTTCTAATCTTTCTTCTTTATTTCGTTCTTTCTTTCTTTCTAACTAATCTTTCTTCTTTCTTTCTAACTAATCTATCTTTCTTTCTAACTAATCTATCTATCTTTCTAACTAATCTATCTATCTTTCATTCTAACTATTCTATCTTTTTTCTTTCTAACTAATCTATCTTTCTTTCTAACTAAACTATCTTTCTTTCTTTCTAACTAATCTATCTATCTTTCTTTCTAACTAATCTTTCTTTCTTTCTTTCTTTCAAACTAATCTATCTTTCTTTCTAACTAATCTATCTTTCTTTCTAACTAATCTATCCATCTTTCTTTCTAACTAATCTATCGTTCTTTCTTTCTAACTAATCTATCTATCTTTCTTTCTAACTAATCTATCGTTCTTTCTTTCTAACTAATCTATCTATCTTTCTTTCTAACTAATCTATCTTTCTTTCATTCTAA
The DNA here is from genome assembly GCA_029959095.1 of Rhinichthys osculus. Lineage (NCBI taxonomy): Eukaryota > Metazoa > Chordata > Actinopteri > Cypriniformes > Leuciscidae > Rhinichthys > Rhinichthys osculus. Next base: position 39,592,913 of record JARWKJ010000009.1, read on the forward strand.
CCAATCTATCTATCTTTCTTTCTAACTAATATTTCTTTCTAAATAATCTATCTTTCTTTCTAACTAATCTATATTTCTTTCTTTCTAACTAATCTTTCTTTCATTCATTCTAACCAATCTTTCTTTCTTTCTAACTAATCTTTCTTCTTTCTTTCTTTCTTTCTAACTAATCTTTCTACTTTCTTTCTTTCTAACTAATCTTTCTTTCTTTCTAACTTATCTATCTATCTTTCTTTCTTTCTTTCTAACTAATCTTTCTTTCTTTCTTTCTAACTAATCTTTCTTTCTTTCTTTCTAACTAATCTTTCTTTCTTTCTTTCTTTCTTTCTTTCTAACTAATCTTTCTTCTTTCTAACTAATCTTTCTTCTTTCTTTCTTTCTTTCTTTCTAACTAATCTTTCTTCTTTCTTTCTTTCTAACTAATCTTTCTTCTTTCTTTCTTTCTTTCTTTCTAACTAATCTATCTTTCTTTCTTTTTAACTAATCTTTGTTTCTAACTAATCTATCTTTCTAACTAATCTTTCTTTCTTTCTAACTAATCTTTCTTTCTTAGTAATCCATCTTTCCTTCTTTCTAACTAGTCTTTCTTTCTTTCTAATTTATCTATCTTTCTTTCTAACTAATCTATCTTTCTTTCTAACTAATCTATCTTTCTTTCTTTTTAACTAATCTTTCTTTCTAACTAATCTATCTTTCTTTCTTTCTAACTGATCTATCTTTCTTTCTAACTAACTAATCTTTCTTTCTAACTGATCATCTTTTCTTTCTTTCTTTCTTTCTTTCTTTCTTTCTTTCTTTCTTTCTTTCTTTCATTCTAACTAATCAATCTTTCTTTCTTTCTAACTAATCTTTCTTTCTTTCTAACAAATCTTTCTTTCTTTCTAACAAATCTCTATTTCTTTATTTCATTCTAACAAATCTCTTTCGTTCTTTCTTTCTTTCTAACTAATCTATCTTTCTTTCTTTCTAACTAATCTTTCTTTCATTCTTTCTAACCAATCTTTTTCTTTCTAACTAATCTTTCTTTCTTTCTTTCTTTCTAACTAATCTTTCTTCTTTCTTTCTTTCTAACTAATCTTTCTTCTTTCTAACTAATCTTTCTTCTTTCTTTCTTTCTAACTATTCTTTTTTCTTTCTTTCTTTCTTTCTAACTAATCTTTCTTCTTTCTTTCTTTCTTTCTCTCTAACTAATCTTTCTTCTTTCTTTCTAACTAATCTTTCTTCTTTCGCTCTTTCTTACTAATATTTCTTCTTTCTTTCTTTCTAACTAATCTTTCTTCTTTCACTCTTTCTTACTAATATTTCTTCTTTCTTTCTTTCTTTCTTTCTTTCTTTCTAACTAATCTTTCTTTCTTTCTAACTAATCTTTCTTTCTTTCTTTTTAACTAATCTTTCTTTCTTTTTAACTAATCTTTCTTTCTTTCTAACTTTTCTTTCTTTCTAACTAATCTTTCTTTCTTTCTTTTTAACTAATCTTTCTTTCTAACTAATCTTTCTTTCTTTCTAACTAATCTTTCTTCTTTCTAACTAATCTTTCTTCTTTCTTTCTTTCTTTCTAACTAATCTTTCTTTCTTTCTTTCTAACTAATCTTTCTTCTTTCTTTCTTTCTAACTAATCTTTCTTTCTTTCTAACTAATCTTTCTTTCTTTTTAACTAATCTTTCTTTCTTTCTTTTTAACTAATCTATCTTTCTTTCTTTCTTTCTTTCTTTCTAACTAATCTTTCTTCTTTCTTTCTAACTAATCTATCTATCTTTCTTTCTAACTAATCTTTCTTTCTTTCTTTCTAACTAATCTATCTATCTTTCTTTCTAACTAATCTATCTTTCTTTCTTTTTAACTAATCTATCTTTCTTTCTTTATTTCTAACTAATCTTTCTTTCTTTCTAACTAATCTTTCTTTCTTTCTAACTAATCTTTCTTTCTTTCTAACTAATCTTTCTTTCTTTCTTTCTAACTAATCTTTCTTTCTTTCTTTCTAACTAATCTATCTATCTTTCTTTCTAACTAATCTATCTTTCTTTCTTTTTAACTAATCTATCTTTCTTTCTTTCTAACTAATCTTTCTTTCTTTCTAACTAATCTATCCATCTTTCTTTCTTTCTAACTAATCCATCCTTCTTTCTTTCTGACTAATCCATCTTTTTCTTTCTGACCAATTTATCTTTCTTTCTAACTAATCTTTCTTTCTTTCTTACTAATCTATCTTTCTTTCTTTCTAACTAACCTATCTTTCTAACTAATCTTTCTTTTATTGAAACCAATCTTTCTATCTATCTATCTAACTAATCTTTCTTTTCTTTCTAACGTATTGTTTTCTTTCTAACTATTCTTTCTTTCTAACTAATCCATCTATCAAACTTCAAACTACTTTAAACTTCTTCAAACTCTCTGGTCCGGCTTTCTCAAGCCAACTTAAAGTTTGTCTCATCAAACTTTTTTTCTAGTTATCGTTATCTTTTTATCGCCCAGCCCTACCTGTAACCAAAAAGACTAACACACACACACCGACACACAGACATTAAAGAATACATGAAAAGAACATTTCAGTAATCACACTGGTAACTTCTATAACAAAGTAATATATTGTAATAATAGTGCAAACCCTTTTTCTTGAATGTTGTAGATGGCAGACAGGTGTGTCCAAGCTGGCAGAGTGGGTATAACCTCAGGTGTTTTTAAAGAACCTTGACTGGCTATGTCTGCTCACTGCCTCCTCCTTGTCGGGCTGAATAAACTGAGCACACAGTTTTTCTGGTACAGCCATTTGTCCAGATAAGTCCAGGTACGGCTGAGGGTCTTCCACCACATGGTGGAACAGCTGCTCCATTAATTTGTCAATGTAGCCTTCAGAAAGAGAATTATTATAATATATAATATTTTTTTCTGAGATAACTCAGACAAGTATAAGTTACCTGTGGTAGGATTGCTCTTCGGAGCTCTCACTGTGAATTCTCCATGCTTGAATTTTGGGAAAACTATTGAGTATCGCAGATCACCAGCTGCAGTGGATGCCTGTGATCTGCCTGCATTTTCATTATGAAAATGTCCTTGGTGGACTAACAATCAGTATAGGCTATATGAAAAAAAATAAGTTTGTGATATATTAACCTTATTGGGGCATCTTAAAAAGTTCACTTTGTGCAATCTTCCCGTATAATTGTCTACCACTTTAACAGAAAAATGTGCTGTTAGAAATACTGGTACTATTTTACGTTCGATTCAAAATACTAACCTTTTCCCATATGCCAAGGGTCGAAGAAGTGTCTAATGTCCTTTTTTTGCTCCCTCATAAACTTCTGTACCCCTGTGTGACGATCAGTCACCAAAGACTGGACCACAACACCTCTTTCCTCAAGAAGAGACAGGTTCTTTCAAATTCCTCCTTCTCCATTCTTTGGCTGTTTCCAACTTCATTGCTCTGCAAACACAAATACTTAGATAAATGCACAGTATATAGTAATTCACATAACAAAATGCTTTCATTGTGTAGTTGTTTACCTGGACTAGTTGGATGTCTTTGAGGTCCATCATGGTGTAGCTGCCATATTTTGCTGAATGTCCTACAATTGTGTTATTTGCACAAAGCTAACGTCAACAAAGCCTGACAGCAGTCTAATATATATACACTCACCTAAAGGATTATTAGGAACACCTAAAGGATTATTAGGAACACCTGTTCAATTTCTCATTAATGCAATTATCTAATCAACCAATCACATGGCAGTTGCTTCAATGCATTTAAGGGTGTGGTCCTGGTCAAGACAATCTCCTGAACTCCAAACTGAAAGTCAGAATGGGAAAGAAAGGTGATTTAAGCAATTTTGAGCGTGACATGGTTGTTGGTGCCAGATGGGCTGGTCTGAGTATTTCACAATCTGCTCAGTTACTGGGATTTTCACGCACAACCATTTCTAGGGTTTACAAAGAATGGTGTGAAAAGGGAAAAACATCCAGTATGCGGCAGTCCTGTGGCTGAAAATGTCTTCTTGATGCTAGAGGTCAGAGGAGAATGGGCCGACTGATTCAAACTGATAGAAAAGCAACTTTGACTGAAATAACCACTCGTTACAACCGAGGTATGCAGCAAAGCATTTGTGAAGCCACAACACGCATAACCTTGAGGCCGATGGGCTACAACAGCAGAAGACCCCACCGGGTACCACTCATCTCCACTACAAATAGGAAAAAGAGGCTACAATTTGCAAGAGCTCACCAAAATTGGACAGTTGAAGACTGGAAAAATGTTGCCTGGTCTGAGTCTCGATTTCTGTTGAGACTTTCAGATGGTAGAGTCAGAATTTGCCGTAAACAGAGTGAGAACATGGATCCATCATGCCTTGTTACCACTGTGCAGGCTGGTGGTGGTGGTGTAATGGTGTGGGGGATGTTTTCTTGGCACACTTTAGGCCCCTTAGTGCCAATTGGACATTGTTTAAATGCCACGGCGTACCTGAGCTGAGCATTGTTTCTGACCATGTCCATCCCTTTATGGCCACCATGTACCCATCCTCTGATGGCCACTTCCAGCAGGATAATGCACAATGTCACAAAGCTCAAATCATTTCAAATTGGTTTCTTGAACATGACAATGAGTTCTCTGTCCTAAAAAGGCCCCCACAGTAGGGTTGTGCCGATAGACGATATCATCGTCCATCGTGATTGCTGACAGACATCACAATGTTAAGCCAGCATCGTGATTTTGGGTTTATTACAGCACGTGAATTCATCAGTTTCTCCCGAGATACATGGCGTGGTGATGGCGCAGTGGATAAGACACATGCCTTTGGTGTGAGAGACCTGGGTTCGAATCCACTGTGAGACACCAATGTGTCCCTGAGCAAGACACTTAACCCCTAGTTGCTCCAGAGGTGTGCGACCTCTGACATGTATAGCAATTGTAAGTCGCTTTGGATAAAAGCGTCAGCTAAATGTAATTAATCGCACATTTAATACATGGCCGGTGAACTGGGAGAAGAATAGAGTTGACTTTATAGTTACTTACACTGTGTGTCTGATATGAATTAAACCCGTCGGGAAATATATGTGAATGGGTTGTTATTGCTGCTTCCATAGACAACATTGTGTATTTTACAAACTATAAATGTATTGTTTTGCTATATATTATATGTATTTAAATGAATTTTAAACGGCGGGAGTAACTATGACTCTCTGGAATGGGAGGTAGTTACACGGCCCGGGCGCCTCCTCGTGGCAACCGCTGGAGAAGGTGGGGGACTATAACGGTAAGTACGTCTATCGGTAGTAGGGTACCACGTCGGTACCCACTACGCCCCCCACCCGAGCTAAGATCCGGGCCACCCCGGGAAGGGCCAACCTTCCAACCCCGGGGGCAATATTGCTAGGTATGGAAAGTACAAATATAGAGAAACCTGGACCCTCTGGATCCCAGGCAAAAAGCAATAGTTAAGCGACAGTGAAGGCTGGCATGACAAGAGTTAATCAAGTTGACATAACGTGCTGTGACTGTGAGAGACAATTCCCATCATTGAGGAGCCTGGGTATGCACCGTTACCACCAGCACCCAGAGGAGTTTAATAGAGAAAGAATTGAAATGATACAGAAGAGGAGGAAGATCTGGAGTGCAGAAGAGGATCAGATGCTACTAACAACAGCGGATTCGACGTGGAAAGTCGAAGAGCTCAAGAAAGACCACCTGAGAACCATCCATACGATCCTCCCACATCGATCCACCGACGCTATAAAGAAGAGACTACAATATCGTAAATGGACAGCCCCACAAACAACATCAACACCACCGACACCTAAGACTCCATCTACAACGACCAAGTTGATTCATCAACCCGCCAGAGTACAGCAAATGCCAACTAATCGGAACAACGCCACAGCAGCCAGCGGAACACCAGACATAGACATCTCTAAGAATATACATTTATTCATTTAGCTGACATTTACATTTATTCATTTAGCTGACGCTTTTATCCAAAGCGACTTACAATTGCTATATATGTCAGAGGTCGCACGCCTCTGGAGCAACTAGGGGTTAAGTGTCTTGCTCAAGGACACATTGGTGTCGCACAGTGGATTCGAACCCGGGTCTCTCACACCAAAGGCATGTGTCTTATCCACTGCGCCATCACCACCCCAATAAAAGTCAAAACCTGGTGCCAAGAGGAGGATGAACATCTAATGCAGCTCGCGACAACACACTGGATCCCAGGAATGCTATAGAAAGATCTTATCAATGCCCTGGGTATGATAATGAAGAGAAGGAGCGAGGCGATAAGGAAGAGATTACAAAAGCTGTCCTGGACCCCGCAAGACAAAGTAACTACACCTTCGACAAGTCCTGCAAGGGAGATATTAACGGAGGCAGAAGATGAAGCCCGATGGAGGAAAGAAATGCTGGAAAAAGTCATGGAGAGCCTCATGGAGCCTAAAATAGGGAGTGAAGGACTCAGGAATATTGCAAAGGGATTGCTAGAGGGAAGGATTTCTAAAGAGCAAGGAGCGGAGTTGCTGCAATCACACATCCAGAAGCACATCCCCCTTAATTGGAAACCAAGAAACACCAAGAAAGGCCCTAGCAAGAAACCAATGTCGAATAAGCAGATCCGCAGAGCCAGATATGCCCACATTCAAAAACTATACCGGACAAAGAGAAAGGACGCTGCGAGTACCATTCTGCAAGGCGACTGGAGGGAGGCGTATAGAGGGACGGTCCACAAGGTGGACGGAGTGGAAAGGTACTGGGCGAAGGTCTATGCGACACCATCAAGTGGCGGAGGTCAAGAGGAAGAAATGCAGACCAATGGAAACATCAATTGGAAGATCTTAGCCCCAGTGACAACTGAAGATGTAAGGACTTCATTATGCTCGATGGCTAATACGACGCCGGGGATGGACAGGGTGACGGCCAAAGAACTATCAGGCTGGCATCTACCATCAATAGCAGGAATGTTTAACATCTTCCTGGCTACGGAAACTATACTGGATACCCTGGCCTGCGCCAGAGTGGCCCTCCTACCTAAGGTGGAGAGCCCTACGAACCCGAGTGACTTCCGACCAATAGCCATTGCCTCGGTACTAGCCCGTGCCCTCCACAAAATTAAATCAAAGAGGATGAAGGAGGAGTTCGTCTTCTCGCCGCTTCAATACGCCTTCCTTCAGAGAGATGGATGCCTGGAGGCATTGACGCTTCTCCACACTATCCTACGAAGGTAAAAACCCCGCTGGCGGTTGCTTTCCTGGAATTTGCGAAGGCCTTTGAATCGGTGTCACATACGGCAATATTGACAGCGGCAAGAAATGCAGGAACCCCACCACCATTGACTAGATATCTCAGCCACATGTATACCAATGCAGACCTACATATTGGACAATTAGTAACCAAGTGTGCGAAGGGAGTAAGACCTTCTCACCAATACTGTTCATCCTGGCGATGGGGGAGGTCGTGGAAAAAGCATGCCCGGAAATAGGAGTGACAATAGGAGAGCAACATATCTCCGCCATGGCCTATGCGGACGACCTGATTCTTCTAGCAGAGAATTTGGATCGGATGCAGGAAAAACTCGATGGCCTATGCAACGGACTCCAAGAAGCAGGAATGTCACTTAATGCAAAGAAGTCCACGGCTATAACAATTATAAAGGATGGCAGACGGAAAACTCTTGCCCTACTACCTCATCACTATAAGACAACAGGAGGTACACTGCCACCAATGGGCCTGATGGATACGCAGAAATATCTAGGGATTGAATTCTCTTGGAAAGGAAGAATAACCCCCAAACAGATCGTAGAGCTAGAAACTATGCTCCAGAAAATAACGGAGGCACCTCTGAAACCATACCAACGCCTGGACTTGTTGTGGACATTTGCAATACCAAGACTTACACACAAACTGGTACTGGGATGCGCGCACCGGAAAACCCTAGACAAGATGGATAAGATGGTGAGACATGCCACACGGACATGGCTAAGGTTGCCTAAGGACACCTCGCTTGGATTCTTACATGCAGGGCCGGCTCTAGCCCTTTGGTTGCCCTAGGCGAGATTGAGTTTTGCGCTTTTGAGTTTATCTGACCATGTAACTTGTAGTAGATAAATTACAATTTCTACCACCATTATTACTAATCTAATGGGCTGCTACAAGGCTAAGGGGGTTTAAGAAAATGTTGTGCTTTTAAATTTTCTCTCTGTTAAATTTGCACACTGAATATGGGTTGGAGCTCTTAATTTTGAACTCTCAAAGTGCACCAGATTGATGAATTTAACACCTGTCCTTTGGAATTCTCTGCCTCTTGAACTTAGGGAAGCCCAATCTTATGCCATTTTTAAAGGTCAACTTAAGACATACTTTTTTAAACTTGCATTCACTTGTTGATGTGTTTTTTTTTAACAATTGCCCATTGTTCAGGCCTATACAGCGCTTTGAGAAGCTGCTTTTAAAGGCGCTTTATAAAATAAAGGTTATTATTATTATTATTTTGTTACAGTGTCTGTCTACATTTCACTACTGCATAATAATAGTTATAATATTAATCCCATGACAGTATTAGCCATATATTGTAAAACAAATGCAATAATAAAAATAAAGGAAACTTTCATAGCCTAATAAGTTTTGTACACATTTCTATACTTGAAAGCAAGTTATAAACCAGCGCCACCAATTAAACAAAACAAAATGAATGGGCCGCCGATGTACGAGTTTTATGGGCCGTTCAGACAAAAAATAAATAAATATATAAAAATATTCGAGATGTATCGGCCCAAAAAGCACGTCAGCCCACCGGGAATCTCCCGTTAGTCCCGATGGCCAGTACATGCCTTTGCACAATACTAAGTAAATTTATTTAATTTGACACCTTAATGGCTGAGATGAGAAGACTTACCTCTATACGGCTATCTTGTTCCTTTCTCCTTTTCTTCCCTGTGCACCAGAGGGTTTAGACCGCTTCATTTAAGATCAACGCGTCAGCACTTGCCTCGCCTAACCTTACGTAACGCAACTCCCCCCTCCCCCCACTAGGAAATGATCGACAATAATCATCAAAACTGGACTGCTTCCAAGATGGCGCCGGTCTGTTTGCTGGCTTGCCGTCGGATGTCAATGTCATTTGTTTTATATGTATTGATATGGTCGATCTGTTGGTCTTTGATTGAAACCACGTCTGTACTCACCTACGATCATCATGCCCTTCTTTATTTACGTCTCTCTTCGGCGGACTGCTGCGGACGCATCCCTGGTGAGGATTACTTCTTCAACTCACGGGCTTCCGCTATCTTTCCCGCGATCAGTTGTCACTCGACGGACTGCTGCTTGCATCGTAAAAAGCGTGCCAGAAAACGAGGAAAACGCAGTGGACTTCTTGTTAGGCTAAAGAGACGCGGGGCTTCATCGCCACGGATTATCCGCGCTTGGCCTGGAAGCTATTGGTTGACTAAATACAACAGCACTTCGGCGTTACAGCCTACCGGTCCTGTTCCAGTCCGTTCGGACTCATGGACCCCCCTTCGCCAACCGTTAAGACAACGTCGCGTCAACAGAGGTGTCGACATTCGGAACCTTCGCACTCTGGAATACGTTAAACTACCGGCTGTGCACATGGATACCGGACCGCAACAGGTGAAACTGGCGCTGGTAAACGCAAGATCCATCTGTAACAAATCATTTATTTTAAACAATTTTTTTACATCTCATGACTTGGATTTCCTATTTCTGACTGAAACCTGGCTCAATGCTGGTGAGCTGGATTCTTTGACTGATCTATCACCAGTTGATTGTGTCTATTTCAGCTCTCCCAGGCTAGTAGGCCGTGGTGGAGGAGTTGCTACAGTTTTTAATAAACGTTTTAGATGTAGACTGTTGCCTGCCACCCAATTTTATACTTTTGAATTGCAACTATTCACAATTCAGTCACCCTTCCCGGTGACTTGTGCCCTTATTTATAGACCACCAAAATATAATAAGAACTTTATGCAGGAATTCGGGACATTTCTTTCTAATATAGTCCCCACTGTGGATGAATTGCTAATTCTGGGTGATTTTAATATTCATGTCTGCTGTCCTTCCCACCACCTGGTAAACGAATTTCTAACACTCATAGACTCATTCGACCTTATCCAACATATCAATGGCCCTACACACGAACATGGACATACCATTGATCTTGTCTTAACTTATGGTCTTTCAGTATGTAACATTGATATTGAGCAAAGCTGCCTGTCGGATCATATGTCTGTCATATTTAACATAATAGTGCCATATCTACCCCCCAAGGACGAGAGGGATGTACACTTCTCTCGTGTGATTACTCCCTCAACTGTAACTGAGTTTTCTAATGCCTACACAGAGTCTTTAACAAGGTCTGTTTTAGAAACTCCATCGCTTAACCTCACTACTGAGGAAATTATGATGTTGTTTAACGAGACATGTACAAACATCTTAGATTTGGTTGCACCACTAAAATCAAAGCGCTCTAAACGCAGCTCTCGCCCTTGGTTTAATAATCATACCCGGGCTCTCAGGCAGGAGTGCCGTAAAGCAGAACGTAAATGGAAAAAGGATAGGCTACATGTCTCATCTGAGATTTTCAAGAACCATCTGTCCACCTATCAGTGCGCGGTTAAAGCAGCTAAAATCGAGTACTTCTCAGATTTTATAAAGAAAAATTCACATAATCCTAAAGTACTGTTTAATACTTTTGATAATGTGGTTAACACGAAGCCTCCCTCACATCCAGATGCTACTCCTGAGTTGTGTATACAATTTCTTGATTTTTTTAGGAATAAGATTAAGGTTCTATACTCGAGTATCCCCACCTATCACGCCTCCAATTTTGTCAATTATTCCACCTATCATGTCTCTAATTCTTCCAATTCTAGTCTCGATAATGTCCAGCTAACACATTTTACTCCAATTGATCTTATTAAAATGACAGAGATAATTTTAAAACTGAAACCGACTATCTCACCAGCGGATATTATGCCGACACGTCTTTTTAGAGAGGTGTTAGGTGTGACTGGCCCATCCGTTTTGACTATAATGAATAGCTCATTATGCACTGGCATTATTCCGTCTTGTCTTAAGCATACCGTGATTAGGCCAGTTTTGAAGAAGCCAAGTCTTGATTCTACTGAGTTTAATAACTTTCGACCTATCTCCACGATACCTTTTCTGTCTAAAGTGTTGGAGAAGATCGTCTTTCTCCAACTCTCTGCATTCTTAACAGACCAAGATCTTCTTGATAAATTTCAATCGGGATTTAGGACCCGTCATAGTACGGAAACTGCCCTCGTTAAAGTGACAAACGACCTTTTGCGCACATTGGACTTGGGTAATTCCACTATTCTAATTTTACTCGACCTAACCGCCGCCTTTGATACAATCCATCACAGTATTCTTTTAGATCGTCTAAAGCAGGAGGTTAGGCTTAGCGGTATGGTCTTACGCTGGTTTCATTCATATCTCTCAAATAGATCTGTTTCAGTTAAAATTGGTAACTATTCATCACCTTCAGTACCACTAACATGCGGGCTCCCATAAGGGTCTATACTAAGTCCTATACTATTTTCCTTGTATATGTTACCTCTGGGCTCTATTTTCAGGAAATATGAGATTACATATCACTGTTACGCTGACGACACTCAAATTTATGTCCCACTACATCCTCTTGATAAGTCTTGTTCCAACCTTGTAAAGTGTCTTGATGAGGTAAAGTGCTGGATGGCTAAGAATTTTCTCCACTTAAATGAGAACAAAACTGATGTTATCGTTTTTGGCCCTCTTAGCTCTTCACCACTCATCTCTTCCTATTTGGGGCCACTATCCAGTAATGTCCACCAATGTGCAAAAAATCTGGGTGTACTTTTTGACTCTGAATTAAAGTTTACAAAACAAGTGAGTGCTGTGGTGAAAAGTAGTTTCTATATAATAGCGAAAATGAAACCTATGCTCTCACCTAGGGATTTGGAGACAATCATCCATGCATTTATATCATCAAGACTGGACTATTGTAACGTGGTATATTTGGGACTCTCTCAGTCTTTGCTGAATCGATTGCAGCTGGTTCAAAATGCCGCTGCTAGATTATTGACCAGCACGAGAAAGAGTGATAGAATCACCCCAATTCTAAAATCCCTTCATTGGCTACCAATTAGATTTCGGATCGATTTTAAGACCTTAATATTCATTTTTAAAATTTTAAATGACCTGGCACCATCCTATCTGTCCGACGTTATTTCTCTGCACCAGCCAGTAAAGAACCTGAGATCGGCAGATAAATTATTGCTCCAGGTACCCCGGTCCAGACTCAAGCGGAAAGGTGACCGAGCCTTTTCGATAGCTGGTCCTAGGGTATGGAATACTTTACCTCTCGCCATCCGCTCCATCCCCACGCTGCATTCTTTTAAAACGGCTTTGAAAAAACACTTCCATAGCTTGGCATTTAACTCCGACCCAAGAGAGACCGAAATATATTAATCTTATGTTGTTGTGTTTTGTATCTTTTCTGTTTGGTTTTATTGTTGGAATTGTACAGCACTTTGGGCTGCCCTTGAGGCAGTAGAAATGTGCTATATAAAAAAATAAACTAAACTAAACTAAACTATCAATTCAATCTAATAATCAGGGGTTAAATTGGGATTTATTATGTGTGGGTGCTCTCCCTAATTTTGTAATTTTGTTTTGTGTGAAAAATAAACCACTAAATAGCACTTTCTGGAGAGTTTTGTGCAAAGAAATGGAGAAATTGAGTATTACATGATATGTGAAAAACTGCAAGGTTAAGAGCATTTACTTTGCAACAGGTATTAGGACATTTAGCATTTACATTACTGTTAACCCTCTGGGGACCAGAAACGCGCCCGCGCGTTTTGCTCGTTTTTTTTTTTAGCAATGCAAAATAAACTCAAACTGCTCTGTTAATTTTGATCTTTCATGTTCGTGTTATACATCAATCAATCCTGTTCAGTTTCTATTTTTTTTCTGTATACTCACAATAAAAATAAAGTGTTTTGCTTTTTTGCCAAATAAAGAAAAATGAACATGATGCGAGTTCTTCACTCTCTCTGTCAGCGAACTCCAATTTGAAACGCGTTCGGAAATGATCTGTAACTCCACGAAAATTCAGTCAAACAGGCAAACATACCCACGGGCATAAAGCTAGAGATCCCATCTTTTAAATGAAGTCATTTATATTAAAAACAAATATTCTCAGCTTCTGTAATCTGTATGAAAATAGAGCGATTCCACTCGAGCTCATTACGAGCTCATTCACTTTAATTCGTTAACGCCTACTCCCGGAGCGCGCTATTCACAAGATAATGTGTTAAGCCATCTATGGAAAACCGGTAAACGCCCCCAAGCAAATGCATTAAAGGCTTCAAGTTTCCTCATTCAGTTCACCTGCGCGTTAGGAAGATGGCACGATACACCGGTGTAGAAGCTCTTCAGCTCGTCCTGGATACTAGCGACCAAGAATCCACATTTTCATCAGAAGAAGAGCGCGACTCTGATGACGACCGTTTGATCGAGCCGTGGATAGAATTTCGTATGAGTAAGTATTTAGTCTTACTTCCATTAGTTGACAAGCTGTTCAATATAAACATGTACTACATATTATACTGGGTGGACTATTTTCCACTTGCCATCCAGAGTATTGACATTTGATATATTCAACACGATCTAATGAAAGTGCATATCTATACCATGAATTTAATATCTCGTGTTAAAGAGAAAAAGTTTTTTTTATTTATTTATTTTTATTTTTTATTTTGTGCATGCTACGCACTGTAACCCCCAGTTAGGAAATTTGTATTTGTAAATGATATGTTTAGATCATTGTGTATGAAAGCTAGAATGTAGACGTTATTTTAGAAAATAGGCCTACTAGAAGTTTAGATTATATTTTGACTAGTTTAAATGCTGCCTTATTATTATCATTGACGATGCATGCTCGCAAATATCAGTTGTAAATGTGTGTAAATGTGCTGAAATGTGTAAATATACCCAGTTAATGAATTGCGCAAATGTGTTTTGTTTGCGGTGTGCCTCTCCGGCAATGGCCCATTGACACGCATATTTATTGCACTCGCCTAAAATTATTCACATCAGTTATTCATTATAGACTAATGCTGCTATGGTTATATTTATGTAATAATATTCCTCAACTTAAAAAAAAAAAGGAATGTAGCTTCATCACTACCTCCGCCTGCAACTCGGAGTGCGCTTAGCAACACAGTCAGAAATCAGAAAGAGTAAGTACATATTTACCTACAATTTTACAGATGTTAGTTCAATTTTGTTTATACTTAGTGTTAATACAATATGAGCCTGTATGACTTCACAATTGCTTTGTTTATAGCCGACTGATTATTTATTTATTTTACTCACATTTGATTTGCTTAGAGCAAATTTAGAACATTTAGTTTCTCCACAGAGGAATTACAATAAAACAGATTGAAAAACCTTTGAATCTCCTCTCATTCTTTGTTCAGGCTGCCTCACTTGATGGGCCATTGGGGGAGTGTCTGTCACACCCCTGGTCTGAATCTCATTAATATTGATAGGCCATTACCACCCCCTCGCATAAACCTCTTCTGACAAAAAAACTGTCATACAAAGTATGAATTCATGTTTTGCTTTATGTGAACAATTAGGTAGGATGATTTTCACATCATTTTGAAGCCAGAACTCGAAGCGACAACATCCATTAGTCAAAAGTCTTGTGGACACATATTAAGTATGTGTTTTGTGGTCTTATTTCAGCAACTTTCATTTTAATTTTTTTCAATAACCACGCATAAACATTATTCTCTTAACCTGTTAAGCTGCAACCCCATTTTTGAAAAATCCCCAGATATAGCATACCCAAACTGAAACAGATACAGTTCATGAACCCTTTGTACTAAAAGCACAAGTAAGATCTCATTTGAAAGTTGACACCTGGAAGTTTATTGTAAATGTAGAATTAATTAATGTCACAATGAAAAAAAATAGTTATAAATAGCTTCAAAGTTTTGTAAAGTTATTATACATTTATTTTTATGAAACATCTTCATGAAAATAAAATTGAAGTTGGTATTGTAGCAATCTAGAAATGCACTGCAGCTAAAGCCACATGTCTGACCATGTTACATTTAAAATCTGAAGATGACAAGTCTAAAACTCTGTATTTAGTTCAATGTTTTTCAAGATCATGTCATATGACTTTATTTTGATTACTCTAAAATGCAAACTGGTGTTTATTGTCATCTTATAAGCATCTATTCAGTCTATTGCCTCTATTGTTTTGTGATGCAAAAACGAGCCCCATTCAGTCTCAGTCTCCCCTGCACATATTCACACCTCTCCAGCCTGGTTATTGCTCTAAATATGCTTTTCTTTTGTCTGCATTATAATCACTAACGACTAGCAATTCACACTGTTTCAATCCCTCATTTCTTGTATAAAAGTTCTCACTTCACAGTGAAACTGTATCAAATGCCCTTTTTGAAAAAAGAAACATTTCAGTAAGCATTCTTATTTAGAAAAAAATCATAAAAATGACAGTGAAGTTAGGTAACGTTAGCAGCCTAGCAGGTGTACAGAGCTAGCTAGCATCTTAGCTTAGCACACCATCAATACACGACAATTTATGAGATTAAAATCATGTTTTTACTCTAAACTTACTTTATAGTGCAAGTCGAGTGTTTTAAATAACTTTCTGTGATCTGATTTGGCTTCAGATAAAAAAATCTGATAGAAAATATATTATTTTATTGTATTCTGCACATTGTGAAAGTCTATTTCGATTAGCATTACATTATACATATAATCTATTATTATGAAAATACCTGACATGGCTCGAAGAACAAGTAAATCAAATATCATTGCAATCATGTTTATTGTCTTCAAAACATCTTTATCTGCACTTTACAGCGATCTCTGATAGCTTTGTTGTGTCAGGACTTCCTGAATGTCACATGATTATGGCTCTTCTTCATGTGATCCATATATAGACTTTACTGTGCACACAGCGCCCTCAGACTGCCAGTATGAATTGAAAACACTGTACATCACAGTATACAGCACTCATAATAATTACATCGACGCATTTGGGTATAAATTCAATGCATATTATTCCTGTCTATAGAAATCTGATGTAAACCTTTGAGAATCTATCAATATTTCTCCAAATCTGCACATGTTTGAGCTAAAAGCCCTGAGGGACGTTGTTTTGTCAAGCGCTGTCATGACGATCGCACGGGAGTTTTTTTATGAATGAGAGCAGTTGACGCTCATAATTCATATTAAAGGTAACGACTCGTTTTTTAATTTCATAACTCCTGACACAAATTAAGACATAACTGTCACTATAAGTTTCTCAGAATACAATAGTGGTCAAATACGGAAACTTGAGTCTTATATCTTTTTAATTATGAATAGTTTGTCAAGTTAATAACATTAAATATGATTTAACTTTGAACTATTAAAAAAAAAAAAAAAACGCTTCAGAGCGCCCGCGCTCTGGTAAAGCTTAACAGGTTAAAAATACAAACATGTACATACATGTTGCTCACATATCATGGTAGCCCCGTTTGTGCTATATAGAGTGAATTTACACCTTTGCCATTAACATGTTTATAAATAACTGAAAATAGCACAAATGTCAGTGCATGTCAAAACATCCCAAAGGCCCCAAAAACACTCTGGTCCCCAGAGGGTTAATCAGTCATCACTTGATTACACGTTGTATTACCTTGTTATGATATAGTGACCCATACAATGTGCCAAACATAATGTGCCACATGGAGAGACAGTGCAGCATATGACAGTAGCAACAGCTGAGAAGATTTGGGTCTGTGGTGACCAGGTCCACCTCATACAAACTTCCTTCTCCCATTCTCTCTCTTTACTACGACAACACACACACACAGACACACACACATACACATACACACACACACACACACACACACACATAAAAAGGCAAAGTTTTGATTTCTGGCTCCAGTGGTTGCCTCATTACACAACCCACGTAAAGTTGATAATTCCGCGAATAACTGCAATTGCAGATTTCGAACAGAGATGGCGAAAACTGCGGACTGCAGCTTTAAGATATAAAAATTATGATAACACTGGTTAGTTTTACAATCAACATTTGAATTTATTTGTGTTTTACCTTTGTAATTTAATTTTGATTTTACATTTAATTTCATACACATTCTTAAAAACAGTACAGAGAACACACATCTATAACTCATCACTCATCTATAACTTCATTACTTCCCACAATGGCTGGTATGCAAACACCTCAGTATTAGTCTGCCTTTTCTTACACGCCAGGTGCTCTGCAGATCTCCTCCTTGCTACCTACTTTCTAACAAATTTAGTGGGTTCCCAAGATGCTAATGGAGGGCCGACAATGTTAACAAACATTAGAGAGGACACATTTTCAATTCTCAGCAGGGAACGTAAAGGTGTAACAATTGCATTCATTTCAGAAAAACCTCTCTCACATTCTGCACTACTTACAGCAATTGTTTCAACAGCATGTCTGAGTGTTAGAAGTGGTGTAGTCAAGGGTTGACTCGGGTCACTTTTGAAATCCCTAAAGCTTGCCTTCATGCCAGTAAAGCCCATACTAAAAAGATTGCAAACCTCCCTTAGTCCATGTTCCCCATACATTTGAAGTAAAGGAGAAATAATATTCGAATATTTAATGCTCAATTGTAGCCTGTAAAATAATATGTACTACACTAGCAGGCTTATTCATTGTCAATGCCATTACAACCATGTGGTTGCTGGTACGTTCTGTCCACTAGAGGGACTTCTTACATTAGCCTGTCCTTGAAGAAGACCTGCACGCAAGTTTATTTACATGAAATGTAATTGTTGAAAAAATAATTTCCACC
The DNA here is from genome assembly GCA_029959095.1 of Rhinichthys osculus. Taxonomy (NCBI): domain Eukaryota; kingdom Metazoa; phylum Chordata; class Actinopteri; order Cypriniformes; family Leuciscidae; genus Rhinichthys; species Rhinichthys osculus. Next base: position 39,610,790 of record JARWKJ010000009.1, read on the forward strand.
TCTTTACACGTCTCCTCACTTCTGCCACCCTGTCCAGTGTCATTTACTCCAGTCTTCGGCTCCACTCTATATATGAGGGGAAATAAAAAAGGAAGAATGCTGAATGTCAATGATGATTCTTAACTCATGCCTGTATAACAAACCTAGGGGCAGATCATATCTTAGTCATCGTAACTTTAACATTAATAGAATGTTGATATGATATCAATTAAATCATCTGGTAAGTCTGCTGAGTACATCACTGTAAAGTCTGCTGCCAACTAGGGATGAGATGATTGCCGGTGTAACGGTAAAAATTATGTTAATTATTACAGAGAAATTAATGTAATTCTTAGTATTGTTTGTTGTATGCTGGTGGCTATAATATTTAGTACTGGTAAATAATTTTAATAGTAAGTCAGATGCTTATTATTGTGCATTATTATTTGTTTATATTTTAGAACCACATCCAACTTCACATGTAACGTCAAATACAACGTCATAGTTGACTTCAAGTTGGAGTTGTAAATAAATCTTGCTGGATCTCAGCCAGACATCTCTGGTTCAAGTTCTTTCAGTGTTTCAGACCGTTTTCAATAGTTTTTACAAGCATATTGCCTATATTTTTGTAATATATTAAGCACTGTTACACTTTTTGAAACTATTTCAGCTTGTGTAGGCCTGTCACTGACAGGCTGTCAGTGCTTTCTGAACATATTGAACACACTTTTAAAAATACCGCAATAATACCGAACACTGTGATCATTTTGGTCATTTTCATACTGTCCCATCTCTACTGCCAACATGTTACAGAGCTATTCATGCTAAAAATCTCTGGAATATCACCCCACCTTTTGAAGAAGTAAGTCAATTTCCTCTTCTTGGGTGGATATGCTCCACTCATTTCAATTTATCTCTGAAAGTTGGAGAATAAATGGTTGATTTAATTTTCATTAACCACAGAGCTTGGTAGCTAAAAGTAACTTAGGTCTAGCAAGTCTTATATTTCTGTAATTCACACAGATCAAATACAAATATGCTGACTGAATACTGCTAGTTTATTTTGAGTAGCCAGCTAACGTTAAATTAGCAGTTCTCTTGGCAGTTTGCTGATAATCCGGTATCTGAAGTAAAATGCTGAAAAAACATCTCCTGAGAAAAATCACATGGTCAACCTAGTCCTGGTTATTTAATTTTGATTTAGTCTTATTTTCCTTACCTTGTCATTTAAGGCCAGGGCACTTTTTTTGACATTTCTGGAACATCCACATCCCGCGCAACCACGGTCTCCCAGGAACATTCATTATTGCTGCGTACATTTATCCGTGTCGGATGCGCGAGCGGTGCGCGATCATGGTCGACTGACAACGAGATTAAGCAGCTGAACAAAAATACGGCCGTGTTCCGATTGTACTCATCTCAGCTCCGCCGAGACAAAAATAGACATGCCATTTCAAAAATCTTTCATTTATTGTCAGAAATATGTTTTCAAAAGCATCACTTTCATCAAATTGTATGTGACATAATTTCCAGTAGGCAACTGACTGCAAACGAGCAGGCTTATGTGCCGAGGCTGAGCCCCGGAGAGCCCCGGCCCAATTTAACCACTGCTAATAATCAAGTTGACAAGTAATTAAACGTGTGGCTGAGGGGCGCCTTATGATGATCATGTTTAATAAACATGTTTTATTTCGCTTGTCATTCTAATTCTATGATTAATGGGAAGTAGGCAAAGGGCGACACTAGAGATCGCGCCTGCGCCCCGAACACATTTGCCGCCCTAGGCGATCGCCTAGTTCGCCTATAGCAATCGCCGGCCCTGCTTACATGCAACAATAAAAGAGGGAGGACTGGGTATCCCAAACCTGGGGAGCAGTATCCCGATACTCCAGAAAACTCGATTTGAAAAACTTCTAACAAGCAATAACCCTGTCGAGAAGGCACTTACAAACATGCCCTCATTCAAGACTACCCTACGTCGAGTAAACCTGCCCTGTAAAATTGGAGACGTGACGTACCGCCGCCACAGTTTCTGACCATCGCTGTACGGCCTTCACTATCTCGGCTCCTCAGTGAAAAAAAGTGTGCGTCTTCGCCCGCTCCCTGTTTTATACACGCGTTCACACACGCCAACGTTTATTGGCTTGTTCTTTAGATACTCGAAGTTGATAGGGCTCCCTGAAGTGATCCCCTAACGTCGTCACGTCGACGTCACGTCTCCCGTTCCCTCCTTCAGGGAACGAGGGTTACATCAGTAACTGAGACATTTTTCCTCTTTGTCGCCATCTCTGTTCGAAATCTGCAATTGCAGTTATTCACAGAATTATCAACTTTACGTGAGTTGTACTTCGACACCCTCGACACGGCACAGCGCGGATAAACACAATGTTTGAGGAGAGTGTGCAGCTGCCAATCACCGCGCCGGTGTCGATACTGGCATTCAGAATCACAGATTACTCTTTTTGGAAGTATGACCAACTAAGAATTTTCACCGGAAAATGTCATCTGAACAAGCAAGTAACATCCACTTTTGTTCTGGTTCTGACATTGCAGTAAATCTAACTGATTAAATCTAACAATTGCTTATCATATCACGCAAAACCGTGCAAATTATACTTTGTTCTCAAATTGTTAATGTTAACAAGTCAGCATTGCGTGACTACATTTAATATCCTTCCGATATGTATCCTTGTTTTCGCATGGGCCGGTTGCAGTCTCTTTTTTTCTGTAGCCACTCTGAAGTCCGAACGAAGTCTTTTGCATTTTACTGTGGGTGAATCTGTTGTCACTGGTGATTGTCGTTTGAACCTTTCTGGATCCGCCATCAAATTGATAAGTTTAATTATATCAAGTGCTGTGAGAAAAGGCTATAAATCTTCACCTCCAGCATCCTCATAGCATACTAGCCGAGACTCTTCTTTTTGTGTATATCACAGGCCGGGGCGGTGGACCGGCCCTTCGCGCACTGCCCCTGTAACCCGTACCACCTCGAGGAGCTAGCAGAGAACACCACCAGACCAGACAATCAGAATACAGGTACAAATTTCTTCTTTATTGAATTAAAAGTATTTAATAAAATAAAGTATCGCTCAATCGGCTTCTTCCTTTTCTCAGAATCCTGGTCTTCCACCTCTTCGATCGAGGCGTACACGACTGAGGTAAGTACGTGGCTGGGGGTTCCTCTTCAAACTGTACAGTGGCGAATAAGCAGATAACTGGTCCTCTTCAAGACAGATTAGAACATCAAGGGACGAATGACTCCCGTCTTTAACGGATCAACTCCAGGCCGGACAATGGTAAGTACACGGGTAATGGCTCCTCTTCAAGACAGGCCAAGACAGCAAGAATCGGCTCCAGGCCGAACAACAGTGAGTGTACAGGTAGTGGCTCCTCTTACAGGCAGGTCAAGGCAGCAGGAGATGGGTAACTTACATCTCTAACGGCTCAGCTCCAGACTGGACAGTGGTAGGTACACAGGTAATGGCTCCTCTTCAAGACAGACCAGGACGGCGAGAATCGGCTCCAGGCCGAATGACAGTGACTACGTTTACATGCAGCCAATTTTCGGGTTATGGTCGGGTTAGGGTCACTATTAGGGTTTCTGAACCATAAGGAATAACCCGTTTACATGCGTGAGCAGAGAGAGTTTCTCCTGTATACATGGAATTGCAATATCCCGATGTAAACGGCGACGCACGGTTAGCGTCAAGACGTCCGGACAACCTTAAGACGCAATATGCGTCATTTCCGATTCTTCCTCCTGTATCCAAAGACAACAACAACAGCAGCAGCACGCGGATAATGAATAGTTCGGGGCAGATAGCGATCGCCTTTGTTTGCGCTTTGGTGCTGCTACTGACCTCGCTCCAAAAGTATGCTGTGCTGTGTCTCGCCATGTTTACTTCCGGTATACTGCACGCAGGTTTCTGTATGCGCCGTGAATTTCCTCTACTCAAGACCAAGATTCCTTGCGAATAGAACATGCGCAGAACACAAATCACTATGGGGATATGCCGATGCGCGTTTACATGACCAAAAATTCGGGTTAGAAAAGGGGTACCCCAGGTATAATATCCCGGTTTTTAAAATCTGGGATATAAGCATATTCGGGTTTTTGCAGGTGTTTACATGGCCGTGCGCGACCGGGTTATTGCTAATATCCCGGTTTTGAACGGGGTATTGGCTGCATGTAAACATAGTCATTGAGTGTACAGGTAATGACTTCTCTTCCAGGCAGGCCAAGACAGCAAGTATCAGCTCCAGACCGAACAACGGTGAGTGTACAGATAATGGCTCCTCTCCCAGGCAGGCCAAGACAGCGAGAATCGGTTCCAGCCAGACAACGATGAGTATACAGGTAATGTCTCCTCTTCCAGGCAGGCCAAGATAGCAGGGGATGAATAGCTCACGTCTCTGTATAAGACACTCTCAACAAGCACTAGTTACAGGGTTCGTACACCTTTTCCAAGGTCAAATCAAGCACTTTTCAAGCACTTTCAAGGTCCATTTTAAAGCTTTTTCCAGCAGCTTATGCACCGTAAATTACATACCAATACATAGTAAAAATTATTATTTAGCGTTTTTTCCACATTAAAAGAGATAATATACAATAAAAGAAGTTTTATGTAACAAAGTTCGGGAGGAGCATGTTCAGGTAATCAACCAATCAACTCAAGAGGAAGCCGGTATAAATAAAGCTTTTCCTAACCTCCTGTCTCACAACAAGTCTCTCAGCATCCCTCCACCACCCCATCACCTCACACTCGGCTGGGTCTACCCCAGTATAGGGGGAGTACTATGGGTTCGGGCACTATTTCGGGCTCTGAGCCCTCCCCCGGAGAGCAAGCCAAATACGCATTAATATTACATTTGATTTCATGTACGTGTGAACTCGTGAAACAGCATCATCGTGTTTCGTAATAGCAGAAGGATCAGAAATTGAAGCAAAACACAGGTTTTATTTTTCAAAATGTTGTTGGAGGATTTGATCCAAATGACATGCAGTAGGGGTGGGCGGTATGACCAAAATTCTGTTTCACGGTATGACTAATTTTATTTGACGGTAACGATATATTTCACGATATAGTTATTTATACATGTAGTTATTCTCGAAAAATCATTATAAAGGGCTTTGTATACTAAATAAACCCAAATACTTTAGAAATGAAAAGTTCTTCTCCTTGTTTGACTTTTATTTGGCAAATCATTTATTTGGTAAACTATTTTGATAGGTAAATATAGTGAACAAAACACACTCATCAACTTTTAGAAGAACTTCCCCCAACTGACTGATATTAAATACAACTCATAGGTGCAATTAAACTTAAAATAAAGTGTTGCTGAATAATTTTTCAATCCCATGTTATTGCTTTACCTCATCAATCAGTTTATAATATCTAAATATTTTATTTTGAACTATTCTATTCATAATAAATTAGTTACTTACTTTTAGTTTGGTAGAATAATATTAGCAATACTATTATGTTTAAATGCGTTCCCCGGTACATTTTGTGCCATGTCTGCTTATTATACTGCGTTTTTTAAGGGGCTTGTTTTGCTCTTTTTGTGATATCTGGCAACCTGTCACCTGGAGCTTTAATCAAGAGACGTTCAGTTGTGTCAAGTTTAGAAGTGACTAGAAGGAGAGCAGCAGTATGAAAACCGAACAGCAGCTACTGTTAATGTTGACTAGTTTGAATTATACACACCATGTAACTGCGTCATTATTTAATATTCTACCACAGCCGGTACACACTGACACACCGCGCTCCCTCTCAGTGTGTGCGCGCGCGTCTTTAGCATCAGTAAAATGCGATCAGTTCAGATTTGAGTGTCAAGTTGTAATCACGGATCGAATCAAATGAAGATTTTATCAGCTGGTTCAGTGGCCAACAACACGTTTGTGATGACGTAAGATGCACGCAAACGCACCAGGATTCGATAGAATCAAGTTGAGTGTGAAACCAGGCCAACGCTGCGGGGGCGCCGGGAAAAATCATGCTCGGCCCGCAGCAAACGATTTATTTCGCCATTTAATAAACAAAATTTTCAGTCAAATAGGTATTTGTTGTGAAAGAAACAGTTACAATTTCAAGCACTTTCAAGCATTTTATCCAAAATTTAAGCACTTTTCAAACCTTGAAAAGACAACATCAAAAATCAAGCATTTTCAAGGATTTCAAGCACCCGTATGAACCCTGTAGTTAGTAAAACCCAACGCCCCTTGAGTTTAGACGATCCAGCAGGTCTCAGGCATAAACAAAGACAAGACTTTACTCCCCACACTCGTGTATTCAGCAAAGCACTTCACAAATGCAAATATTCCCCGCAATCCACACACTCACAGTGAACTAGGGCCTTTGCTCGTAGCTCCGACCGGGTTCCTTGTCTTCGATGTAACCATAACTCGGGGGCAGGTGCGGGAGCTGAATTCTCGTCCTCAATGTATTTAGACTCAAAGACAACACGAAAGATGGACAGCAACAAGCGTGACTGGTTTTGAGAGATCAGAACATCATCATGTTAGTTTGAAGCAAACAATCATCGGAATGGCGTGTACACACAGGAACAGAATCTTCAGCTTTGTGGAGATTATAGCTAAAAGACAGCGTGAGAGATGAACAACTGGACAGCGACAAGCGTGACTGGTTTTGAGAGATCAGAACATCATAATGTTAGTTTAAAGCAAACCATCATTGGAATGGCGTGTACACACAGGAACAGAATCTTCAGCTTCGTGGAGATTATAGCTCAAAGACAGCATGAGAGATGAACAGCAACAAACATACTGGCTTTGAGAAAGCAGACCATCAAAGAGTTTAGTTCTCAACCAGTAATCATCCGACCATCCCATCCATGTAGGAACAAAGAGTTTTAAGGATCAATATAGAAGATAGTGTGGTAATTTTAACTTGTTCCAAAGATAGCATGTGCACATCCGTTATTCGTTCTCCGAGAATCCTCCTATACAGAATCAGTTTTACCTCCAGTCAACAGCCTGCGAAAATCCGTTTCAAACCCGCTTCCTCTCTCTCAAAGTCTCTTTTTATAATCCGCACCGATCGTCATCCTCTTCTCGCGCACCTGATGCTCATTTCCTCCTCTAATCCCTGTTTGATCATGGCTCATACGACAACCGAGTAGCACCGGAACTGCTCTGGCGGGGAAACACCTCCCAAAAAAAGGTTGCCTCTAGTCACTCCATGACATGTACAGATGTGATGTAATGACTCAATATAGCCTACTAGCCGAGACTCTTCTTTATGTGTACAGATGTGACGTAATGACTCAATATAGCCTACTAGCCGAGACTCTTCTTTATGTGTACAGATGTGACTTAATGACTCAATATAGCCTACTAGCCGAGACTCTTCTTTATGTGTACAGATGTGACGTAATGACTCAATATAGACTACTAGCCGAGACTCTTCTTTATGTGTACAGATGTGATGTAATGACTCAATATAGCCTACTAGCCGAGACCCTTCTTTATGTGTACAGATGTGACGTAATGACTCAATATAGCCTACTAGCCGAGACTCTTCTTTATGTGTACAGATGTGACGTAATGACTCAATATAGCCTACTAGTCGAGACTCTTCTTTATGTGTAGAGATGTGACGTAATGACTCAATATAGCCTACTAGCCGATACTCCTTTATGTGTACAGATGTGACGTAATGACTCAATATAGCTTATACTAGCCGAGACTCTTCTTTATGTGTACAGATGTGACGTAATGACTCAATATAGCCTACTAGCCGATACTCCTTCATGTGTACAGATGTGACGTAATAACTCAATATAGCCTACTAGTCGAGACTCTTCTTTATGTGTACAGATGTGACGTAATGACTCAATATAGCCTACTAGCCGAGACTCCTTCTTTATGTGTACAGATGTGATGTAATGACTCAATATAGCCTACTAGCCGAGACTCCTTTATGTGTACAGATGTGACGTAATGACTCAATATAGTCTACTAGCCGATACTCCTTCTTTATGTGTACAGATGTGACGTAATGACTCAATATAGTCTACTAGCCGAGACTCTTCTTTATGTGTACAGATGTGACGTAATGACTCAATATAGCCTACTAGCCGGGACTCTTCTTTATGTGTACAGATGTGACGTAATGACTCAATATAGTCTACTAGCCGAGACTCTTCTTTATGTGTACAGATGTGACGTAATGACTCAATATAGCCTACTAGCCGAGACTCTTCTTTATGTGTACAGATGTGACGTAATGACTCAATATAGCCTACTAGCCGAGACTCTTCTTTATGTGTACAGATGTGACGTAATGACTCAATATAGTCTACTAGCCGAGACTCTTCTTTATGTGTACAGATGTGACGTAATGACTCAATATAGCCTACTAGCCGAGACTCTTCTTTATGTGTACAGATGTGACGTAATGACTCAATATAGTCTACTAGTCGAGACTCTTCTTTATGTGTACAGATGTGACGTAATGACTCAATATAGGCTACTAGCCGAGACTCTTCTTTATGTGTACAGATGTGACGTAATGACTCAATATAGCCTACTAGCCGAGACTTCTTTATGTGTACAGATGTGACGTAATGACTCAATATAGTCTACTAGCCGAGACTCTTCTTTATGTGTACAGATGTGACGTAATGACTCAATATAGCCTACTAGCCGAGACTCTTCTTTATGTGTAGAGATGTGACGTAATGACTCAATATAGTCTACTAGCCGAGACTCTTCTTTATGTGTAGAGATGTGACGTAATGACTCAATATAGTCTACTAGCCGAGACTCTTCTTTATGTGTAGAGATGTGACATAATGACTCAATATAGCCTACTAGCCGAGACTCCTTCTTTATGTGTACAGATGTGACGTAATGACTCAATATAGCTTATACTAGCCGAGACTCTTCTTTATGTGTACAGATGTGACGTAATGACTCAATATAGCCTACTAGCCGAGACTCTTCTTTATGTGTACAGATGTGACGTAATGACTCAATATAGCCTACTAGCCGAGACTCCTTCTTTATGTGTACAGATGTGATGTAATGACTCAATATAGCCTACTAGCCGAGACTCCTTTATGTGTACAGATGTGACGTAATGACTCAATATAGCCTACTAGCCGAGACTCTTCTTTATGTGTAGAGATGTGACGTAATTACTCAATATAGCCTACTAGCCGAGACTCCTTTATGTGTACAGATGTGACGTAATGACTCAATATAGTCTACGAGCCGAGACTCTTCTTTATGTGTACAGATGTGACGTAATGACTCAATATAGCCTACTAGCCGAGACTCCTTTATGTGTACAGATGTGACGTAATAACTCAATATAGTCTACTAGCCGAGACTCCTTTATGTGTACAGATGTGACGTAAGGACTCAATATAGCCTACTAGCCGAGACTCCTTTATGTGTACAGATGTGACGTAATGACTCAATATAGTCTACTAGCCGAGACTCTTCTTTATGTGTAGAGATGTGACGTAATGACTCAATATAGTCTACTAGCCGTGACTCTTCTTTATGTGTACAGATGTGACGTAATGACTCAATATAGTCTACTAGCCGAGACTCCTTTATGTGTACAGATGTGACGTTAGGGGTGGGAATCTTTGGTCACCTCACGAGCCGATCCGATTCCGATTCTGGGAGTCACGATTCGATTCCAGAACGATTCTTTATCTACCTTTCCCCCCCCCCCCCCCCCTTATTAATTCATTAGTTTACATAAGTAATTAAGTACTTTTTTTTATTAAAACAGTTGTATGTTAAGAAATTTAAACTAATATAACAAATAATAAAGAGGAGCATAGAAAAATATAACAAACAACAAACAAAAAGAGCTTTCAGTAGCCTATAGATTATCTGAACGTTTTCCATTCAAGAACTGTGAGTGATTTTTCTTCATCTTTACTGTTGTTTTTTACTATGACATCATAGACTGCGGGAGATCTATTAAGCTGTATTCACGCACGCATCTCTTTTGAAATAAAATAAGTAATGCGGTGAGTCCTGTCTGTTTAATCCCTTAAAACATAACTGGCTGTGTTTACGTTAATTTTGCACAAGTACATTAAACTACTACACGGAGTCGCACAGCCGCATGCACGAGCAGTCTCACAAACAAAGCGCGCGTCAGCATTTGAAATTGAAAGCAGCCTTCTGTTAGTGAGGTTCATATTTAAAATATATAAGTCCACTGCATTCCAAACCACATAAATGATGACTTCGTAGAGCATTTGTAAGGAAAATACCGACGGGCGAGACAGCACACTTCAAGTGTAACATCAAAGAAAGCGCGTGTCTCTCACAGCGTGTGCAATGAAGCCTGTGAATGTCCTTGTAATTCGCTTCAACCTTTCCGAACTTTATGAAAGATTATTTTACGGAAGGTTCGAGTGGTGTATGTGTGTGAGGAATTGTAAGCAAGCAGAATACGGGTGTTTCTAAAGCAAACTCAACGTCATCGCACATCTGGTTAAAAACTAAGCTCAGAATCGATCCAGAATCGTTGGGGAGAGAATCGCGATGCATCGATGGATCGATTTTTTCTCCCACCCCTATGTGACGTAATGACTCAATATAGCCTACTAGCCGAGACTCTTCTTTATGTGTACAGATGTGACGTAATGACTCAATATAGTCTACTAGCCGAGACTCTTCTTTATGTGTACAGATGTGACGTAATGACTCAATATAGCCTACTAGCCGAGACTCTTCTTTATGTGTACAGATGTGACGTAATGACTCAATATAGCCTACTAGCCGAGACTCTTCTTTATGTGTACAGATGTGACGTAATGACTCAATATAGCCTACTAGCCGAGACTCTTCTTTATGTGTACAGATGTGACGTAATGACTCAATATAGCTTATACTAGCCGAGACTCTTCTTTATGTGTACAGATGTGACGTAATGACGCAAAGACATGCTCGAATCTCCCGCGGCAACCCACCAGTACCACTGGAATTAAAAACATTATTACAAGCTTGCCGCTTTGAATCGAGCTACGGCAAGCAGATAGTTTTGAACACTGGCTGGTTATGTATTTTCTCAAATATGTATTTTGGATAATTTTTAACCCCAAACTGCAGCTTTAATGTTGATTTGTTATTTACTGTATCTTGGTAAGTTCTATGTTGTTCATTTGAATAAGTAAATAAACTTTGTTGGACTGCTTGGCTGTTCATCACCTTCCTGATGTCGATGGGAATCAATTGGCCAGATGTGGCACTTGTTAACTATCAGGTTAAATGCTGGTAGCCAGCTGTAATTGGCTTGTCACTAATTTAAATAGTGTGCCAGATATGACCTAGCTTTATCTTTTCTGTTGTTAATAAATGTTGTAGATAAATATTTTGATATTTCATTCAAAATATTTAGCTACTTGCAAATTAATTGCATAAAGAACAATATTTAAATCTATATATAGATATCTAATTATTATGAAAATTTTCAAAGTAATTTGTAAAGCACACTTTATTTGTTTAAGCTGGCATGAACATTTTATCTACAAAAAAAAGTAACTAAAGTATGATAGTAGATCTAATAAAAGCATGTATTTAATTGTATATGAACTGTAAAGGTAATAAGTATAAATATTAATTTTTAAAGTGTTTTAAATTACAAATTGGTAAATAGAAAAGGTTTTGATATTAACATAGACATTTTGTTCAAAATGATTAGAATAATGAATAATGCAACTTTACAGGAAGGTTGATCTTTAGGGACTGGATTGGGAAATTATTACTTTGCAGAAAAAAACTTTCCAAAATCATGTATAGGTCTTCATGTGAAGCTTGTTTAATATTTAGGGTAAAAGGTTTTTTTGTATTTTCTATATACGGTCTAATTTTGTGTACAGTCATTTTTTAGATACACCTGTAATTGAGTACTGTATAGTAATATAATTTTGCAGGTTTAAACTATATTTTATACAGGAAAATGTATAGCTATATTGTATAAATTTAATATATTTTGCAGGTGTACCATTTGTTTGGCCTATATAGTAAAATTGTGTGTGAATATATTGAATTGTAAACTCTGTTGTATGTTTCTTAAGAACTCCAGTTAAGCTGTGTGATGTCGTGTTTTCTCCTTAAGGCAGAAAAAACTATGAGTGTAGGTAATGTCAGGAGTTTGTCATACATTCTATCACAATATGACAATTTCTAAACCACTTGACTACTAGTGGGACGCCCAAGTTTACTTCACTATATTACAATTAAATCCTGATGTAATCATTAAAAACTATATATTGTTGGAAAGATCTAAGACTCCTAAATAGATATTTTAGCATGTTTTTTTTTTTGTTTTTTTTTTACAAATTATGTAGGAACAGTAATAGATGAATTTATGACAAGAGTATACATAAAAAAGAATATCTACACCATAACAGTTTGGACCTTTGTCACAAAAAGTTGACGTACACACTTGTACTAATTGAAACTTTGGTTTTCATGCTAAAAGTTCATAATAAAACATATAATCTAGTATTTGTCAATACTTTTTTTTTTGATTACATCATATATTTTAGTAGTTATCATAAATTAGGTGTAATAGTGTATTACAACTGTCACGGTTCTTAAATTCTCTGCTCGTTCTCGTCTCGTGTGTTTGTTATTGTGCGTGTGGGCGTGGTCTCAACACCGCATCTGATCAGCGATGCCAGCTGCAGCTGATCAGCGATGCGTATTTATGTTCACAGTTTTCGTCCTGTCTTTGTCAGATCGTTGTGGAGTTCCTGTTTCAGTCTGGCGTCTTGGTCTTCGTGTTGTGCCGAACTGGATTTGTCTCTTGGTTTTTCGTTCCCGTCTGGATTAGGCTATCTGTTCACCCCGCTCTTCACGGACCTGGTTTCACTAGTGATGGGCAGATCGAGGCTTCGTGAAGCAATGAAACAGTTGAAGAAAACGTGCCATATTGTTTCGAGGCTTCGAATCAATCCGACACCCGTCTCCACGGTGACACCTAGTGGTCACTTGCAGGTGTTGATCTGAAACAACTTTGATTTTTTAATACATCGAGCCAATAAAAAACTGTTTTTTTTTTATTTTTTTTTATTTTTTTTATTGTATGTTACTAATATATGAAGCTTGTAACCTGTAGTCTCTTCACATTGCATAATGTTATTTTGGTCATGGAAAATGAATAAAAGAAATCAAGCCACAATGTCTCACTTTCTTATAGATTTTTATTCAAAAATATTAATTTCTCTGCTGTGGAAGGACTCAGCTACTACTTTTTTTACAGATAATTTCTCCAGCCTTTGAAAAAATCCTCTCACAAGGGACACTTGTTGTTGGCATGCAAAGATATTTTTTTAGCAAGGACATACAAATGAGGAAAGATTACTGCTCTCTCTTTCCAGTAAGTTATGGGATCATGAGTTCTGGGCAAAAACGCATCGTTGAGGTATTTTTTCACTTCCACTGTGGCATTAGCAGTAGCATTGTGTATCATCTGGGTTTCACGGATATGATTATCAAAATGTTCCCATAAACTGATGTGTTTCTACTGGTGTTGATGATGATGGGCCTGATGTTGACATTTGTGGCTCTGAATGAAAATGAAAATCTATTATATGCATCTATCTATTAATCTATGTATATATCTAATAATATATCTATCTATCTATCTATTATATTTATCTATCTATTATATGTATCTATCTATTAATCCATGTATATATCTAATAATCTATCTGTCTATATATATATATATATTTCTATCTATGCATCTATTAATGTGTCACTATGTACTCTGTCTCTCAGTCAATGTGTAAATTTAAATGGAAGCCTAAATATAACTAAATCGCACTATAAATGTCACTATATCACCAAAAATCCGCTACCTCAAAACCAAACTCCTTTCACAAAAACCCACGATGTGAAAATGCGTTAACTTCACTTTTATACTGTGTGTGATAGTGTGATCTTTCCCCGACCGACCTGTCAATCAAACCCTGACTCGGCGGAGCACTCCACCTGATGAAACACTCAGAAGCTTCATTTAGCCGTAGTCACGTGACGTGTGTGTTTTGAATCACGCTTCGGATCAGTGTTTCGAATCATCTGCGCTTCGGGATCTCGCAAAGCTTCGGAACAACTGTTTCGCGTCAGCCATCCCTAGGTTTCACCCACCATCAACTTCACCTGGATCAGCCCATCGAAGTCCCTGCATCACTCCATCGCCACCGTGTTGTGTAAGTGTTCTGACATTAGTTATCCTCAATAAATACTTTTACTTGCTATTGCATCCGTCTCTGAGTTCGTCACAGAACGATCTGACCAAGATCATGGAAGCAGCGAGTAAGATCAGTCTGGATGATTTCATTGCATATATAGCATGGATTCCCAGGAGGAAAGTCTCACACACACTGGTCGGGCGGTGCAAGCCCAAGTGGCGAAGGTGTCCGACCTCACCCAGCAACTTCAACATCTGAGAGGTCCCGCTGCGCCACCCACACCGCCAGATCAACCCACACCACCAGAGCCGACTCTCCAGCCAGAGCCTCGTCTACCTGTTCCTGAAGCTTATGCAGGTGAGCCAAGTTACTGCAGAGCCTTCCTAACTCGATGCTCGATGCATTTTTCACTTCAGCCGAGGACTTTCTACAGTGAAAGTTCTAAAGTGGCGTTTGTTCTAACACTGCTGACGGGGAGAGCGGCGTTATGGGGAACGGCGATGTGGGAGAACGTGTTCAAGATGTGACGGTTGATTACATTTTGAAGGACCCTCGTGAGTATCAAAGGGTAAGATATAAATGTTATGGAATATTTGTGAATGGTTTGGATAAGGAAAATAATGTTAAAGGTGTGGCAAAAGTGACGTTTGTACTTAGGCCTATGTTTACATTTAAGGGAGACATTTTAAACATGTGTTAGTCTATCAACGTAATGTGTATTAAGACAATTGTACTGCTGTAGTTTACGTTATTAGGTGTTGTAGTTATTGCATAATGTAATTAATTAGCCTGGATGCCAGCCCGAACCCCGCCCACAACATTTTTTGATCGGGAAGTTCGGTCTGGACTTGCTCCATTGAGGAGTAATTATGATCGGTTCAGAAATCGTCGGGCCAATCAAATTGCCAGGGCGGGCTTTATACGATGATGGACAGATGATCTGCAGGGACGTAATCCTCACGTTATCAAAGAGCGCTTAACTGGTTTCCCTCACAGATGACTGCAGCTGGAGAACTGAGATGTAGAGATTCCGCTTTCGAGTCTGTTGTAAAAGAAATCGACAGCGCATTCATTTTAAAAGACGAACATAGAACTGCAATCAAGGCATTTGTCGATCGGAAAGATGTGTTTGCCGTCCTTCCTATGGGATTCGGCAAAAGTTTAATTTATCTGCTGGCTCCGATGGTAACTAAGAAGATGGGACGCAATGAAAACCCTGTGGTCGTTGTGGTTTCTCCTTTGGTCGCACTCATAGAGGGCCAAGTAAAAGAAGCAACACTCGTTATTTAATTCTTCCAGCGTGCGTTAGAGGTCTGCACGGGCTTTAAACTGAAGCCCGAACCCGGCCCGTACCCGCGATCATTTAACCCGACCCGACCCGAACCCGAGGTCCATTCTGTTTCTCACAGCAAATACCATTTTTTCACGTCTGCTGTCTGTCTGTATTGTGACTGAAATAGCGCGCGAGAGCGGTACATGCGCTCATGCGCAAATCATATGATAAAATAAAACAAAAATTATCATTATCATTATCATTATATTTGAGAGAGAGAGCCTGTGTGTCTGTGTGTATGCACATATTGCACATCTGCGCACGTATGTACTTTCTCTCTCTCGCGTGCCGGTCACCACAACACAGCAAGCAGGCAAAGCACACGGCACGCAAACTATATATAGCCTATTTAGTTTTTCTTAGTTAAACCCGAACCCGACCCGAACCCGAGGCTGTTCATTAAACATTAACCCGAACCCGACCCGAAACCCGCACCTTTTTCGGGACCCGTCGGGCTCGGGTCGGGTAGCAGACCTCTAGCGTGCGTGCATTTGAGTTCTGTAGTTGACAACTGTGCTATGCAAAGTAGTTGACTAACTGCGTTGCTCTCATTGGTTGTAGGTCTATCCAATTGAGTGCAGAGTTTTATTTTTTCCTGGTTCGGTTAAGACACGCCTCATAATCAAACCCTATGAAGCAATATCAGACTCACATTCTGACTAGAATATGAGTATGACGAAGTCAGGCTAGTAATTAATGGTTTAAAAGTTGTGTTTTATACTGTAGAGCTGCAAAGATGCCTCATCATCTTTGTTAACATTGATTATGCAGAAATGTGTGAAAAAAGTGCATAAGGTTGCATAGTTGCATTGTGTAGATACATCTGTAAAATTTGTCATGGTGAGCAGAAAAAAATGTTATAGAGGGTAAAGGTTAATGTGGTAATACCACTTAATACAGTTTTTTCATAGTGCATTTGATTAACTTTTAACGCATAATATAGAAGGACTTGTGTGTTAAAGGGATAGTTAACACAAAATTAAATATTAACTCATGGTTTACTCGCCTTGTCGCCTTCTTTTTTCAGTCGAATATAGGCAGAGTTGTTTTAAAAAATGACCTGGCTCTTCCAAGTCTAATTATATTCCAAGTTATAAGGTTTGGTAGAGCTAGGACATTTTTTAATAAAACTCAGATTTATTTGTCTAAAAGAATGTCATATACACCTAGGCCCTGGCCGTGAGCAGCAGCATGCATTTAATTGTTATAAGGTGGTGCGCATGTGTGTGTATATATATTATTATACATATATACAGGTGAAACTCAAAATTTGAATATCGTGCAAAAGTGAATTTCAGTAATTCAATTTAAAAGGTGAAACTAATTATATAGACTCATTACATGCAAAGTGAGATATGTCAAGCCTTTGTTATAATTTTGATGATTATGGCTTACAGCTTATGAAAACCTTCGCACAATATTCTAATTTTGAATTTGGGCTTTTCATAAGCTGTCATCGACATCAAAATTATGAAGTTGATGTAAAGTGAACTTTGTAAAGTGTTGAGTATTCATATTTTGCTTACACAAACTCATTGATTTGCTTCAGAAGGCATTTATTAACCTCTCTGAGCAGTGTGGATCACTTTTATGATGGATAGATGTAGTTTTATGGATTTCAAAATACGGGCATTTACTGCCATTATAAGGCTTGGAAGAGCCAGGACATGTTTAATACAACTCAGATTGTATTAAACCCAGCTAAAATTATTAAGTTGAATTACTGAAATAAATGACATTTTGCACGATATTCTAATTTCTCGAGTTTCACCTGTGTGTGTGTGTGTATATATATACATAAACATAGTTTTTTGAGATGTGGTGTGTGTGTGTGAGATATATATATATATATAATAAATACAGACCTGTTGCAACAGAAATATTAATTGTTTCCAGATGCTGCTTCAATGTATCTGCTGGCCCTCGGATATCAGTGTGAATGATGATGATGACGACAAAGATTGTTCGCTAGAAGATAGATGTCGCATCTCGTGGTATTTGCGTCACTTCATTGAGACAGGTATACATTTATTTTTTAAATACATTTTCCTATGGGGTTTTACAATTTGAGTAAAATAAAGCCCGTGGTAAACTACTTGATGAAACTTTTTTGTTGGGTTTGGAACGACATGGTGAGTAATTAATTGTTGATTTAGTTTAATTTAGCATCCAGCTCAGACCTTAAAAACTTGAAGTTTTGGCTTGGGTGGGAAGTGCCAGAAGGAAAGATGGTAGTGGAAGTGATTAACTCTAAGATGCCGAAGTCCTCCACTTGTTTCAATGTGCTACTCCTTCCCAGCCCACTACATGGATATTTCAGCAATTTTAGGATGATCTCCTTATGTGCATTGGCACTTCAGAATATGGATTTGGCCTTGTTTAGATCTGTGAAATCCAAAACTGTAATAGTAACACCATATATATAAATTAGATTACATTACCAAAGTTTGTCCTGTTTTTTGGACATTGATGAAGTTAAACTAATACGTTCATGTATTATTGCTGTTTTATTTTGGAGAAGGGTAAAAGCCCATGCAATAGTTAACACACCTGCTCTAAAGCAATCCATATCCAAGCGATCCACTGTGTCCTCTGGTGTAAGTGGACATTGTACAGTATGAACGTTAACACCAACACTTTCACCAGGAGGCAGCCCACTGCTTTCCCAATCAATGTTCATTTCCTGGGTGTGCAAAAGACATTTTATATATATATATATATAAAAAAATATATATATATATATATATATATTTTTTTTTAAATGCATCTATAAATGGTAAACATTCTCAGTTCCTATAATAGTTCCAAATATTACATTTGTATGATTACTGGAATGCTAATTAGGTATAAATGCCACTGAATTCATATTTGAATTCTCATGACCCCTGTAATTTTTCTAAAAACATTATGTAAACATGGCTGTACATTTGCATGAATACCTCTTCGTTTGGGGGATCATCAACTGGATAGTGAATTTAACCCAATTCCCAGAGCTGGTTTGGAGACGCGAGCGGTGCGACGCGACCCGTGAAGGAAATCCCCAACAGCACACGGATTCACTATCCTATTTCTGACCTAGTCCCAGCTCTTTGCAACAGTAGCTTCAAGCACTGTGTTGCGTCACGCCGCTCGCGTCCTGTCTGTGTAGTAGACACGGTGTCTAATCATTTTTACACAAAATATACTTTAAAACAAACACCAGAGACCGCTTAGACAAATGTCTCACGTGCTGAGAACGCTAACCTAACATAAACACAAAATCATTCATGTTTAAGAATCACTTTCCTCCGGGCGAGTCATGATCGGAGTCAGAGAGTGGCAACCTCTTGAACCACCACCACCGTTCAACTGGAAAACTTCTGCAGTCCCTAATTGGCCGAAATGCTCTGTTCGACTTTTCTGAGATCATCTACTCTTCCCTGTGGATGACCTGTGACCTACTTTCTGTAAGATCTGAATTTTTGAGTTTGAATTTTAGAAAACTGAATTTGAAGTTCCGAATTTCTTCATCTTGAAAACTTGAATCTGTATTTTTTTAAACTGAATATTTGCAGTATAAGAATTCAGAACAAAAAAACTAGCTGTTTGAAAATACATGTTTATAAAATTCAGCCATAAAAACATTTCAATTTGTTAAATTTCAAATGTTCAATATTCGTTTAAAAAAAATCTAATTCAGAACTATTTAAACTACTACCTAAAATTAAATTTTGTTAGATTACACTTGCAAATAACTCAAATTTACACAATTCAAATTCAAATCATTTAGTCATATTATTAGCTCCATAAACTATTCAGTGTTTTTAAACACATAATGTTTATTTTAGGTTTCAGACATTTAAATGCATATAATTTATAGCAAAACAATACATTTATAGTTTGTAAAATACACAATGGTGTCTATGGAAGCAGCAATAACTGCGAGGCCGGCTAAACATTGTGACGTCTGTCAGTCATCGGGATGGACGATGATATCGTCTATCGGCCAAACCCTAATTACAGTTCTTTGTTCAGCTTTGAAAATTAATGTGCTGTGCAATGGTGGAATCACATCTGAATTCTCCAGCGGCAGAAAACTTTCTTGAAAAACAAATTGAACCCAAGTGCTCTTCTGTGACGTGGATGATAACGTTAGGGTTGATCATCTGTCCATCATTGTATAAAGTGGCCCTGACAATTTGATTGGTCTGAATACCTCTGGTTTGAGCATAGTTGCTCCACAACGGATCAAGTCTAGACCGAAGTGCCTGAACTCAAATGTGTGGGTAGGGCTACGTTTGTCTGGCATCCAGGCATATGTAAATAAAAAAAAAAAAAAAAAAAAAAAAGTAACCCTTGTGCCTACTTAGGGATATTTTTTTTTCTTATCAGTTTTTTGTTGTTTTGTTTTATCACTTTGCCTGTGTTAATGCTAACTGCATAAAATTTGGCACAGATGTGTATTTTTATTGTCATTTTACTTTTTCACCGCCATGTCCTTAAAATCTTTTTTGCTCTAGGTACACAAAATACTCCCACTCAACGCCTTTGGGACAAAAATGACCCCATTGAAACTGCTTTTTTTTTTCTTTTTTTTCTTTTTAGGGCCATTTAACTATAAAATGATGCAATCTTTGTTAAGAGGCTTTTATTCTGTTGGCAAGGCTTCAGAATTTTAATTTTTACTATTTCTTATCAGATGGTGCCTTTTTTTCAGGTTTGGCCTATAAAGCAAATTCTCGCTTTATTCCTGTTTTCTGCTTCGGCATATTATTGAGCCAATTGGATAAATTATGCATCGATATTTGTGTGGGTGTGTTGGTATGGATGTCAGTGTGGTTGGCATGTGTGTTATAAATATAAATATATATATGTGTGTGTGTGTTTGTAATATTGAGAGAGGAAAAACTCAACTGCAAATCTAAAATCCAATCACTGTCTGTCCAGTGGAGTTTTGCTGCATGGCATCCAATGGGGAAAGTCTGTTACTGCGCCCAAACAAACTCTTACCGAAAGCTCGTCTTTTGAGATATCAACCTCAAATTTGGAACACAACTTATTTATATTAATGGCTTTAATTTTCTAGCCGTTTTTGAGTTCAACTTGTTTTATAAAATATATATTTTATATAAAATAATGTTCATAAATAATTTTCATAAACTTAAACCTATATAACTTTTTTTGGATTGACGTATTAATGTTTTATTACTTCAGCAATAATCTGCCAAGGGTCTTCTTTAAAATAATACCAAACGTAAGTCTGTGCTCCCAAGCTTAACATTTTTATGACAGTTTTGACGTGGACATTTTTGTCCTCTATGGAGCTATGTGTAACTTTTTTTAAATGAAGCACAAGGGTTAATAATGAGATTGATTACAAACAGCAACAAATTAACTAAATAATGTACATCATAAAGTAGGTCTTCAATGTCCTATAGATGCCTTTTGTCACAAAATGAGTCATGGTATTTTGCATTTTCTTGGCAGTAAAGTTTTAGTAATGCTTAAGTATGAATACGTGTTTGTTGTTGTCATATGGAATTAAGTTGTTTGTTTGTTTTGGAATTTTTAGGTCAATGTGATTGTGAAAATTCTTCAAATGACTGAAGAACGGGAGAGTCTTACAAGATCCCATCAGATGATGATGAAACGATAATATGACGTGGCAGAAAAAAACACAGTATCTCTTTGTGTGTGTGGGGTCGCGAAATTCTGCCAAATGGAAAAAACTATAAGTGAAAATGGACTATTTGTGTCCAAAGCAACATGTTTTGCCAAATGTGAACCTCGAAACTGCAATTACAAGATGCCAACAGTGTGGGGCGTATTGTAAAACTGCAGCTATTGTTGTGGTTTTGAGGGCAAAGGTGACTGTTGAAGATTCGACTGACAAAATGACTGATTTTGTCATTGATGACTATGTGCTGCGCCAAATTTCATCCTTAATTTAGGATGTGAAAGGTTCTTTGAAACGGATCTTCTGGTGTCAAAGCTGCTTGTGGAGGACGAGCAGAGGTAACCGTATTACCGCAGCTGCATTTTTACGTCCATGTACGGAGACTGCTAAGGAGATGGGCCAGACAACAGATCCAGTCCCGAGTGCAAGTTGCAGCACCTCTCAGGAGGCAGTGGAAGATAGTCTCATGCTGGAGGAGTTTTTTAGGATTGAAAGTGGTGAACAGTTAAATTCCCTTGAGATTGTGAATGAAAAGGATGGAAAAGGAAACATGACTGATTGTATGAGGGAAGAAGAGCTGGAAGCATCACTCCGTTAAAAGAATGCCAAATGTGACAGAAGTGTGAAATCTTCAGGGAAGACGGGGAAGAAAAAGTGAAAAATCTTGTTTATTTGTTAACTTGTAATTATTACAAGTTAGTCATTGTTTAATGGTTGGAATAGAGGTAAATACTTAGTATAATTGAAATTTAGTGAAAAAGTGTTAAACACTTAAATTGTAAAACATGTTTGAGTTGGATAAGTTTGTTAAAGGTTCAAGTTATAGGTAGGTACTTTAGAAAAAAAAAGTATAAAAGTTAAAAATGTAGGAATTTGCAAAAGTTTTATATAATGATAATGTGAAGTAGATTTTTAAGTTTTTATAATTAGTCATAGATTATAATTGATTGCAGTTAATTGTGAAATTGTATCTGTACATTTTTGTTATGTTTAAATGGATGTGAATATAGGGTTGATACATTTAGAAAGGATGGTTAATAGTTAGTTCTATTAGATATTTAAATATATAGTATATACATTTGTATATGTATTCTTTGTTTTGTAAAGATTATTAATTTTAAATATGAGAATTATTGTTCATTGTTTTCCAAAATAAAAGTTTCAACATTGCTCTGCTTCATGTTTTAATGTCTAAATATTCTTGTTTATGTAATGCCACTGGTTGTAGTATTTAATAGTGAAGCGTTAACTATTAAGTGGATAATATAATTAAATGTTTGGCCTATATAAAACTAAGATTTTATTTGAGGGTTCACAAAAAAAAAGATGTTTCTGCAGGCATTTATCTTTTTGATTATGTATATATTTTCTATTTAAAATTTTTTTTTTTTTTTCATTATATTAAATAGAGCATAATGGCTCTTACACACAGGCCCCTAATTGTACATGCCAGGTAGACATTACAATTCAATACAGTATTTATACAAAGAGCCATTAAAGTCCAAAGCGACACTGTATAACATTGTATTTAAACAATCTTCCGTTTGTTAGAACATATAGTTTTTGCAGTCAGTCCTTTACTTTTCCAGCCTGTCATACAATAGACAAAGCTTTGTCATAGGTCGCTCAAGTATATTGGTTTTAGTTTATACTCGCACAGAACGTACAAGTCCATTTTTATCAGGAAAAAACTTCCAAGACTCTTCCCATCAACCAGGATCCATGTGGGGCTGTAGAGTCCACAATGACAACAATGTCACCAGGAACAAAGCTCCTCCTTTCCTTGTTCCATTTCTGTCGCTCTTGAAGCAAAGGCAAGTATTCACTTGTCCATCTTCTCCAGAATAAGTCGCACATATATTGGACCTGTTTCCATCTCCTCTTGCTGTATAACTCTGATTGGTCAAAGAGTCCAGGTGGTAGAACTGGTTTGCCTTTCATTTGAAGAAAGTGATTTGGAGTAAGTGGCTCTAGGTCATTAGGATCATCTGACAGCTTTTTTATTGGACGATCATTTAGAATGGCCTCAATTTCACATAGCACAGTATGAAATCCTTCATCATCCAAAGTTTGCTGATGTAAGATGGAACTCAATTTTCTTGACCATTCTGATCACACGCTCCCACACTTCTCCATAATTTGAGCCTCCTGGAGGATTGAAACTCCACTGAACACCTTTCTGAAGCATTGCCTTTTGAATCTGGCTTTTATTCCATGAACTGGGTGTTTCTCTTAACTCTCTTTCTGCTCCAATAAAGTTGGTACCATTGTCTGATCTTATATGAACAACTTGTCCTCGTCTGCAAATAAATCTGTGTAGAGAGTTAATGTGTGCATTAGTGTCGAAGGAATAGGCGACTTCTAGATGAACTGCTCTACTTGCCATGCAAGTAAAGATGACCCCATAACGTTTTACAATGGAGCGTCCTCTTTTGACCTCTACAGGACCAAAATAATCCACTCCTATGTTCGTAAACGGAGTAAGGTCGGGAATGAGTCACTCTTTTGGCAAGTCTGCCATCTTCAGCTCACCAACCTCAACTCCAAGACGTCTACAATGGCTACAACTAGATATGATCTTCCTTTTAGCTGCATTACCTTTAGTGATCCAATATTTTTTTCTCAGCTTGGAAAGCATATGATTTGCTCCACTGTGACCTAATTGTTGATGAATATGCCGCAAAATGAGTGTGGCACTGTGGTGATCTTTATAAATAATGATAGGATGCTTCCTTTCCTCAGGCATAGAAGCATTCCTCAGTCATCTTCCAACTTTAATTAGACCATCTTGAAAGACAGGATCCAACTTATACAACTTGCTGTCTCGTTTTACCTTTAAAACAGATGAAGATGATAGAGCAGCAATTTCCTTTCCAAACTGCTACTGTTGACTAAATGCAACAATAGCGGTTTCAGCTTCAGTCAGGTCCTCCAAAGTTAAGTTCTGTGTAATCGTTGAGAATGTTAGCTTTTGAAGCATGAATTGTGTCAATGAGCTTTTCTGGAAAGTTGGGCATATTGTCTTCTGCTGTCCTGCGTAGTGCAAAACAAGCACAATTTGGGGATGGCACAGCTCCAAATAAATGCACGTTCATCCTGTATTCCACAGGTTCTTGCTTCAAGTCACCATCTGGCCACCACAAGAAACGAAGAAAATTTGTATCCTCTGTTGCAACTTTGACCTGATGAAACATTGCTTTCACATCAGCCATAAATGCAATAGGCTCTTGTCGAAACCTTACAAGAACTCCCAGAAGTGAATTTGTCAGATAAGGGCCTTGCAGCAGTTGATCATTAAGCAATGTACCTTTGAAAGCATCTCCAGAGTCAAATACCACTCTTAACTTTCTTTTCTTGGGGTGATAGGATGAAGGGAAAGTTTGGTATATCCCTCACCACGGTGTCTGTTTCAACTGATGCAATGGTACTCTTTCAGCATAACCTTGATTGATGACCTCATCCAAGAATGAAAAGTCTTATTTCTGTCCAATTTCCTCTTCAATTCCATTATTCGCTGTTTAGCCACAAAAAAGGTTATTTGGCAACATGGGATTTTCCATTTTGAATGTAAGATTCAATTTGTAGTGTCCATTCTGAAGCTCAATTGACCCGTTTACCTTTTCCATAAATGCATGATCTTCTCTTGACATCTCTTTGTTCTCAGAAGCGATCTCATTAAAGTCGTGATTATACTGTTTATTGAGCATCTCCTCCAGCTTGCCTACAGAAATCCTATTAACAGTAACATCCGGACATTCAATTGTGTTCCCATTGTCCTTGCTTCCTTGGAGTGGTCCATTCACAACTCATCCCAGTAGGGTTCTCACTGCATAAGTTCCTTCTCCATCACTGTTTTTAACCTCCCAGGGCTCCATTACCGTGGAAGCATTTGGTCCAATTAGCAAATCCACATCAGCAGGAATATGAGGTATCTTAACACTTTCAGATATGGCCATTTATCCAAATCCCCTTCGGTGACAATGTTATCTTTGAACACAGGCATTTTCTCCTGAGTGAAGACTTCTGGAAGACTATAAAAAAAAGTCATTATAAAGGCTAGACATTTCCAATCCAGTCAAAATAGAACTACTAACAGAACTTTGATTGCCTATTGTTTTCAAAAGAATATTAGTTTTCTTTCCTTTTAATTTCAAACAGTGCATTAAGTCAAATATTAAGTATTTCATTAAGTTCATTTAAGTTTAAGTTCATTAAGTGTCCTGAACAAAATGTGGCAGAACTACCAGGATCCAGGAATGCATATGTTTGAATTACCTTTTGTCCTTTACAGGATTTGACTTGAACTGGTACAATCAATAATGCGCATACTCCATCACCGGCCGCTGTTTGACCATATGCTTGAAGGGCAACAAGCGCACTACTTAGTGATGGATGATTTTGTCCTTGAGTGTACATTCTCTCCTTTTGTTTAATATGCAAAAATGCTGGGATGCATTTGGCCACATACTGTGCAAGTAAAGCACTTTTCGCAATCTCTGCTCATGTGTCCAACACAAAGACAGCCAAGGCAAATGACTTTCTCCTTTAGAAAGTTCAGTTTTTCCTTGTGCATCTTGTTTTGCATTTGTGTACACTGCTGCAATAAGTGATCACGTTTGCAGCACAAACATACAACTTGGGATTTTGATCTGAAATCAGACACACAACACTGAATTGACTTGCTGTTAGTAACAACCTTGTATTCCTAGGTTGAGGTTTCTGCTGCACAGTTTGAGTACTCTGGACATCATCAAAAAGTGGATCAGATGACATTTTGACTTGACGTTCAACAAATGTTACAATATCCCTGAACTGTGCTCTTCGATTGTGCCTTTCCAATAGCTCACAAGCAAAAGTTTTCCAATTTTCCCTTAATTTGTAAGGCAGCTTCATGATGACTGTTTTCAAATTGCTTGGCATCTCCAGCTCCTCCATGTACTCAAATTCTTCCATTGCATTACAGCATCCACGCAAAAAGAGAGCATAACTCTGTAAGGAACTTACATCCTCTGATTTTACTGAAGCCCATCCAAGTAATTTCTTTAAATATTCAGCAGCTATTTTGAACTCATTGCCGAAATGTTCCTTTAACAATGCTTTAGCTTGCATATCCTCTCTGTGCATCCATGTGCTGGCAACTGCACACAAGTTCCTTAGGTTGACCTTGTGTGTGTTGTTCCAGAAAGTACAAACAATCTCCATTATTGTTGGTTTTGTCCTCTATTCCATGTTCAAAAGCTCTGATGAAAGTTCTATATTGCAAAGGATTACCATCAAACACATGAATATCTCTTTGAGGCAGTGTGCTGGCTTGTTGTTGTTGTTCAAGAAGAGCAGTAATCTCATTGTGTTTTCACATAATACTGCAGATGTTTGAAGTTGATGTTCCATTGCTGTTCTGCATTACATTTGATGTTTGCATTTGTGACACAGAATGAAGATTGCAGTGCACTGTAAGTTTGCTGAATCACATTCCTTGAGCTTGCTTGCTGGGAACAATTTGTTGGCATATATTTCTCAACATGAGGGTTAAAAATAACTTTGCCACTCATTGTAGTTCCTTTATCACAATATGCATTCATACCATCAGAAAGGGTTTTAGGATGCTGGTTGTCAGAATTGTTTAAAACCGCAATTTCAGCAGTAGCAGCAGCGATTTCTGCATCAATATTCATTTGCTCTTGTCTTTGCCTCGTACATCCAAGGCATGTTTTTCCTTTAAAGCAGTTGCACGTGCAATTAATGCAGCCTTTTCTTCCTCTGCTATAATTCGTGCCGAAGAAGCAGAAGATCTCGCACACTGCTAGAACTTTTCCTACTGGATGGTTTACTTGACACTCGTGAGGAAATGTTTGAAACGCTATCATTTGGTTCAATGTCATCTTGACAAGCATTGTCATCATCACCAGAACATGAAACTTGACTTTCAGTACTCAGCCATTTTTGAACATCAACCCTAAACCCATTGTAAATTAACATCTTTCCATTAAACCATGTTTGTTGTTTTTCCTTTTCTTCATTAGGCAAAATAACATCACAGAATTGTGCATTTCTTCTGCTTCATCACACAGTCTTATGAATTTCCCAAAAGAACATTGCACTTCCTTTTCATACTCTCGGTTAGACATACAATCTCTTATGATAACCATCAAGTTGTTTGCTTTGTTTACTTTGGTCTTTCTTGTTTTCTGCAACGTTCACTGCACTTTCTGCAATTTTTCCATGCCCTTGGAGTAAGTTTGATACACCGGTTTTCTTTCACAGACTCCACCTTGTCAGCAACAATAAACTTAGTAAACCAATGCATTGGATTTATGCTATTAAAGGTGTGCACACTAGAGTCATTCATAGGTAGCACTACACATACCTTGAATTAATTCACTCGCTTTGTCACGACTGGTCCTTGATTCATACGTCCAATTATATCCAAATCCACATCGGAATCCAGTGCTAAGTTCGTCAAAAAGTTCCAAAGGAATGTGTGATAATCCACAAAGCACTTTTTGACAAAATGTAGCGACAAATGACCATCTTGTCACTTAGAGGTGTTTTTAGGGCCATCTGATGCGTGGCTCCAAATAAATGCACTTCCAGTCCAGTACTGCATTTATCTACTTTATTTGTCTCAGTTCTGATGCTCAAACATTGCAATCACCAGTTAGCATGCCCTTACATTACCCTGACACGGTCAAAAGTTGTTTGCTTCCCTCATTCATTACACCTGACGTCTCTTGCTCTCTGGTTACCTATATACCAAATTAAACCCATACTCCACCCAGTGTTTCCCAGTGGAACTACAACAGACATTTAAATAGAGCATAATGGCTCTTACAGGTGTATAAGTGGCGATTTAAAAAATATATATATATATATATATATATATATATATATATTTTAGACTGAACCAATGTATATTATGTTATTGTCATTAAACCATTAGAATCTAGATTTTTTTAGGTTACATTTTACTAACATGGGAAATAAATATTTGGTTAGAGTAATCGAAATAATGGATCAATTATTTGATTACCAAAATATCTAAGATTTTATTTAAAATGTATGAAATTGTAGTTTGCATATTGTAAACTTTATTAGGGCAATCATCATATTTGGCTTACTGTACCCATTTATTTTTTATTTATTTATTTATTTATTTATTTATTTATTATTTGTTTAACAGGGACAGTGTATGGGATTCAGCCATACCAGAATTAGCTACAAGCTAAATTTCATCTGTAGTCCCTGGGCAGGAAAGGAAAACATACAATTGACAATCCAACAAACACATATAAATATACCATAAAACATCATCACACAAATCGCCTCTCAGACAACAAGTTTCACATGATTAATGGGTACATGATTGTATAGATTTTAACCATAATTTTACTTTATATTTAAAACAAGTGAATGTGTCTCTAATCTCTTTTGGGACTAAATTCCAGTGCTTGGAGGCTCTGGTAGAGAAGGCTGATCTGCCAAACTCAGTACGTCTGCGCTGTACGGCACAGTGACCTCTACTGGACGCCCTAGTTGTTCTCCAGCTATCTGAGAGCAATATTAGAAACTCCTCTAATGGGGGCGCAGCCAAATTATTAAATATTCTGTACACTAAACAAACATTAGCAAAACATAAAATTTTCAAAAGTCAAAAGTTTATGTTTTTGAATGATATTGCAGTAGTGATAACCTGATGGCTTTTTATCCAATACTTTAAGAGTTTGTTTATATAGCGTTTGTAATGGAGCAAGTATTGTTTTTCCGGTTTGTGACCAACTTGTAATGCAATATGTAAAATGTGAGACAATCATTGAATACATATACAATTTGGCAACATCTAGAGGTAACTGATTACGAATGTGTCTAAAATTTCTTAAATTAAATTGAACAGTATTACAAACCTGCTTTATATGTTTCTTAAAAGACAACTGTGAATCAAGAGTAACTCCCAGATATTTAAAGTGTGACACAACCCTGATTTTTTCCCCATTTACAACGACATCTGACTGATTTTCATTTTTCCTTATATAAAAATACACACACACGGTTTTACTGACGTTTAGCGTCATGCAAGACTCAGAAAGCCATGTGGCAATTTTAGCCATTGCTACTGTTTAATTTGGTTGCCACTTCGTATCTGTCTCTTCCATGTGCCAGAATGACCGTGTCATCTGCATACATTTGAGTATCAACTTGAGGACAAACTAATGGCAAGTCGTTAACATTTAGACTAAATAACAAAGGGCCTAAAACTGAGCCTTGTGGGACGCCAACAGTACAGTTACTAAAAGATGACATTTTATTCCCAACCCTGGTACTTCTCATGGTCTTCTCATGGTAAGATAGGACTCCATCCATTTCATAGCAGCATCAGAAAATTTTGCCAATTTAGACAGAAGAACATAATGATTTACTGTATCGAAAGCTTTTTTTAAATCCCAAAAAAAATGGTCCTACAGCACTCCCACTGTCTAGTTTTAATTTAACTTTTTCAACAAAATAGCGAGTAGCCATTTCAATCGAATAATTTTTTCTAAATCCAAATTGCATTGGATGAAGTATTTGTTCAAAATTTAAAAAGTCGGTTAACTGCTCAGTTACCACCTTTTCTGCAATTTTTGATGTCACCGGCAAAATGCTGATGGGTCTATAATTAGCAACATCAGTAGGTTCCCCTGCCTTGAAGATTGGAACTAACACTCCATCTTTCCAGGAAGTTGGAAAAATGTATTGCTTTACCGATAAATTAACTAGGTGTGTAATGGGAGTGCTGAGGGAATGAATATTGTTCTTCAGAAATGTTGAATCCCACTTAAATGTATCTTTTGCCTTTGAGGACTTTAAAGTGCTTAATGTCTTACAAATTTTATTTTCAGGAACTTCAGTTATCTTAAAAACGGTCTTATTATAATCTGGTGTCACTATATTTTTAATTCTTGCACCAAAAGTGTCAGATAAATTCTGCACTGATGCGGTAAAATAAGTATTAAATACAGAAGCTATTTCACTAGGATTTGTGCAGCAGGAACTCTGCATTAGCGGAACCGCGGGTTACGGGCGGGTAAAGAAATTGTCACTTTATTTGCGGGGCGGGTTGGGGCGGGTCATTATTATTGGTTTTTTTAATCCATGTATGTTGCTTGCAATTTCCAGCCTATATTAAATATTTGGGAATATCTATTTTCGTATTAGGTTATTTGATAAGGTTACAATACGAATGCCATAGTAACCTAACTTGCGTGAGGTCCATAAACCTTTGGCGTCATGTGACACGTCACGAAAGCGGCGCGCCAAGCAGCTCCGCAGCTCCCGCCGCCAGCCACGACAACAACAACAACAACGGAGAAATAAAAGTGAAGATGGAAGACGAGGTGCGGGATAAATTGAGGTCGGGAATTTACCTGATTAAAGTCCCCATGAAATCAGAATTGACCATACTTACTTTGTTTGCCTAAATTGATCGTTTTGTGGTGAACAATTTATCCATGCAAGTCAATCCACACAAACATTTTTTTTGGCTTCGTAATCTTTAATCAAATTTTGAAAATGCTCCTCCCCTCTGCTTTGGAGGACCTTGCCTGATGATGTAGGCTTTACGGTTTGGGTGTCTGCTTAACATCCATAACCACGCCCCTCCAACTGACAGTAGACAGGCTGAATGAAAACACCTACTTTTCTAGATCCAATCAGGTGCTAGTTGGAAAAAAGCCACGCCCACTATTTTGCCTCATTTAGTATTCCGTTTCTCTCGGAAATACGTCACAACACTGGAGAAAAGTCGTTTGCAACTTCCGGTTCACGGGGACTTTAAATTGAAAAGAAAAATAAGGTTAGGCTATTAAATCTAATGTTTGGGAGCTGTTCTCAGAAATAGACAGCAGGAGACAACAGTAGCTAGATCGGCTACCTGAAGTGCAACTCGTGTGAAAAATATACAAACAGTAGCGGCACAAAACGGGCACTTCAAGCATGTCAAGACATATTTGTGGGGGGTCTAAGAAATAAAAAATGGTTTAGCCTATTAGATGAATACAAACGCTGCTTTGTAAATGTTGAAAATGTTTAAGTATCATATGACCTGATTTATGATTCATATTCATAATCGTCTCTTGTTGCCAGTTTACAGGGCGATGTTTCCAAGCACTTTCAGGCTGAAATAAAGGCTGTTTTCATTTACATTACAATGCCTAGTAGCAGGGGCGGTTCTAGGGTGAGTGGATATCCGGGGCTTAGCCCAGAGAAAGCCATGTGTCAGGATACAATTATATTATATATATATATATATATATATATATTTTTTTTTTTTTTTTTTTTAAACAAGGTAAATCTTTCTGGCTTATTAAAATAAAAAATTTACACAGCACTTACAATTTGCATAAATAATCTTATGAGACTACTGTATTATAAAATTAGACTACTGTATATGAAATATTGAAAAAATTAGAATGGTAGGCCTACTTTGCCACTAGATGGCGGCAAGCCACTCCCTTAATTAGTGAGTCGGTTTATTCAATCGATTCGTTCAAAACAGATGACTCATTTTAGCCTAGAAATCTAGACGCACCCTAACGGCAGCGAAAATTATTTCGCAGCCAGTGTGGTCTAGCAACTCTCCATAGGCTTTTGAGCTGGAAAAACCAAAAACTGGTCGGGCCAATCACATCGTGTATAGAGTCGGCGGGCGGGCTTAACACAATGACGGCACAGTTCATTAGCTCAGCGGGTGGAAAAACGCATGGGACTCACTCATCCATAACCGTTCGTTGCTCTGGTTGGTTGTAGCGCTATCCTATTGCGTGCAGAGGGATTTTGAAAGGTAACCGTTTATCCCGCCCCTCGGATTGAAGCATGTCAATGGAGAGTTCCCAGACCTAACATCTTGATGTAGGTCTAGCATGCCAGGCTAGATTCATTTAGAAAAAAAGTAAGAAATGTTTTTTGAATAGCGGGGTCAGTGAATCATTTACAATCAAATTCATTCAGTAAACACCGCGATGCTTTGTTTGAAACCATTTTCGTTAGCGAAATATTTTCTTTACTTTTATTATCTTTTTTTATTGAATTGTTGCCCTCACACCTGCAGGCTAACCAAACATACAACGCTCTAAAAATGCGCGCGTGTGTCCTATAGACTTTGCTGCGCAATCATTAACTGTTAGACGATCAAAATGTAAATCAGACACAATTTAAAACCGAATAAGAAATATAATTTAAAAAAATAATAATTTAAAAAATCCTTTTCCTTTTAAAGCCTCGCTTGTCTGGCTTATGCTACTCCGAGCAATGTCCGAACTTGATATTTTGAGCACTTCTTGCGTTGTTTTTTTGCCTTTTCACGATGACTCGCTTGCTTTAGTTCCTCAGTTGTAAGTCGCTTTGGATAAAAGCGTCTGCTAAATGACTAAATGTAAATGTAAATAAAACTATGATTAAAAGTTACAGATACCTGCTGAAGCTGTTGTATCTTGTTTTAGTGCTGGCTGGGGGTGTTTTACTTCCTTTTTTTTTTTAAGAAGAATTTTAATATATCCATTTAACTAACTTACACATCAACAAACCGCCTGGCTCCAAAATATCTAATTTCATTGGCTGGATCGTACAGACGCTGAACTTCTCATCGATGGTTGGCCAGTTTACATGTCAGTCAGAAGCACTAGCCTGAGTGGGCGGTTCTTGTCGGTTATGAATGACAACGCGTATATTGACGGACACTGTAGATGTGAGAGTCGAGAGATATACATTTAATTAATTAATTTTTAATAAAAATTATTTGAATGCGCATGAAAACTCAGTGATGGTGCGTAAGTACAATATGGTAATAAAAACATTCGGGGCTTTACTGAAAACATTCGGGGCTCCAGCCCCCTTAGCCCACCCCTAGCGCCGCCCCTGCCTAGTAGTATGTCTATTTAACGGGTGCGGGGCGGGGCGGGTTGAAAAAATAGATACAGTGGTGCGGTGCGGGCTGGGGCGGGCCAAATAATTTCATAAAAGCGGGACCCGCGGGTTGGAAAAAAAGCCGACCCGCACATCACTACTCTGCATGTTAAAAATAGTACACAAATTGATTAACTTAATACAAAATAATTTTGCACAGTTAAGTGAATAAATTAAATTATTAATTTATTAATGCAAAGGCCCATTAATTATGTGGTTGACTAAATAAAAAGCATTATGTAATCACATTTAAGTTTAATATAACTATAAAAATGTTTATCAAATAATGGTACAGAAATGTATGTATTAATGAAAATGTATTTAGAAATTTGATTTATATTAAGTTAGCATTTAAGAAGCATCCGTGCTGATGAGGTGTAGTTGGTGTGAGCTTAAAGTAGTTGTGTCAAAAGTCCCCTATAGCATAGTATTAAATAGGGCACTATTTTAGGACAAAAGTGAATTGGATGTTAGCAAGTGCACTCATTTCACATGTTGACTCTTCTTCATGAGTTCCATATATGGACTAAATGTGCACAGGGCGCCCTCAGGCTGCCAGTATGGCAGTACATCAGAGTATCCAGCGCTCATAATGATTACATCGGTCAATTTTTGGTATAAATTCAATAAATATTATTCCTCTCTATACTGTAAACCTATGAGAATCTAGCAATATTTCTCCAAATGTGCTCATTTTTAGCTAAAAGCACCGAAGGACGTTGTTTGATCAAGCGCTGTCATGACAACGAGGAGTTTTATAATTAGGTAAATAATTATTCATTCCCAACCACTAGGGGACTGTTGTCACTTCCGGTTGGTAGGAAGTCATTTTGTTCCCATCTCTGAAACAGTAACGTGCTTTTTGTTTGCTCTATATAATCTTATTAATCTGTATTAAATTACTGCTCATCCATAATATAGTTAGTTACAAGTATTTTTATATTAGTTGATATGTTTATATGTTAATTTGTGGAAAATACGCGCTAGGTGGTGTTTTAATTGAATGAGGCCTGCTCACCGGCGTCGTTGTAAAGCCATATTATAACCTTAATAAAATAGCATGCAAAAGTATCCTAAAATAATCTTATATTACGTGTGCTGTATAGATCAGGTGTTGTGAAAGTATATGATATGGTTTGGTGAGAAACATTTATTATTTATCGAAAATATGTTAGTTCGTGTAGGAAATGTGCATATTTGTACCATTTTGAGATATCATGATTCATAAAAACAAAACACGAAATATGACAGACTAAAGTGCATTCTTCTGGGAGGTAAAAATATCCCGGTTTTCATTTGTCGTGCAATGCTCTTCGATCACATGTTTAGTGTTTATGTAAACTACATTCAGATTCTTCAGTCAGAATGAATTCATGGCTATTGCAGCAAAAGTTGTGCATGTACACGCAGATGCACAGCGGTGGCGGTGATTGACGAAGTGTGTGTGTAACATTAAGGGCTCTATCTTGCACCCGACGCAAATGACTTTGTACACTGACGCATGTATCATTCCTATTTTGCACCCGCGCAAAGCGGACTTGTCCCTCCACAGACACACGTCGGTTAACTAAGAAATACACTTGCGCTCCCCGGGGCGGTTCAGCGCAAAGAGGAGGCGTGTTCCGGCGCAAACTTTCCCTCATGCTATTTTGCTGTTCTATGTAACAATTGCGCCACTGACCAGAAAAAAATAGTCTAAAGTCAGTGGCGCGTTGGTTATTATGCTATTTTAAGCGCGCATGCTTGGCCATAATGTAGCGGGTGCACAACGCGCATACACTTTGATTCTCTCATCAACACAGATGCAGCAGTTTTTATTTTTTGCAAATCATACATTATAACAAGGAAAAATATTAACACATGAGGGAAATCATTGTGGTGTCCATGAAAATTTAGTTTTTTTCCTCCCACCCGTTTAACCGACGCTGATTTGTATGGGGATGGGAGAAACCCACCCACGATAGATAGATAGATAGATAGATAGAAAGAGAGATAGAGAGATAAATAGATAGATAAGTCTGATTTGAACGTTGAATTTCTTGTTATTTCTGCATGCATTCTACTTCAGACAGTTGATAAACAGTGCCGTCTGAGGGTGTTACTGCATGAGGGTTTATGCCATAGTTTACAGGTGCACGCAAAACACGCAATACAACGTCACTTCTCTGTCTTTCACGGTCCTGACAAGAACGTCGGTCTCCTCGGCTGTGAACCGCTCCTGACGCGCGCCTGGTAAATCCGCCGTTATAATAGCAATCCGCCATGCAACATGCGCACCTGCTCTTAAAGGGAATGTGAGATGACGCTCTGATTGGTTTATTCCACGTTACGCCCAAACCACACCTATGAATAATGAAGCTACTTCAGACCAACCTCTTTTAGATTTGCGCCAGGCGCAAGAGGCATTTATCCCGCCGGGAAAATAACAACAGCGCCGGGATCCGCCCACAAAGTTACTTGCGCTTTGACACTTGCGTTTCAGATCGTTAAAATAGGGCCCTAAGTGTGTCTAGCTAATGGTTATGGTTTGTGTAATGCGTTCATGCAGACATGCAAGTATCATTGTTTATATTTGTTGTATTGCGGGTGGAACTTCTGATATTCATTTTGGTTTTGCAAAATTAATCGATAGAAATGTGGTCATATTATGATTCGGCACACTAATACAACGCGATTGGACGATTAAAATGTGTCGACGATCTGCTTTTGAAGAAATATCGTAGTATCGTGTTCCAGCCACTGATCTATATAATGACTAATACTATATGCTAATGGGACATTATATAGATCAGTGGCTACAGGTCTGTATAAAGGCGTGCTGCTCCATGACCACACTGTTCAGGTTGGTTAGTCGTTTGTCAACTGTAACTACACTGATTATGTCCTTGGAGTTATGCTACATGGTTGTGTAGGTGCAATATTGGGGAGAGTGACCTATAGAAAAAGTATGTCATCATACTCTGAAGTATACAGGTGATTAACCCGTTTAGTGAACACACAGTAAAGAGACATTCAATGACTAACCTGGGGAGTCCATCCTTCCATCAGCTGAAACAGAATAAGGGTATTTAATGTTATATCTGATAAGACCATGTGCATTATCTAACCTGTGTGGTGAAAGGGGGTATGCAATATGCTGGAAACAGATAATGATAAATATTACAATACAGTTACCTACTTACCCAGAGCAACAACACTGTCCTCTGTTCGCAAGCGGTCAATGACCATAGCCCTGTTGTGCTCCCAAAACTGTTTTATAGCATCCACACAGTACGTGTCCTGTACCGCGTAAAATGTTGAGGGTGCCACCATTCCCATATTCATAAAGTGGAAAAGGAGGACAACCTTTGAGAAGTTATTGCCAGAAAGCAGTATGTTTGTGGACAACATGAAGTCCCCTCCTTGCATTCCATACTTCAGGACTGGCTGGCTGTTCCACTTCCAGAGATCATGCCCATGTGAACACAACTGTAAATGAGAAGACAACACTTGGTGTGGTTAAATCCGTGCACATGATATGTTAGCAATAATGCTAAACCAGGTATGCTGAATTATTAATTCAACTTTTTAAATGTTTATCTCAATAATCTATTATAAAATGAATGTTTGAAGTTTTTGGTATCTCACTCTGTGACAGTGCAGTAATAGGAGAGAGAAATAGGAAAACAGATGTTAGTAGCTCGCCTAGGTTACTACCTAAAATACCAGGAGAATTACATTGTGTACAAGGAGGTATGATCAATAAGAATATGTCAGCACACCATTATAAATTTACATGCTAAATACAGGCTATAATTTCCATTGGGTTAGTATGTACAAGCTGTCATCCCATGTATGCATTCATTGAGCTGATGTACAGGCCGTCAGAACTGCTGAAAGAGATGTAGGCATAAGTGCAGTATGTAATGAGTAGGGTCATAGAAGGTAGAATGTAATTTCTGAGTTCCTTATGGATTTCTCAGAGGGCAACTTCTCGCGACTCTGTGAGTAGTAAAAGCATTTGTAGGGGTGGAAGATTAAAGCAGTAATGTTAACTCACCCACTCTACAACGGCCGCAGTACCCCTTGAATGAAGTTTCACCTGAAAAGTTGAATAGCACTTCTTGATGGGCAGCTGGAGGAAAGTGGCCAGTTGCATCAAGCTGCTTTTGTAAAGCCCCTTTCACACAGAGATTCCGGAAAATACACGGATAAAGCGACCCGGGATTTGACCCGGGTTCGTTTGATTTTGCTTCATTCACACTGCCAGAGATTTGCCGGAATCAGAGAGCGCGTTCACACACAACCCGTGTATGT
This sequence comes from Rhinichthys osculus, assembly GCA_029959095.1. Lineage (NCBI taxonomy): Eukaryota > Metazoa > Chordata > Actinopteri > Cypriniformes > Leuciscidae > Rhinichthys > Rhinichthys osculus. Next base: position 39,648,187 of record JARWKJ010000009.1, read on the forward strand.
TCCGGAAAGACACGTGACATCGATGTGACATGTAATGTATAGTATGCTTATAAGCTGCGATTTCTCTCTGGAGAAACCACGCTAGTGCATTTTTTCTCTGATTCGATCATAAACTAGCGCATTACGTACCGTTTCACTAGCCTGCTTTCACTTCACTTCAGCGTCATCATTACGACACGGCATTGGTTACGGCTTTTGTTCACACAGCGCGCGTTCCGGGTCAGAATACGGCAATGTTACTAGGTCCCCAACCCGGCATCGATCCCGGCATCAGTCCCGGGTCGTGTTTGCGTTCACACAGAAGGCACTCTGGCAATTTGCCGGGTTCAAAGCGCTGTGTGAAATGGGCTTAAGTGATGCAAGCAGGCTGGTCTATGAGGTCATCTTCAGAAATGACTGTCTCTGGGCCGGGGAAGGTGGGCATGTCAGAGGCTGGTAGCTGCTCTGGGTTATCCGGCACATCTAGCTCATGGCCTGGCGCATCTCCACGGTCATGTATGTCCAGTACAGATTCCCCAAGCCCAATAATAGGGAGTCAGTCAATGACATCCTGTAATGCACTAGCAGCTCTGAGTGTCAAAAAAAATACACAACTGTCAAATACACAAAAATGTTCAATATAAGAGGACAGACTGAAAATTTCTATATTTGTGATTATTTGACAAAACTTGCCAATAAATTACAGCAATACATACCGCACACAGATTGGTGGGACATAGTCAACATCAGAAAATTCTGAAGTCATTTTGTCTATCAATTCAATTCTACAAAAGACAACCAAAAAATGTCACTTCCACACTCAAACATGTAATCATAACAAGATGATTAGGTGATGTGTTCCACTTACACACTGTTCTGAAGTCTGTTTGCCTGTTGTTCATCCACATTTATAGCGGTAATTGTGTTATCTCTACTTTTACACATATCCTCCTGAGACCCAAAAAAAAAAAAAAAATTGCATTTTTTTCCCCCATGTCATCACACTGTTTAGAGCACAATAAACAATGGTAAAAAAAAACCATATATATAAAATAATATTTTATTCATACGTTATGCTATGTCCTCTGTAGTGGACGCCAGGACTAAGTTGTTTAAAAAAATAAAATGACATGAAATTATATGTATAGGCAAAAACAATGGGATTTTTTTTCAATCACCAATAAATTTGGGGGTTTCAGGATTTTTTCAACCAACATTTGTATAAAGATTATTCTCAACTATGTTATGAAAGAAATAATGGAATAAATTGATACACTATTTTTCTTTTTGCAATATGTGGGTAAAATGGCCATAAATTAATATTCCCATTCAATGCAATGTATCTATACACTGTATCTAATTTGCACATTAATGTGTTCTTAGAGCAACATTTAATGAAAAAAGAAGTGTAATAATTGGGAGTAATAATTGGCAACATTTTAATAATAATATCTAATATTTCATAGGAATATTGATGTATAATTTATTTCCATATTCACTTGTTGTGTCTCCCAGAATGCCTGATAAACATGATTTTAGTCCTGATGTCCTCTACAGTGGACACGTTTGAAATCAATGCCCTGTTCTGTAATAGAAAGTATTTTTTTTATTTTAAACCCCTTAACATTTTCCTGAGATGTTGTTTTATGAAATACAATTTGAAAAAGTAGACCTAGATTTAAATTATAATTACAATAAATTATCATATTTCCAAAAGAATGCTACATTTGATCACTAAATTAATGTCAGACATTTATAAAGACCAAGGAGAAGTTGTTTTCATGGTGAAACCTCCAAACATTTGGTATCTCTGAAAAGTCCTGAATGTGCTCTTTACAGGACACCCAGGTTGTGTCATGTGACATGTATGATGTCAGAGAAATTCACTAAAATATAATGTCCACTACAGTGGACAAAAGTCTATTCTTGGGTCCCAGGAGGATAAACCTGTCTTCCATAGACCCCAAAGCTTGATCCTCAGCCAGTGGTCCAACTCCTACTAGAAAATCGTCATTGTTGACATAACAAATTACATATCAAATGTAATGCATGTGTACACCATGGCGACCGGGGACGTGCACAGGGGGGTTGCTCAGGTTGCCCGGGCAACTGCCCGTATGCCCTTCTCGACTCAGGTTGCCCTTCTGAAAAAAAAAAAAAAAAAAAAAAAAACCGTGCAATGGATGCAGAATTTCACGTAGGCCTAGATAAAAAAAAAAATCGTAAAGCCTCATTCACTTCCATTCGGGCAACAAAAGTGAAAGTCCGTAAGGGAAAGGCAAACTGCTTACGTGGCTGCAGCGCTGCACGCAACCATAGACTGCACGCGACCGGTGCGTAAGGCCCCGCCTCCATCTCGTGTCATAGCGCGTCAATTAATGTGTACAACATCCATGACAAAATGAAGCGAAACTATCCTTCTGGTCACGAAAAGAGGAAGAAGAAAAAGCCATGAGAGTGAATTGCGGGAACAACAACCAGGTAAACTTGTGTTCTCTCCTCTCTAAGTTTGACCAGCAAAGTTTGATGTTTTTCGGTCTTGCTAAGCTGGGCAGACAGTGCATCTCTTGCATCACGTTGTGCCTGACAAAAGTGAGAGTAAAATACAATTATTTATTACGTTTGTTTTTGATAAACGACAAGTGCAACGGTGTTTGTTTACTGCAGCTCGGAAAACATAACCGCGTCGCGTGTGTTGTCGTGCGTTCATGCGCGTGCACGAAATGAAACATTTTTCAAGCAGAAATATGTGGAGACCAGACATACTGTACAATACATGCACGTGAATGATGGCACTCCCAATCAAAGTACGCATTATAAAACAAGACACTGATCTAGTCTCAGTGTAGTTAAAAACTCTAAACAACTGCACTAATTATGCAAGATAGACAGCAATGTATTGACAATTTGACATTGATTTATAGGCTATATTGAATTTAAAATGTTGAATAGCTGGACATACTGCTCAATATGGATGCACATCCCTCAGTAAATAATAACCATAAATCAAGAATTGCTTCAACATGCATAATAATAAATAAACAAAAATCATACTGAAGCCGAAAATACCCAGGCTGTAGAGAGAACCACAGTTAATCCCAAAAGCCAAAGCTCAGGGTTATAATATATTATTTTCTTCTTATTTATATTTACGTTAATTCACTTGTTATCTTTACATTCTATAGAAAATACTCCATTCAATAAATATTTTTTGTTTGAACCTCATTCTGTTCTATATTGTTGTACTTATTCTTTGACTGTTTTGTTTTGTTTGCCCTTTTTTCAGGTCAGAGCAACTGCCCCTCAAAATTCCTGTGCACGTCCCTGTGAGTGAGAGAACTATGTGTGTGAGTGAGAGAACTATGTGTGTGAGTGAGAGAACTATGTGTGTGTGAGTGTGGTGAGTGAGAGAACTATGTGTGTGAGTGTGGTGAGTGAGAGAACTATGTGTGAATTACAGTAGGCCTAACTAGTTCCCCACTAAAGTGCTTCTCTGTATTATTGCAGGTATGTGTCTGAACTTCTGGGAGGAGAGAAGTTTGTGTCTTGCCCAGTAGTTCTGCCAGCATTGTGTCATCTGTGGTGAGTGATGGAAGTCACTGAGGACGACCCAGCTTACACGATCAAGTTCAAGGGAACCTTTGCAGCAGACATGGAGGGTCGCAAGGAGAAGACCAACATCACATGGCTGAGAGTTGCGACAGCACTTGACCCAAGGTCAGATTGCCATGCTTCATTCTTACACTCATCCTCATTCTCAGCATTGTGTTTCTCTCAGTGTGTTTCTTTTGTTAGGTTGCTTGCTGCTTTACTTTGTATTTTTGAATTTAGCACCGTAGAGATAGGGGTATTGTCGCAATTTTGTTATACCTGCACCTGTACTTGTATTAAACTTGCATTTCATATCATTTCAAGGTTCAAGGACCTCAAGTGTCTGAGCAAACCTGACAGGGCTGAGGTGTGGTGTACGATCCGCGCCTTGCTCCAGGAGATGGAGAGGAAGAGGCCTGCACAGCCGGATAACCAAGTCACACCTGAGCCTCCTACGAAGAAACCAACTCTCATGCTTGCACACGAGTCTTCGTCTGGTGAAGAGGAGGACAGTATTGAGCAATGTCTGGAGCGCTACAAGGCAGAGCCTCTTACTGGTATGGATGACTGTCCCCAGGAATGGTGGTCCACACATGAAGGGGCACACAGTGAAATGGCCCGCCTTGCACACAAGTACTTAGCAACACCGGCCACATCAGAACCTTCTGAAAGGTTGTTTTCACTGTCTGGGCATGTTTGATCATGAAACATACGGCATCATGAATGATTGACTATCCTTGTAGCTTTTTTTTGTAAAATAAAAATAGGTTTTGTGTTTGTGGTGTAAGCATGCCCCCATATTTCAACACAGTAAGAAAAGTATGGAACAATAAGAGAACAATACAGAATATACAAAGAGGGCGTATTTAAAAAATACTTGGTTTTATGGAATATAGCTATTGTTTGGGACAGTTTTGATTGGACATGAGCGATGTGTGGTTTTTCCAGGATAATTTATGGTCTAATATTATTCCAAGAAATTTGTTTTTCATTCACCCTTTTCTAGTTCCACATCATCGATCTTTAAGCTCATGCTGGTTTTAATTGGTTGATTACTGAATATAATATATTTAGTTTTACATACATTAAAGGATAGTTTATTTAAACCATTGCTTAATTCTGGATAGTTCTCTATTCACTTCAGTAATTAATTGGTGAAGATTATCCCCAGATACATACAGTGTTGTGTCATCTGCGAATAAAACACATTTTAACAAATCGGATACCTTACAGATGTCATTAATATATAAAATAAACAACTTAGGACCAATCAAAGAACCCTGGGGCACCCCACAAGTTACTTTACGCATTTCTGATTGATGCTCATTAAAATAAACATACTGATGTCTATTGTCAAGATAGCTTTCTAACCAAGAGCACGGGCTCTAAAACCACACTGCTCTAGTTTATTCATTAACAATTTATGATCTATGGTATCGAAGGCTTTTTTGAGGTCGACAAAAACACCCAAAGTAGAATACTTTTTGTCTAATGCAGATGCTATATAATCAACCAATTTAATAACTGCCATTGAAGTCGATCGACCGCTCCTAAATCCATATTGATCGTCACTTAATATCATGCATTTTTCTATGAAACTATCAAGCCTCTTCAGAAAAAGTTTTTCCAGTATTTTTGAAAATTGAGATAATAATGAAATTGGTCTATAGTTTGAATATAAATGACTGTCACCACTCTTGTAAATTGGAATAATTTTTGCAATTTTCATATGATCTGGAAACACGGCAGATTTAAAAGACAAATCGAAAATATAGGTCAGGGGTTCTAGTATTAAATGGATTATATTTTTAACTAGTTTCATATCAATATCCGTCCAATCGGTTGACCTTTTATTTTTAAAACCATTCACAATCTCCAATATTTCATTTTTGGTAATATCAGAGACATACATCGAGGAAAAGTTCCTACTGATATATTCACAACTCTTTATGTTTTTACTTTTTGATTCAGTAATACCTTTTGCCTGATTGACACCAACATTAGCAAAATAATCATTAAATTCGTTTACTATCTCCTTTGGATTTCTAATAAGGACTTCATTGTCATTTATGAAATAACTTGGACACTCTCGTTTATTATTTGTTTTTTTAATAATTTTGTTTAGTACTTTCCAAGTTCCTTGCATATTTTGCTTTTGTTGTTCTAAGAGGGTATGAAAATATTGCTTTTTACTATTTCGAATAATATTTACCAATTTATTTTTGTATTTTTCTTCCGACTCAATTGTCCTTTTTTTTTTCTTTTTTTTTTACAAATTTTGCATATAGTGTATTCTTTTTGCATGCATTTTCAATACCTTTTGTTATCCATGTTTTTTTTTCCTGATTTATTTTCTTGGTTGTGAATCATCTTCATGGGGCAATTGATATTATACAACTCAATAAATCTATACAAAAAAGTATCGTATGCCACATTTGCATTACTTTCTGCATAAATATCAGATCATTCATTCATTCACACACAGACACGCAATTCATATTTAAACAGTCTTTGTGCAGTTTGCAGACATAGACGTTGGAACAGACATAGACGTTGCCCCCCCCCCCCCCCCCCCCTCCCTATCACCCTCCCCCTCCCTCCCTATCACCCTCCCCCTCCCTAAATTCACCCAAGTACTAAAAAAACAATACATTTAACGTTAGAGTTTGTAAAATACAGACTGATGTCTATGGAAGAGGTAGTAATAATCCTTTCCATTATATGACACGTTTTATTCATATCAGACACACATTGTGTAAGTAACTTTAAAGTTTACTCTATTCTTCTCCCAGTTCACCAGCCACTTACTTTTAAGTATTTCGGGAGTGGATTAATTCACGTGTTGTAAATCCAACAGATCCGATTCTCTGAACTGCGTCTGCGGCACAACCTATGGAGGCGCCCATCGCGCATACTGCAGTGCTGAACTAACGCGATCGTTATAAAGGTGTTTAAAAAACAATACACTTCCGCTTGCATGTATTTGACAATCGGAATATCAGATATTTCATGCCATAGCTAACACATTTGTGAATATTCTGAATAAAAAAGGAAAAATGACATAAAAGCAGATCATCGGCGCTGTTGCTGCTGCGGTGTGTCACGTGACAACCAATGATGCGCGTCACCATGGAAACCAGAAAGTGACACATAGCGGTCGCCTAGAAAAACTCAAGCTGGGGGGTCAGTTATATGTTGTATGTGCAGTCGCAGCGGAGACATAATTTAAGGACGCGACCGAGTCCCGGAAGAATATGATTTTATCCTCTTAGTGAAGAAAGCAACATTTCGGTAATGACACAAAAACGGATTTCAAATTTCTTTTCAAAAGCTCCCACAGCAAAGCGAATAAGAGAAGGGGGGGCAACATGACTGGATTTGACATCAGATTCATCGTTATGTGTAGCACCACCAGCAGAAAGCCGCCGGGATGAGCAGCGGCAGCTGACCCAAATGAATGAACCCACCACCGCCACCCTCACTACGAGCCACCCTCATCCCCCGTCGCCACACGCTGATAGTCAAAAAGCAGATGCAGGTGCACAGTCCTTCAGGCCTCCGCCTGATTATAATTTTCCAGTCAAAAAAAAAAGTGGGGAGAGCTTCGCACGCAGCTGTAGGGACTCCTGGTTCCGAGAGTGGAAGTGGCTGGAATATATTTCGGACAGTGATGGCATCGTGTGTGGGGTGTGCAGATCGGCTGTTAAAAGTAAACTGCTGTGCCCAACCACCGACAGTTTGTTTTTAAATGATAAGGGATTTTCAAATTGGAAAAAAGCAACAGAGAAAATCAGAGACCACGAGAAATCTAAAACTCATTTAGATGCAACCCAAAGATTGGCAGCGTTGAAAAACACTCCAATAAATGCCCTACTCTCTGAAGCCAAGGCAAAGGAGCAGAGAACAGCGCGGAAAATCCTCGAACTTATTTTCAGCTGCGTAAGATTCTTGGGGCGCCAGGGGCTTCCACTGAGAGGGGATGCCAATCGGGATGGAGTCTTATGGCAGCTAATGCAGGAGCGAGTGCGCGATGATCCTGACCTCGATAAGTGGCTGAAAAGGAGAGACAACTGGATGTCAAACAACATCCAAAATGAGATTCTGGAGCTATTTGCGCATGACATATTGAGAAAAATTGGAGCAACAGCATCAAAAACCAAACCAAAAAAAACAAACCAAAAAAACGGACGCCCCTCCCACGATTGTTGATTGACAGCAGCGTTTCAACACAGACCCGCCCTGCGGTTCGCAAATCATTTCTCACCAGACTGCTTTATAAACGAGGGTCAGTATAAAGCTGGTTTTTGCTATGAAGCTGCTCCTGAAAAAAGAATCGGTGGCAACTATTAATGTTCCCTCTGCACCTCCTGAAGAAGTAAGTGTAACGTTTTATTAACCTTTATATTAATCTTTGCAAATCGCAGAAAAAAGTTTTTCATGACCATTAGTTGTAACGTCAATCTGTCAATGAACTAACGTATACATCAGTAAACACATAGCGTTCGTATCTCACTACTCTACCCTGCCAGAGCATACAAAGATAGATCAAAGTGACATTACGTTAACCAACCATTCAGAAACGTCCTGTTCGAGCCTTAATTGTCGAACTTCTTTGTGGCTGTCATCTTGTTCCGGTCCGACTCCGGTTCAAACTGATACGATTGCACAGATGTGTCCTCAGAGACTCCCGCTGCCATTCTTATCCAAATTATACCCTCAACTGTTGTCAAGCCAACACTCCACGTGCGTTGTATCAAAACGGCCGCAGAACAGAGGGGTTGAGTGAGCTAAGCTCATTATTATTTAAAGGCATATGCACTGAAACGGCGTGCTGAAAACAGAGCTGTTTTTGACCAGGTAAAATGAGTGTTTTCTTAAAATACTAATGAGAATTTTTAATAAAAGTATATTACAAAGTTTTCATTTAGACCCTAAACATTCATATTAACTTGTACAAAAATGGCATTATATGACCCCTTTAAAAATAGATTCCAGCCGATCCCGAGAAATATCTATGGCCATCATAGTCAGCCGTTTAGCACCATGATGCAAGCTGAACTGCAACAGGTCATCCATATCTCTTACGCTTCGAAGGACTTGGTTAAGAAGAACACTAATGGTCTCGCGATTACCTACAGTACACCATCCACTTCCGTTCTGCCCCGTCTTTTTTTTCCCTTAGAATTGGCCTGATAACTCGCAATTGCGAGTTTATATCTCAAAATTCTGAGAAAAGATGTCATAATATCGAGATATAAACTCGCAATTGTGAGAAAAAAAGTCAGAATTGTGAGATGAAAAGTCGCAATTCTGTCTTTTTTTTCTCGCAATTGCGACTTTATTTCTCAGAATTGCGAAGAAAAGGGGCACTGACATAGACCAATAAAATTTAACTTCTCAATATGTCTCCTCCTTTCAGGTTCACACAGAGTGGTGAAATAAGCAATCGACATGGTTAAAATTATGAATGTTTTTTTGTTTATTTTACAATATCATGTCGCGTTCCAGTGGGCGTAGTTCTTAGAGTAGTTCGAAAACTAGTTGCGCTCTGTCTCAATTGATCCACTTTTATGTCCTGAAACAACCGTTTTTTTGGGGTCGACAGCTTATAAAAATGTATTTCTGGGTTATTTAGCTTGTTTGCTGTACACCTTGTCACATAGCAGCTTTTAGACATTGTTTTGTTTTTTGTTATAAGTCTTAAATGACGAGGAGGCAGCCTCTCGCAATGCAAAGTCAATGGAGATGGTTGGTTAATATTCAGGTAACTATGTAGCAAATTCACTTCAAGTTAGCTAAATCCCATGGAAAGTCTATGGAGCGGTGGTTAGCTAACGGAAGTTATCAAAACAAAAAATATTTGATGTGTAAATTACAGACTGGGCACATTAAATTGTACATCTATTGGTACATATATTGGGTTGACGCATAACAACTTACTAGCAAAAAAAGATATAAGTTGACACTCCTTTTCTTCGCTCCACTGCCGCTGAGAAGCCGCCATCTTGTTTGAACATTTTTTCACCGGAAAAGAGTTTACCCTACTTCCGGCCTTGGCGGCCATTTTTTTGAAATAGGCCTATTCTCCAAGCCGGTCACTTGATCGGCTGCTAGCATTCTGATTGGAGGATCTCAAAAAGTTGCCCACGACCGATCTAAAGTATCCAGATATAAATTTGTTGCCCATTAATGATGGGAAGTTCAGTTCTTTTCTGCAAACCAGTTCTTTTGGACAGTTCGTTTCAATTAACCGGTAAAAAAAAAAAAAACGTTTCACCAGTTCTTTTACATCCTCACGTAATGACGTCAATTCTATCATCCTGGCGTATAAAAATACATTCAAATATTCAAATAAAGACATTTGTAATAATAACTTCTGTAGTAATCATCGTCATAATCATCTTGGATTAATCAGATACAGATTACGTTTTGCAAATGAACCCTACAGGCAATGAGCAAACGCGGATGTTTCACATCGGTTTAAATGATTAAATGTTAAAACACCTTGCCATATAATGTATTGTAAGAAGTGTACTTTAGAGAAACTGGTGCTTGGGGAGAGGGCGGCGCCTAAAGTGTTTTAAAGTGTTTGCACGCAATAGCAATACACTTTAACAAGCTACGAGGGCGCGCGCCCCCCCTGATTTCACGCAGCTGCCATTTTGAAATCGAAAGCGAGGCTCCGGTGGGAAGAACCCCGGAAGTACCCGGAAGTACAGATAGACAACCGGAGCCATTTCAAAATGGCGGCTGCGTGAAATCAGCGTATAACCAGAACAAACTAAAAAAGAGCACAAAGCAGTCACGTGGGTGTATGTGAAACGAAGCTTCGGACGTCACGTGATTTTGATAGGACAAATCAAGCATTGATACAAATTGTTTAATTTTTTTGACACACGCCTCGGAGCTTTGATGTCAAGCTGAAATGCAACAAAAGTGTAAATGCAACAAAAACAACAACACATTTAAGTTAATAACACAGTGGAATCAAGCCATGACACAGAAAGAGGGACTGAGATTAAAGTATTGTAACACAATAAGAAGGCAAACCTCTGTAAATGATGTATGGAGAGTTGTTAAAAAAATGAGTGGGGTGCGACAATCTTGGAGTTATCCAGTGCTTAAGAATGGTGAAACTAAGGCAGTGAAGGATGAAGATAAAGCAGCGTTAATGGTCAAAGACATAGCCAATGTTCATAGTAGTCTCAACTTAACTGATGATGAAAGACATAAAAGAGCGGCAAAAAAAAGACAGTATCAATATCTTTTAGAAAATGTAGAGGATCGAGATGATAGCATGAACGCAAGTTTTTCAGTAAGTGAACTAAAAAAGGCGATAAGCAAGGCGAAGGTAACAGCTACGGGAAAAGGTAGAATAAGTTAAGCAATGTTGAAACATCTTAGTAGCGAGGCTCTTAATACTGTATTGAAGTTATTTAATAAGGTGTGGGAACAAGGGAAAATTCCAAAGAGTTGGAAAATGGCTGTTATTAGTCCAATTAGAAAGCCGGGGAAAGATCCTACTATGGCTTCTAATTAAAGGCCAATTGCTTTGTCATCTCACCTAGGTAAGGTAATGGAGAGAATGACTTTTTATGTTTAGTCTAGGAATTTGATAACGCCGTTCCAAAGCGGCTTCAGGAAAGGAAGGTCAATTATGGACCCAGTTATTAAATTGGAGAGTGATATAAGGAAGGCCCAAGTGTGTAAAGAAGTAGTTGCTGCTATATTTTTTGATATGGAAAAAGCATATGATATGCTTTGGAAGGATGGTGTGTTAATTAAAATCCGAAGGCTTGGAATAGACGGGAAAATCTATTATTGGATTAAGGACTTTTTAAGCAATAGACAAATTCAGGTGAGGATAAACAGTAGCTTCTCTGATTGCGTATTTGTGGAAAATGGTGTACCCCAAGGAAGTGTTATTTCACCAATTCTGTTCTCTATTATGATAAATGATATATATGATACACTTGATTATAGTATAGGCAAATCATTGTTTACAGACGACGGCGCTCTCTGGAAAAGGGGTAAAAATGTTCAATTCATTGTTAAAAATTTGCAAAAAGCTATCGACTCTGTTGAAGAATGGGCTGGAAAATGGGGATTCAGGTTTCTGTTGAGAAAACCAAGGTAGTATTTTTCCCGTTTCAATTGATGGTAGAGATTTAGAAAGAGTAAATTGTATAAGATTTTTAGGTATGCATTTTGATTCTAAGCTTACCTGGCATAATCATATTGAAAAGGTAGTTGACAAATGTACAAAAGTCATTAATTAACATAATTAGGTGCTTGTCCAATAAGGAGTGGGGAGCAGATATGACTGCAATTAAAAGATTATATGTTGGAATAATTAGGTCTATTGTTGACTTCGGGTGCATGGCTTATGGGTCTGCTGCAAAGTCTGAATTAAAGAAGCTTGAGGTTATTCAGGGTTTGGCCCTCAGGATATGTTCAGAAGCAATGAGAACCTCCCCTTTATCAGCGCTTCAGGTTGAAGTAGGTGAAATGCCATTTGAGTTGAGGCGACTGCAAATGTCATTGTCATATTATGTTCATTTAAAGGGGCATATGGAAGACCATCCAACTAAAAGTGTCCTCATTTCAACATGGGAGCAGGCAAAAAGTAAAAGTTTAGTGCAAGTATACATGAAAAGGTAATAGAAGCGGCTGTAGAAAAGTTTGAATTTAGTCCATCTGTAGTCTCTCCACCACACCCACCGTGGATGAGAATGCTTCCAGACGTTGATATAACTTTGCATGAAAAGATAAAAAATTATAAGGGGGATAGTGGACAAATGGCTATGAGGTATGTGGATAACTATTATGGGTATGTGCAAATGTTTACTGATGGGTCAAAGCAACCAGAAACAGGGAAAGTGGCAATTGCATATGTGATACCAGAGTTTGATATTACGTTTTCTGCAAGAGTTTCGGATCATTTGTCAGTGTACTGAGCAGAGCTGATAGCAATTGTGATGGCGTTGCAGTGGGTAGAACAAATTAAACCACTGAGAGTAGTTGTATGTTCAGATTCGTTGTCAGCCTTAGAAAATTTTAAATTAGGTAATTCGAGTGAGAGGCATGATATTGTGTGTGAGATATTGACTTTGCTTCATAGTATTCAAAATGGGGGGACGCATGTAAAGGTTGTTTGGGTTCCGGCCCATGTAGGTATGGTTGGTAATGAGTTGGCAGACAAGTTTGCTAAACAGGCTTTGAAAGCGACAAATGTGTCTATTCTGTGTAAAATATCAAAATCAGAAGCTAAGTCAATGATTAAAAAACTTGTTAAAAAGTTGTGGCAAGATAAATGGGATAGGGGAGATAAAGGGACCCTCGGCACGGATGCTCTGGCACACAGCTGGCCCCCGGGCCTACGCAAGTATGCGTTTCCCCCAGTGAGCCTTCTTGCACAGACCTTGTGCAAGGTCAGGGAGGACGAGGAGCAGGTCTTGTTAGTTGCGCCGTATTGGCTCAACCGGACCTGGTTCCCGGAACTGGTGCTCCTCGCGACAGCCCCTCCCTGGCCCATTCCTCTGAGAGAGGACCTGCTCTCTCAGAGACGGGGCACCCTATGGCACCCGCGTCCAGACCTGAATGCCATATTCTTTGTTACAGCTTTGAGGGATGAATTCCGTAAATACTTGGAAAGCCATGGAGTTCACAATGTTACCTCATACAGATGTCAGTCCTTGATTGCCCGCCTTAGAAGGCACTATGAAGTTGGTGGCAATTGTAAAATAATGGTTGTGCCACAGAAAGTATGTTCTACCCTGATTTGCTCAGCAGAAATGAATGTTGGCTGCATGCTCTCAAAGTTGAAGGAACTTAAGGAGAAAACTGAAGAGGCAGAGTATGAAGAAGAAAGTGATGATGAGTTGACACCAGATGACACCATAGTCTCTTCCTACAATACGGAAGGAGCTCCAGGACCAACGTAAGCAGGCCCTGAAGGAAGCAAGAGAAGCCAGAACAGCTCAAGCCAAAGGAAGTCACCAGATGCCTGGAAGTGTGACTGAAGACCCGTCAGCTAGAGAAATCATACCTGGAGGTATCCCGAAGAGTGAGCTCTAACTTGTATAACCACCTGGCATGGATGATAACAGATGCATCTCCAGAGTTAGGTGAGGACGGCCGGGTGAAAGTCAGTCCTAAGCAGCAAGAACAAGTTCTCAACCTTGCCCAGGATGTCTGCCAAGCAGTTACCAAGATCCCAACACCGAAACACGTTGGGACAGCCGTTAAGGAAACCAGAAGCAAGTCGACTGTGTCACTCCTAAATAGATTTGGGAGCAGCATCAGCTACAAAGAAGCACAGGGATCTATTACAACAATGGCAATGGCAGTTGAAGAGCAGACAACTAGGGATGGTGCCTTCATACCAACGAACCTGATGGTTGGATGATTCACACAGTTTGCATTTGATAACCTTCACTTCCCAGAGTACACAAAGGATGGACGAACACTGCATGACACAACACACGTCATATTCCAGTACAAGAATCCATATGACCAACACCAACGGTTAGTTTACCTCTACTGAAAACCCGCCAACCAGCCCTGGAATCTTCTCAGCCTTTTCAAACCAAGGAAAGCCACCTCAGTCTAAAAGATCGTCAAAAGAGTTGCTCCCTGGTTGGAGTTGAAACAGAGCCTAAGCTTCCTGTGTGTCTAGCAGAACCTCTTGACCACCTGAGCATCCTCTGGCATTTGGTGCATAGCTCTGCCGTGCAAAGGCAAAAGACCGTAACTTCGTTTTTGGTCGAAAATGAGTTATTGATATTTTTGGCACATTCAAGACCTCCTTTATCATGTGGATAAGTATCTTGAGTCAATTCGGTTGTTTTTTCGAGAAAATAATGGTTTGTCTTAATCGTAACTTCCAAAAGCCCATGAGAAACCAAGGCAGAACACCGTAACACCAGTTACGGCTCTTTGGCTTAGTTTTGGAACGCTCATATTGAGTTACGGCACTCTGCCTTTGTTTAGCCGCGCGTTAATATGAAGTTACTGTGCTGGCGTTCTATCAAATAATGAGATTATACAGTGTTCTACCTTTGTTTTACTCTCCATTAAAGTTGAAATTACGATGTAGCGTGTACTTTGTACAGCTACCATCCGTCCCTGTAACTTCTGATGTCCTCAGAGCTTTGTCCTGCACTAATGCGGTCAGAACATTTAGTATGCTCTTAACCTGCTCCATCGGCAAACTTGCGATATCGATCGCGAAGGCAGTGCAGGGTTGACAGAAAAATAATACACATGCCGAAGCAGGTCAATACAACAAAGAACTAAAGCCCCGCCTCACCCAGTTCGGGTACCGGACCTAGTTGAAACAATCATGCATCTAGCTGGCAGAGTGCCAAAACTTCGCCGGCGCCTTCAGCTCCGCCCTGAACACGGTCGAGCCGACGCGGGACTAATATATCACAGAGTGATAATAATGAAGCAACAAGGGTAGCCTATATTGGTTCATACAACATAATGAAGCAAGAAGTGCTGGTGCATACAACATCAGAACAGCTGTTAAAAGCATGCATACAAAACACAGCGTCCGGAATAAATCCGCGGGACGAGCGAAGTCCACGCACAATAATAGGGCAGACAGCTGAAACCAACACATACTGAAAAGACGCAGAACACAGAAGGTTGTGCTATAAATGCATTAGTCGTCTAAGTAGTCCAGAACGCGCTCCCTACTGAGTCCTAAGGGGTAAAGCACTGCATAGGCTACTTTTCGTGAACGGAGCGTGACACCTTCGAACACGAATCTCGGTAAACGCCTGTGAAAGTATGCGTCTTTCAGATCCACCCCTATAAACCAGTCTCCGGGTCGAATGTGCGCGAGGATCTGTTTTATCGTGATCATTACATTACATTATAACGCGTGTTTAGCAAGTCTTATGCCACTCGGTACCACTTGAAGATACTCTTTAGTCTTTACCGCTATGGAGGTATTTTGTCATGTCTAATGTATTAATAGGGCCACCAGAATGCAACCAAAGCACAATAACTAGAAGGCTAGGTAATTATAAATCATACAAAATAAATGCCATGATCACTAGATTTTATACAGGTGTTACTATAATGATTTTGTTAATGGTGATCAGCAATCAAATATTGACAATGTGGATGTTACTGCCTTTTGCCTTAGCACAGCGGTTCTCAAAGTGTGGGGCGCGCCCCACTGGTGGGGAATAGAGACATGACAGGTGGGGCGCGGGAGGAAATTTTCCTTTTTATGCCTTTCTATCTTTATTCGTTCATGGCGAATATTTGCAGTGACACATAAAACACCAGTTTATTAATAAACAATTAAATGTCTCCTTCCTTCCTATTTTTGACACATTCATAATCATTACTTTTGCCGGTTCTTTGTGGCAAGCTTTATGCATGCGGTCGTGCGCTTGAGTGCGGCTATATAACGCTCATTATCCTATATAGCCTATGTAAGTAATTAAATCAATATAAAGGGGCAATTTGTCCACTAATGGCTTAAATGAACAACAACTAGTCGACTAGAAAAAAACTATAGTCGGAGCCAGCCCTTATTCCTCATATTTTCGAAACAGCAGGCCATTCTGGGTTGAGCGCGCGACCCTGAGCGGAATGAGCGAGCGAGAAGAGCAGAATATTCAGAAATGCGCTCTCCGGAATATTAAAATAATTCATCATTTGTTTACATCTTATAGCTACACTGCCCATCATTTTATTTAATCCAATATCAAACACAGTATGTTATGGCTATTTAAAAAAAAAATTATTTCACGTTTTTAAGTACAAAAGTAGGCCTATGTTAGTCCACAGCCCCCCACCAGGGGGTGCTGATGCTATGACGAGGGGGGCTGCAGCACACCCTTTCCCCCGCTACTGTGAGTAGCAGGCTAGTGTGGGAAATAACGCAATAACACTAACAACACAACATGGATAAATTTGTGACACGGACCTCAAAAGTTGTCGAGCCAGAGCCAGCAGAGAGACACAAACCAGACGGGCCTAATCAACCAAAAAGCCAACCGAAAAGAAAATATGATGAAGGGTATCTTGCTCTTGGATTCACGGCAGCGGTGGTGGGGGCTGAGGAGAGACCGATGTGTGTTCTGTGTCTTAAACCGCTAGCAGCAGACAGTATGAGACCCAACAAATTAAGACGACACCTAGAGACCACACACCCCAGTGACGTTAATAAGCCACTTGATTTCTTTCAAAGAAAACTGGCAGAATACCGTCAACAGGAGACTCGCATGGTAAAAGCTGCATCAGTAAACAGTAAAGCACAGATGGCTTCATATCTAGTGGCATACAGAATTGCACAATGCAAAAAACCACACACAATTGCAGAGCAGCTCATTCTCCCCGCTGCTCTAGACATGGTGTCAATTATGCTTGACGAGACAAGCGCAGCTAAATTAAAAGCTGTCCCCCTGTCAAACGACACAGTTGCGAGACGTATATGCAACATTTCAAGAGATCTTGAGGAACAACTCATAGAAAAATTAAAAGAAAGTCGTTTTGCATTACAAGTGGACGAAGCTACTGACAGCAATAAAGATTGCTTGTTCATCTCGTACGTCCGCTTTGTGAATGGCGAGTCACTGTGCGAGGATTTGCTTTTTTGCAAATACATAAAAAATAGAGCCACAGCTGATGAGCTGTTTAAGATCATGGACAGTTACCTCAAAGAACACGGCCTTAAATGGGAAAACTGTGTGGGCTTTTGCTCTGATGGCGCACAGACCATGGCAGGGTCAAGAAACGGGCTGCAGGCACTACTAAAAAGGGTTGCGCCAGATGCGCACTGGACGCACTGTGTCATTCACAGGGAAGCGCTCGCGTCAAGGCAGCTCAGCCCTGAACTAAATGAGGTTTTGACAGAAGATGTTAGCGTGGTCAATTTTATCAAAACCCGACCCCTGAAAGCGCGACTGTTCCCCGCACTTTGTGAAGAAATGGGAGCTGATCACACATCTGTGCTGTTTCACAGCGAAGCAAGGTGGCTCTCCCGCGGCAAAGTGCTGTCGCGCGTCTTTGAGCTCAGGGCGGAGATCCGGATGTTCTTGGAGGAGGAGCGCATGTATGAGGCTGCAAGCAAGTTCAGTGATGAACAATTTATGTTTAAACTGGCCTACCTCAGCGATGTGTTTGGCAAGCTGAATGAATTAAATCTTCAGCTTCAAGGCAAAGACAAACACCTACCTCACCTGGCAGACAAGATTAATGCATTCACCCGAAAGCTTGAGGTATGGGGCAGGCGCCTCGATCAGCAAAACATAGATGTCTTTGAGAACCTGAGTGAAGTTGCTGAAACCACTGAATCTGGAGCCACCACAGTGATCCCATTTATTAAGCAGCACATCTCTTCCCTGAGAGGATTGTTTCAAAAATACTTCCCGAACAACAATGATCAGTATGCCTGGGTTATGGATCCATTCAATGCAGCAGGTTGGTATTTTGACATTTTATTGAATATTATACTTTGCATTATATTTATGTTGTATGCTACTTACTAACTGGAATGGATTGTTGTCAAACTGATTTATTTGTGTTTATTATGCAATGGCAAATAAAGTAAGCCTATTCATTTATATTCTGTCTGCAGCACCTGCTGATTTTAGGTCTGCTGAGGAGGACCAGTTTATTGAGATGACATCTGACTCCACCCTGAGGCTCAGGTTTAAAGCTCAGACTCTGAGTGAATTCTGGTTTGGAGTGGAGAGGGAGTATCCACTCATCGGGCAGAGAGCTGTGTGCATTCTTCTTCCCTTTGCCACATCATATCTCTGTGAGATGGGCTTTTCAGCTGTTGCTTCACTGAAAACTAAGTACAGATCTCAGCTGAACATTGAGCATGACTTGAGAGTGGCAGTTTCAAGCCTGCAACCCTGCTTTGAGAAACTGTGCAATGCAAAACAGGCTCATTGCAGCCACTAATGCAGGGAAAATTTATTATTTAAATACTTTCTTGCCAAATTGATTTCTTTTCTTTTCTTTATTTAACAGATTGCAAAGTGGCACTTTTATTTCTTTTCTATTTTTTTTAACTTGATACAAATGTTGACACAGCTGCTGCTGCACTTTTATTTTTCTCTATTTTTGAATTTCATGCAAGTTATGACAGCTGCACTTTTATTTTCTTTATTTTTGATCTTGCTGTTATTTGATGTAAATAGTTAGTTTGAATTTAAGATACAACTTATTACTATACTACTTGTTACTACTGTTCAATAAATTGGAACATTTTAAGCTTGTTGCATATTTCATTAACATTGTGCTGGGGCGATGGGGGCAGGTGGGGCTTGAAAATTCCCCCTTGTCTTAAGTGGGGAATGACCGAAAAAGTTTGAGAACCACTGCCTTAGCATGACTTCTCACTTTTTGCTGACAATACAAAGGCAGAGGACAGTAACTTTAAAATAGTGGACAGAAGTCAAGTTTGAGCTCAAAATTTTGTTATGTAGATCATTTTCATTACTTAAACATCTAATTGCCAGATTTTCAGTGTCCTCCCTATAATTATTGTGTCGGGACAACTAAAAATCTTTAAAGTCATTTTTCTCAGTTCCACACTCTAGCGAGTTAAAGGGGTCATATAATGGTACATGCACTTTTACAAGTTGATTGTACTGAAATGTGTGTTGGCAGTGCCTGTACACAACCATCATATAATGATAAAAATCCATCCAGTGTTTTTGTTTTAATCTCCTTATATGTTTTCCCCTGCCTCAAATTGAGCCGTTCGTTTTTGTGACGTCAATAAAACGGACGCCCCTCCCACGATTGTTGATTGACAGGAGTCAGCACAGGAGTTTCAACACAGACCCGCCCTCGCTCGTGAGAGCTGTCAATCATAGTCTGCACGGACCGGCGCGGTCATTGTTGATATTCTGGAGCACTGTCTATGAGCAGAATGGCGTCTAAGCGATTGTGGTGTTCTGTTCTTGGGTGTAATAAAGAACACAGCAGTCATTTTAATGTTCCTAAATCTGAACCGCTGAAGACGCAGTGGCTGAGTTTGTTTTCGAAGGGAATATTCCCCA
The DNA here is from genome assembly GCA_029959095.1 of Rhinichthys osculus. NCBI lineage: Eukaryota > Metazoa > Chordata > Actinopteri > Cypriniformes > Leuciscidae > Rhinichthys > Rhinichthys osculus. The sequence continues at coordinate 39,667,797 of JARWKJ010000009.1, forward strand.
CGAGCAACGTCAATGCTCTCATGTTTGCGCGAATCATTTCTCACCAGACTGCTTTATAAACGAGAATCAGTATAAAGCTGGATTTGCTAAGAAGCTGCTCGAATAAAGGAAGAAGCTGCCATGAATAAAGGATCGGTACCAGATATTCGTGTTGAGCGTGAACTGAAGTGAGTGTAACGTTTTATTAAACTTTATATTAATATTTATATCTTTGCAAATCGCTAGCTGCACGCTTCACAATGAATGCGGCTAAGGTTTACACTCAGGGTACATTACGGCATGTTTTCTATGTACGACGTTCTCAATATAATTCATAATCCCACGTTTATACTGAACAACGTGTTATGGTTATTGTGTTATTGTGTTACAAACGGTGTACACAGAACAGAGAGGCGGGGTGAGCGCAGCTCATGATCATTTAAAGGCATATGCACTGAAACGGCGTGCTGAAAACAGAGCTGTTTTTGACCAGGTAAAATAAGTGTTTTCTTACAATACTAATGAGAATTTTTAATTAAAGTATATTACAAAGTTTTAATTTAGACCCTAAAGAATCATATTAGCTTGTACAAAAATGGCATTATATGACCCCTTTAAGGTCTTTTGCCTTTGTAGGGCAGAGCTGCCCTACTGTACTATTGAAGGACCTGAAACCAAGTTGCGCTGCTCCAAAATGGAGTTCATTCCAAGCATTTCTCATCCCAGATACCATCCCTGCAACTGTGATCAGCTATGGTCCCTTCTTCCACAAGTCACCAACAAACCACATCTGATCAATTCACTCTTTTTTCATCCACTATTCTTCTCTCTTGTTCAGTCCACCCCTGTCCTCTTCACTCTTCTCTCCTCATTCCATTCTTCTCTTCTGTTCAATCCTCCACTCCACTCCTCTTTACAGTCCTTTCCAATCCTCTGCTGCCTTCTCTTCTCGTTAACTTTTCATCCACAGCAAACCCAATAAGATCAGAACCAAATCTGCCAATGGGAAATATTGTGCATTCGGGTGAAAGAAATCTAAATGTTTGACACTACTAGCTAACTAGCTTTTGACAAATCACTCACTCTATATACTGTGCAGTACTATATACAAAAACAAACTATGCATAATATATAGTATGTTTACATATTGCAGAACATTTGTATTGTTCAGTATTGTGTACAGTCTGATATCCAATATAGCTATATATAATTTTTTTGTGTGTGTGGCCATTCATGCCACAAGCTAACTAGCTAAAACTTTTCTAAACCTGAACGTAACAACTAGCCATGTAGCTAATTGATAACGGCAGCTATCATTTAGTGTAGCCTTTAGTGATCCTTACTAGCCTACTATCTGTCTGACATGAAAAACACTTCAAGGTCCACACCAGCCTTCATACAAGTGTATTTCCAATGATTCCTCGCTCCAAACGTATCCCTGTAGCAGCATTTATTCACAATTTCTCAACTTCTGGTCGAAGCAAAATGGACATATAGGTAGGGATGGCTGACACGAAACAGTCGTTCTGAAGCTTTGCGAGATCCCGAAGCGCAGATGTTTCGAAACACTGATCCGAAGCGTGATTCAAAACACCCATGTCACGTGACTATGGCCAAACGAAGCCTCGAAATGTTTCACTAAGTGTTTCATCAGGTGTGATCCGCCGAATCAGCGTTTGATTGACACGGTCGGGAACAGACCACACAATCGCACATCTGAATAAAAGTGAAATCAACGCATATTGACCTCGTGGGTTTTTGTGAGAGGAGTTTGATTTTGAGATATGTTGTAGTGACATAGTGCGATTTGATTAGTTATAGGCTATTTAGGCTTACATTTAAATTTACACAACACATTGACTGATAGGCTAGAGACAGACAGAGTAGCCTATACATAGTGACACATTAATAGATGCATAGATCCATAAATGCATAGATATAAATATATAGACAGTTAGATTAATAGATAGATTTGCCCAGAACTCATGATCCACTAACTTACTGGAAAGAGAGAGCAGTAATCTTTCCTCATTTGTATGTCCTAGCTAAAAAATATCTTTGCATGCCAGCAGCAACAAATGTCCCTTGTGAGGGAATTTTTTCAAAGGCTGGAGAAATTATCTGTAAAAAAAGAAGTAGGCTAAGTCTTTCCACAGCAGAGAAATTCATATTTTTGAATAAAAATCTCAAAAAAAGTGAGACATTGTGGCTTGATTTCTTTTATTAATATGAATTTTGCAGGACCAAAATAACATTATGCACAGTGAGGAGCCTATAGGTTACAAGCTTCACATATTAGAAAAATACAATAATAAAAAAACAACACATTTTTTAATGGCTCGTCAAGGTTGTTTCAGATCAACACCTGCAAGTGACCACTAGGTGTCACAGTGGAGACGGGTGTCGGATTGATTCGAAGCCTCGAAACAATACGGCCCATCTGGTTCAACTGTTTCATTGCTTCACGAAGCCTCGATCTGCCCATCACTACATATAGGACACATACCTCTCTTAGAGCATAAGATTCTGAGCATTTAAAAAAAAAAAAAAAAAAGTAAGTCTCTACTCCATACCTGTGAGGAGTTATGGCCGTTTAAAGAAACCACCGAAATGAGCTAAAACGGCTAAAGCTAGCTAAGTAAACTAGTAGAGAATGAATGCTGCTGCTACAGGGATACGTTTGGGATGAGAATCATCAGAAATATACTTGTTTGAAGACTGGCGAGGTCCTTTCAGTTAATTACCATAACAATATCCATATTACCATTCTTTTACCAAAACGCTGGAGCAGTCCTACCGGTATTCACTAAAGTCACTGTCACTTACCACAGACAATGATGAGCAGCTTCGAAGTCCGTTGGTAACCGTTGGTTGGTTGTTTCAAAACTCATTAAAATTACTAAGATCATGTGTGTGTGTGTGTGTGTGTGTGTGTGTGTGTGTGTGTGTGTGTGTGTGTGTGTGTGTGTGTGTAAGTGTGCCATGATGCTAAATATCCAGCATGTTTTTAAGAATTTTGAGAGTAGTCTATAATTCTATTGAAGTTCTGAGCCTGTTGATCGCCAACTAGTAGTAAATTTAATACAGATTAATTGATTTTGGTTGGATTTTTATAATGTTTTCTGTGGAATGAGTATAGTGTTTGGTGAAAAGAATGGCATATTGACTGATGTCATAACTTAGGGGAATAGTTGATTGCCAATAAAGTAAAGTTGAAATTATTGGAAAAAAGTGAGAAAACGCCTAATTGTTTGCATTAAATTGATGCAAAATCATGTAGAAATGTGTTTTAAGAGTTTATTGCATTTATTGACAGCCTACCCAACCCATTAAGGATTTGATGAAAAAAATAATTTTTCACATTTTTCAGATAAAAAATAAAGGGTGCATACACTAAAATGGCCACAATTGTTTTTCGTGATATTTTCGGCAGAGCAGACCCTCCAATTATTGGTTCTTAGGGTCAAAGTTAACAGAAAAAACACAAATAAAAAGTATGGCAGACCATGTCAGGTTCAACCAATTTTATTGAGCTTTTGAGACTTTGGCTCCCTGACTATAAGCTCCTCTCAGCACAAAGTGCAAGACAGAGCGTCGCCATTCGGGCTCCTCCGCAATTGAGGCGTACCTGGGTAGCGGTCGCAGTCTAGCCAGTTAGAGACATGCAAGATCTGAGGACTGTTTTATCTCTAAAATAGCTTGGACAAAGAATTTCGGTTTCCCTGCCGGTTCGCCGTTTCAGGGCACCAACGTGTCAGTGTCCCCAAACGAGCCTTCAAATTAGAAAAAAGAAGAGCAGTCAGTTCGGTTTCCCTGCCGGTTCGCCGTTTCAGGGCGCCGAAGTGCCTACTTTTTCCAACGATCCTCCGAGGAGGGTCGTAGGAACTAAGCTAGTTAGAGGTAGGCAAGATCTGAGGACTGTCATCATCTCTAATAAAGCTTAGACAAGAAGTCCTGTCGCAAAAAACGAGGCTATCAGGCTTCTGAGGGCTCCTCCGGGGCAGGGATGGTTTTGAGAAATCGTTTCTCCTCGGCGACCTCTGGGGTGCGACTCTCTGAGGAGGGTCGCAGCGCTGCCAGTTCGGTTGTTCCCTGCCGGTTCGCCGTTCAGGGCACCGAGGTGTCAGCGTCCCCATACGATCCTCCGAGGAGGGTTGTAGAATGGTCAGTTCGGTTGTTCCCTGCCGGTTCGCCGCTTCAGGGCGCCGTAGTGACTGTTCAAACAAATCCAGAGGCCAGTGAGAGACTGGTTCCCCTAGTAGAATTTCTGGCAGCGTGGAAACTACTGCCACATATTTCTCAGTGGGTCCTGCACACTATAGAAAAGGGGTTCAGAATTCAGTTCGGTTCTCATTCGCCCAGATTTCTAGGGGTCCTCCTCTCATTGGTGGACCCCGAACAGGCTTTGGTTATGGAGCAGGAAGTACTGTCACTCCTCCCAGCAGACAGCCATTACTTCATTGTTTCCGAAAGAGGATGAGGGAGGTTCCCTAGGTTTGCTTTCGGGGGCGAAGCATACCATTATCGGGTTCTTACATTCGGCCTAGGTTTATTACCCCACACCTTTACATTATGCGTGGATACAGCTCTGGCTCTTCTGAGACTCCAGGGCATTCGCGTATTTTACTACATCAATGATTGGTTGATCCTAGCTCAATCTGAGTTTATGGCAGTTCGGCACCGAGATGTCGTTCTGTCTCATTAAGGATGTTGGGGTTGCCTCTCAACGCCAAGAAGAGTGTGCTCTGAGGACCACTTTTCTAGGTGTAGCGATTCTCATAGCTATATTGGGGTATATCTAGGCCAGTCACTCACTGTGAAACAGTTTCAGACTGGTGGGTCTCATGGCAGCTGCGTCCAACGTAATTACTTTTGGCCTTCTGCACATGAGACCCCTGCAGTGGTGGCTCGGGACCAAGGGGTTTTCTCCGAGGGGAAATATGTTTTCGGATGATCAAGGTCACGCGGCTATGCCTTCGTGCCTCGGTACTTCTATCGGGAGAGATCCTCTTATTACTCATTTTCTCCGTGGTACACTGAGGTTGAGACCTGCACTGCACTCTAGAGCACCGGCTTGGGATTTGGCCATTGTACTTGAGGGTCTGGCTTTGGCTCCTTTCGAGCCCATTGAAGAGGTTTCAGAGAAATTCCTCACTCTAAAAACTTTATTTCTCCTTGCTATTTTGTCTATCACGAGATTTGGAGATTTGCATGCCCTGTCGGTTTCTCCCTCATTTCTGGAATTTGCACCTGGTATGGTGAAAGCATTTCTCTACCCTAGACCGGGTTATATTCCTAAGGTCCCAGTTAATGTTGGGGGCCCAATAGTGCTGCAGGCCTTTTATCCTCCACCTTTTAATACCCCAGATCAGGAACAACTGAACCTGTTATGTCCAGTTCGGGCATTAGATGCCTACGTTCACAGGGCTGCCCTGTGGCGTAAGTCTGAACAATTGTTTGTCTGCTTTGGGTCACTCAAGAGAGGGTGCCCTGCATCTAAACAGGTAATGAGCAAATGGATAGTTGAGGCTATATCATTGGCTTATGAAGCGGCCGGTCAGCCTTCACCTATGGCTGTACGGGCCCATTCTACAAGGAGTATGGCAGCCTATAGGGCCTTAATTTCGGGTGTTTCCCTTCTTGATATCTGTAATGCGGCAGGTTGTTCCTCTCCACATACATTTGTCAGGTTTTATGACCTTGACCTCTCCGCTCCAGGGGCGAGGTTGCTTGCTTCTTAGTGTGCGCAAGGAATTCACACAGAACGGGCATTTGTCACTATGGCGTAGTGGGTATGGGGTTCCCACAGCGTCTCAAACGCAGCTCGAAGTTCCCTTGAAAGGGAACGTCTCAGGTTACGTATGTAACCCTGGTTCCCTGAGAGGGAACGAGACGCTGCGTTTACCTGCCATACTTCCTGCATGCCCTGATCGACTTGCTTCAGGTTTTTTCAGAAGCTGGCGCGGTCTGAATTCAGGGGTGCTTTATAGTTTCCTGGTCTATGACGTCACCCGCCTATGACGTTTCGGGCTTCCATTGGACTGATTTTACATGTGCTTCACGACGTAATCACGCAGAGCGTTCCCACCGCGTCTCAAACGCAGCGTCTCGTTCTCTCTCAGGGAACCAGGGTTACATACGTAACCTGAGACGTTTTTTTGTCGTCATTTTATGTCTCTTGTTGTTTTTGTTTGCTTTTTTGTCACTTTTTTGTTATAATCGTCATTTTTTGTCTCTTCTTGTTGTTTTTGTTTGCTTTTTTGTCACTTTTTTGTCACAAATTGAATTATAATAATGATACAGATAAAAAACAAGATCGGTAAGATCGGCCAACATTTCATCAAATGGAAGAAAAATAACTGGACAAAACATGCAACTTTTGAGCAAAAAAATAAGTGGTCTCTTTCAGCCAGAACAAGGGCAGGGCAATATAGCTAAAAATGTAACAACTTCTTGACGGGAGCTTACGGCCTATAGACCAGTCACGCCTCATTTGAAAGCTAAGACCTTAAAAACTGATGTTTGTCACATTTTTTAAGTGTTTTTATCGTTTTTTTGTCTCCTTTTTGTCGTGTTTTCATAATTTTTTGTCGTCATTTTTTGTCTCTTCTTGTTGTTTTTGTTAGCTTTTTTGTCACTTTTTTGTTGCGTTTTTGTGACTCCAATAACTTTTAAGTCGTGTTTTTGTCACTGGTTTATTGTGTTATTGCTGCTTTTCCGGCACGTTTTTGTCACTCTTTTGATGCTTTTTTGTCACTACACTGTTCAAGAAGCTTTTAGATTTGGGTAAAGCCAAACTTGAGAAAATATGCTCGGTTCAGGTGGTGGTTAGAAGGTTAAAAAGGGCGGCTGATCAAGAACCAATCAATGCTCAATAACTCAAAAACAGAGCGCACATAAAAGCTGTGGGGACTAACTTTACACAGGTGGTCACATGGGCTCACTGTCTCTCTAAATCCACTTTAATGCTTTTAAAAGACAAGTAAGGTTAATCTAACGACGCTTGAAAGAAAGTCCCCTGTTTCGGACAAAATCTCAAATATTTTGGCATGTTCTATTTTTTAAAGCTGGTTCGCTGCTTTTGCACATCTCACATTCCCTTGTTGATGCTAAAAAACCTTTTATGATGTGAGAATTAAAGTGTCTCATCACAGCAGTGGTTTCAGCTTTCGTCCATGGTTTTCTGGCATATGCTCCTCTGCGAGTACCTAAAAACAAATAAAAAAGCATATTAGTAAGTAGGGATGTGACAAGATCTCGTGCCACGAGATCTCGCGAGACTAAATATGACGAGGTGTCCCGTCGAGTGAAAAGCTGTTTCGCGATATCGCCATGACTGAGCATGAGGGTGAGATTAACATAGAATATTCTACCGCTACACTCACATTAGTCTAAACTATCGTTTTGCTGTTTTTATAAAAAAAAAAAAAAAACATTATAAACTAATGTAAAGGCTGCTCTGCTCATCCAGCACGAGTTGCCGTTGCAATCAGTGCAGCACGAATCACAGTTCACTGATCGCGTGAGGATGGCGGAGGATTCGTTGCGCAACATAGACTAAACATCTGATAGATGTCTTATCTTGTAGAATGCACGCTCAGCACCGCTGCTATACACAGACTACGCGTGATCACGAATTTTAAACTGAAAGTAAAACACAAGCTCTCTGATGTGCTTTGCGCACAAATTAGGCTGCATGCATACAATAGTCCGTCTCCCAATACCCATCTCTGGACTGTTTATTTGCGGCTATGGTTTCTTTTGGCACTGCGAATATTGAGAGAGTACTGTAATGTCTTAAGGACCACAGACAAGGGAGGCTCCGTTTCTGAACTTATAATCGGAACGCAAGAACAACTGTAGAGACAAACACACCAGCCTCGTTTCTCTCTAACTTACCCGGCCTTTTCCGAACTCACCGCATTAACCCTATTACTGCCGGTGCAAAATAAAACCGCAATTTGAAAACAATTATAAAGAGTCTGTGTGCTAACTTTGATTATGGTTGCACTTGCACTTATTGTTTGCACTTGTACTTATTGTTTGCACTTAATAAGACTTCAAGGAGTTCAGTTAGGAGGTCACACTCGGCCTCAATCAGAAGTTCTGAAAGCTTTTAAATGTACAGTAAGGTCTGAAGAGACTAATGTGAAATCATACAGGAGAAAAGCCAGTCAATAAAAACCTTTTACAGTGCTTGTATATTGTTTTCTTTCAATGCATTTGATAATCATACTCATAAAGTAGACCTGAAAAGACATGCATTAGAAGATTATTAGTTAAACATTGCAAAATGCACCTGCATACTATTTTTCCAGTCATGAATTTTGTCATTGAGGATTTCTGAAAAATTGTGCAAAAATCTCGTCTTGTCTCGTTCTCGTGTCTCATCTCGTGAGATAAGCGTCTCGTCTCACCCCTATTAGTAAGGCATGCACAATTTTTAAAGGCAGGGGCACTGCACTACTGGCGCCAAGGAAAATGAAGTAACAAAGGCAAAAAGTTGCTACATTTAAAACCTGGAAAATATACTGAAGGAAACTCAACTTGACCATACCATTGAGTCTAGAGAGACGTCTGTCAGAAGATGGTCTCTCACATGTGTCCATATTGTCATCTGAAAAATATGAAGAAAATATGAAGATCAGACTGTCTGTGTTTGTCTTCATGTCAGCTACTGTGCCTTTCTGTCAATTAATATGATGCATGCAATCCCACTTTTGTGTTTGGTTATAGGTGCTGGATTATTTTTTTTTTTCACATTCCAACTAAATAGAATTACCTTCATTAGAAGCATCATTACCCAGTGCTCTGCCTGCAGCTGGGTGTTCTTCCTTTTCACTTTCTTCCTCCTCCTTGCCGTCCTCCTTGCCGTCTTCATCATCTGTGAAATATGGACAAATGATGTCACACAACTGTAACATGCAATATTTAAAAATAAACATATTAGAATATGAATACCTCCAAATTCATCAAGAGATTTCCCTTGTAGCTCATGCAACTTTCCCCTTTCTAGTGCAAGAAGCAACTTTGAAATCTTTGCACTTTGAATGGTGGGCTCAGACAGCCGGTAGAATTGTCTATGCACTGAAATGTCATGACCTAAGAAATCAGCGAGTTGATCGAGTTCATTGTTCCTTAAGTTAAGGATTTGTGAAGTGGTAGCCATTTCCTTGCGCAACTGAGTAGATCGTAAATAATCCGGCTTCTTTGCCCCACATTCATCTGCAAATCTTTTGAGATTTTGATGTCCTCTGTAATACGACATCAAAATCTTTTGAGATTTTGATGTCCTCTGTAATACGACAGACATTTTGGCACTGCAAACAAGTACTCATTTCCGTCTGGCACACCACATTCCGTTCTCTTCTCAACAATCAGATTGAGCGCATTCGCCATTTCAGGAGTTAGCAACACGGCAACTTTTCTCCCACTTTTCCCCTTCAGTTCAACCCGTTCAAAATACCGGCACAGCTTCTGCTCATAATCTGAAAGCCCAATTTCTTCATGGGGTTTGGAGCGATCTCGTTCTACAAAATTTTGCAATTTCATCTTCGAGACTTCCCCAACACGTCTTCTGTTGAATAAGACTATTTTAGTTAGTGTTCTTCTTGCAAGATGGGAATAGTTCTGTGCTGTTTACCTGTTTTTTCAATGATGTGGTTGCTGACTTTGCATTTTGATCAAGATGCTTGTGGAGTTTTGTGATGTCCTCTGTGAGTGGTAATTTGGTTGGTTTGTTGTATTTTAGTTCACTGATGTTGCTTAAAGCACTGTGTGATATGAACTCTGACCACTTTGCCTGGTAAAGAGTCTGGAATGCCTTAGAGGTTTCTATACAAATCAAACAAAGCCTTCACGACCTTCTAAACCATGATTACGTTCACATAAACACATGAACATACCTTTGGATGAGGAGGACGACATTCTTCATGTTCTCCAACAGCATCTGGAGTCAACATCTGAGACAGAGCAAAAGTAAAGGTTACTTCATCTATCCATCTCCTGAATCCACTGTCTTTTACTGCAGAGGAACAGGGCCTCTCTATTGGAAATTTTGTACAAATCAGTCGACTGTACATCATATTTTAGCAAACATTTTCCCTCGTTCTCCACTTAATAAACAGACTTTGCACTCTAGCAGAAGCGTCAACACAACTGAAGTGCTGATCTGTGGGAAAAAGAGGAAAAAGGGCGCGGAGTAGAATAAGGTGTATGTACAATAGCTTCCTCAAAGCCAGAAATTGGCAAATAAAATAAACAAAACTGGCATAAATCTAAAAAAAATTACATTTAAATCAAGGTCTGGTCCTAGAGCATAAACACAAAGTGGAATGAGCTTTCTATCTAATACACACACACACAAACACACACACAAACACACACATGTATGTGACTGCAACAGAGCATTTTATAGAAATTGGCAAATAAAATCAACTAAACTGGCATAAATCTGAAAAATGTCACATATGCAACATGGAATAAGCATGAAGTACCATTATCAGTGTTTTGGACTCTGCTTGTTCTTTCACTTGTTTATCAGCCATGTGATTTATAAAAAAAAGTTGTATTGTTCTGTGTACCCTTGACTCCTGATCATTGCAGTTTATTGGTGCTGTTGTTTTGTATTATATTGGTTTATTTACTTTTTAAAATTCATCTGAAAAATACAGATTTTTTATGTATTTCAAAATGTTTAAATATATATATTCACAAAATATATATCAAAGTTGTAAGGAGAAGTTGAAACATCAAGAAAAATGAAAATGAATGAGTCTCTATGGACCTCTATTGGATACATGTGGTCATTGCACTTTAATTCCTTAACTCTAAGAAAAACAGTTTTTCGACTAACCTCCAGATGGAAGTATTCTATCCCTAACACAGAGCAATGTCCAAAAACTATTTAGATTGAATTTAGATCATCATTTAAAGGATTTTTTCTTTAAAAAATCATTTTTCATGTGCCAATTTATGGCCTAGTTATGTATTTGTGCAGTAAATAGGTAAAAGACTTCACAATTTCCACAAAAACACAGCATAAATGTATAGTTGAGAAGTAAATAAAAAAAATGATATATAGTTCCCTTTCGAGGGAACTCGCGATGCGTCATCGACGCTTTGGGAACGCCCCCAGCGTGAATGCGTCTGAGCATCAATGTCAACTAGTCCAATGGAAAGAATGAGCGTCACGGGCGGGTGATGTCATGACCAGGAAGGCATAAGAGCACATCCGGTGAAAGACGGCATTAGCTTCTGTGTCTCAGCAAGCGATCTGTGTTACTCTGTCTCTGTCTATTTATTGTTGTCTGTTCGATATTATTGGGAAGAGTTATGGCGAAACAACTTTACAAACTCTGTGCTTCTCCCTGCCCGCGTTATTTAACGGGTGGGGACACACACGAGCTTTGTGTAGTTTGTTTGGGAGTGGAGCATGCGGTATCAGCCTCCGAGGGGGCTGATTGCAACATTGTGAGAAGCTTTCGCTTCGCATGCTCCACTCCCGCCTGTCACTTTTCGAGGAAAGTGGCCAGGCTCGCGATCCTCAGGGTGCAGGACACGCGTCTGCCGAGGCAGCGCGGAGAATGCATTCCTGTGGATCGCGAATAGGATCTCTTTACGGGGTTGGAGACGGGTCCGCGGATCTTATCTCCTCCCTTTCCACGAGGGATCCAGTGCTCTCTCTCCGGTCTCGGAAGCCCTCGCTGCGGTCTCTTCCGCCCGGGGAGAGAAATCAATGCTTCAGTGCTCTACCTCCGAGGAGGTAGATGTGCTGGACATTGAAAGTGACACAATCATGGGGGAAGTGGATTTGCCATCTCTTCCCCAGCGTATGAGAATTATATATAGCCTATATATATATATATATATGATAGTTTATATATTATATATAAAATAAAGTGTATATATATAAAGAATGTGTTTATATAAAAATATATATATATAATAATAAGCTGGTGGAGGTGTTTACTAAGGCTGTAGATAAATTAAATATTTAATGGTCAGCAGAAATAAGGGGGCACTCGTCCTTAAAATAAATTGAACGAGTTTCCTTCCCTCTATTTTTCCACCTCCATCACGGGGCCTTCCATTTTTCCCGATCTGCACAGCGAGCTGTCTAGATCATGGAAAAAGCCTTACTCATTTTTTAGCCCCACATTCATGTATATTCAGATATTTGGGGGTTAAGAGAGTATGGCTATGGGGCAATACCCCGGGTAGAACAGACACTTGCGAGCTATGTCTCCCGGTTCAGTATCGTCCCTGAAGGCGTCGGCTTCTCTCACTAAACCATTAAAGAAAACTATTTTGTAATCTAGTGGGAAAAGCATATATGGCAGTGGGTCTAGCATGAGCCTGCTTGCATACTATAGCAGTGCTGCAAGCATATCAGGCTGACCTGCTGTGGTATTTGGACAGAAGTGAGGGAGTTGGCCCGATGGGGTTTGAGAACTCCGTCGGGCCTCAGATTTATCTCTCAGGGATGGCAGCCAAAAAAATGTGGTCACTGAGAGACACCTCTGGCTCAATTTGATGGGAATCATGGAGAAAGATACAAGATAATCTCTCCCTCGCTATGTCCAACCCACTGGGGCTGCTGGGCGTGAGCAGCTCCAGCCGGCTAGTTTCTCATACACAACACAGCAGCCAAAGCCTTCAAAGCAGAAGCCGGATCCGAGGACCGTTCTTCATGCTGAGAAGGCTGCGGCTCAAAAGAAAGGGTCTGGCGCCACGGCGTCAGACCGGTGAGGGCAGCCCCAACCGGGGTGGAATGGTGTACACCTCATTATACGGTGCCCTTCCCATCTCTGTGCCCTCAGGGGACCGTTCTGCCAACCCCGCCACCCTTGGTGCTTCGGGGTGCAGCGTTCTCCAGCGAGCTTCTGGCGCAGCGTCAACTCGACATTGCGTCGGACTCGCGCCCTCTGAGGGGGGTTTGAAAACAGTCAGTTCGGGTGGTTCCTGCCAATATGTTTCAGGTCCCCGAACTGGCTGTCTTTATTACACCAGAGGCCAGCCTCGAGGGGCTGGTTCCCTTGGTAGATTTTCTGGCAGCGCGGAAGCTACTGCCAAATATATCTCTATGGGTAATGGTAATCTCTCTGGTAATGGAGCAAGGGTTAAAGGCCCTGTTAGCAAAGAAAGCTATAGAGCAGGTGTACTCACCCGACATTGCGTCGGGTCTTTACAGTCGTTATCTCATTGTTCCAAAAAAGGATGGAGAGCTGCGTCGCATACTAGATCTTCGTCTGTTGGAGTGTTTGATGCTGGAACTCAAGTCCAAGATGCTGACACTCAAACAGATTGTGACTCAAATCAGATCCGAGGACTGGTTTGTCACGATAGATCTAAAAGACGTATACTTCCATATCTCCATCCTCCCTCAGCACAGGAGGTTCCTGAGGTTTTCTTTGGGGCAAAGAACACCAGTATCAGGCACTTCCTTTCGGTCTAGCTCTATCACCCCGCACATTCACGAAGTGTGTAGACGCAGCTCTGGCCCCGCCAGGCTGCAGTGTATACGCATTCTGAATTGCATAGATGACTGGCTGATTCTAGCGGAATTAGAACAGTTAGCGGTTCGGCACCGAGGTGTCGTTCTCGCTCATATGCAGATGTTGGGGTTGAGGCTCAATGCCAAGAAGAGTGTGCTTTCTCCAGTACAGAGAACCACTTTCCTTGGTGTGGTATGGGATTCAGTGACGATGCGGGCCACTCTGGCCCGTTCGTGTAGCTGCTATCCTAACAGCCACAAAAGAGCTGAGGCTAGGCCAGTCACGCACTGTAAAACAGTTCGAGAGACTGTTGGGTCTTGTGGCAGTAGCGTCCAACGGGATACCTTTTGGCCTGCTGTACATGAGACCTTTGCAGTGGTGGCGCAGGACCAGAGGGTTCTCCCCGAGGGGAAACCCACTTCGTATGATCAAGATCACGCGGCCGTGCCTTCGTGCCTAGGTTATATGGAGGAAACACTGGTTCTTAACCCAGGGTTCGGTGGTGGGAGCTCTTTGCCATCGAGTTGCTATCTCGACAGATGCTTCCCTCACCGGCTGGGGAGCGGTATTGGAAGGCCGCTCAGCTCAGGGCTTGGGAGGAGTCATCATCTTGCTTGGCACATGAATTGCCTAGAGATGATGGTCGTCTTCAATGCGTTGAGACATCTCCTCCCAGACCTGAGGGGCCATCATGTGTTGTTCTGAAACAGTGACTGTTAGGCCTCAGGGCAGCAGCGTTCAATGTGATACCCTTTGACCTGCTGTACGTGAGACCTTTACAGTGGTGGCTCAGGACCAGAGGGTTGTTCCTTCGCGCCTTGGTTATATGGAGGAAACTCTGGTTCTTGACCCACAGACAACACGTTGGTGGCCTATTATTTTGGTCCCTCAGGAAATTACGCTGTCTGAGGGCAGTGTATATTCCAGGGGGGCCAGAATATTGGAGCAGACACCCTGTCGAGGCAGGGGCTGAGGCCAGGGGACTCCACCCCGAGGCGGTGGAGCAAATATGGGAGTTTTATGGCCAGGCAGAAGTGGATTTGTTCTCGTCTCAGCATACGACGCACTGTCCACTCTGGTTATCCCTCACCTCAACCAGTCCCCTCGGGGCTGGTTGCTATGGTGCAGACGTGGCTGAGGCTACGTCTGTACGCATTTCCCCCTGTTGCTCTGCTCCCAGGAGTTCTGGAGTGATTCCGCCAGGATGGAATAAGCCTATTTAGTAGCACCACCCTGGCCGAGCTGAATTTGGTTTGCGGACCTAATTTTTCTCCTCGACGGACCTCCCTTGGAGGTCCCGATCAGGAGAGACCTTCCGTCTCAGGCAGGGGATGCAATATTGCACCCCCGGCAGGGGATTTGGAAACTGTGGGTTTGGCCTCTGAGGGGGCCCAACTCATAGAGAGTGGTCTCTCAACCGAGGTTGTTGAGACCATTCTAAGCTCCAGAGCTCCCGCTACGAGGAAACTATATTCACTATTTCGAGAGTTTTTCACTTCTTGGTGTTACCAGCGTCAGTGGGATCCGGTTAACTGTTCAGTAAACACAGTATTTGAGTTTCTGCAAGAACGCTTTGTATCAGGTCTATGTCCTTCCACGCTTAAGGTATGCGTGGAAGGCCATTGCGGCTTTCCACGCCCTGGTGGGTAGTACATTTTTGGGTCGAGACCCCCTGATCACTTGTTTCCTTCGTGGCACTTTGAGGCTGAGGCCTGCAACTTGCACTAAGTTGTCCCTTAAAGAAGCCTTGCTGGCTTGGGACCTTGCAATAGTTCTAGAAGGCCTATCTGGGGCTCCCTTCGAGCCCTTAGATTTGGTCTCAGAGAAGTTCCTTTCTTTTAAGACTATTTTCTGCTAACTATTTCATCCCTATTAGAGTCAGACCTTCAGGCCCTTTCGGTCCCCACCTGCCTTGAGTGCACCGGGGATGGCCAAGGCATTCTTACCCGAAACATGGATATGTTCCTAAGGTGCCTACCATTATTCCGAGGCCTATTGTGCTGCAGGTTTCTGTCCTCCTTTTACATCTGCGGACCAGGAAAGGCTGAACCTCTTGTGTCCAGTGCAAGCACTGGATACTTATGTTCATCGGACATCTTCAATGAGGAAGTCCGACCAGTTATTTATTTGCTTTGGATCATCTAAGAAGGGTCTTCCTGCTTCTAAACAGACGGTTAGTAAGTGGATAGTTGAGGCTATTTCACTTGCATACGAGTACTCTGACCAGCCGTGTCCTTTGGTGGTCAGAGCTCACTCTACGAGGGTTATGGCGGCCTCTAAAGCCTTATTATTTGGAGTTTCTCTTCAAGACGTATGTGATGCGGCAGGCTGGTCCTCACCGCTCACGTTCGTCAGGTTTTACAGTTTGGACCTGGATGCTGCCCCAGGTTCTCAGGTGCTTAGTGCTTAGTTCCAACAGACTAACACTCAGGTACTTGGAATTCTGGCGTTTTGGGTATTCTCGTTCCCAAAGCGTCGATGACGCATCGCGAGTTCCCTCGAAAGGGAACGTCTCAGGTTACGACTGTAACCATAGTTCCCTGAGAAAGGGAACGAGACGATGCGTCACCCTGCCATACTTCCTGCATCCCTGTGATCGGCTTGCTTCGACTTTTTGAAGCTAATGCCGCGTTTCACCGGATGTGCTCTTATGCCTTCCTGGTCATGACGTCACCCGCCCGTGACGCTCATTCTTTCCATTGGACTAGTTGACATTGATGCTCAGACGCATTCACGCTGGGGTCGTTCCCAAAGCGTCGATGACGCATCGTCTCGTTCCCTTTCTCAGGGAACTATGGTTACAGTCGTAACCTGAGACGTTTTCCATATAAAAAATTTATATTTCCTTATACAATCGCTCTTTAAATGTTTGGGGTCATTTTGACCCCAAAGATATTAAGTGCTATCCTTTATTAACAGTGATTAAAGGGTTAATGAAGCTGTACATAGAGTTAGTTTGTGCCGCCATTCTATAAAATTTCAACATGTGAATGGGTAGCTATTTAGTGATTGGTGCTTTGTGACTCTTAATCCATTCCACACTGTGTGGATCAGCGTGCAATCGTGCATGCTGTAAATTAAAAACATTCCTCAAGAAGGCTTGATTTATTTTAGCATGGTTCTTTAGCGTTAGGCAGTAAATGGCATTTAAAAAGGCAGTAAAAACAGGATGAGGATGACATACAGTCAGGAAAAAGTCTGCTGTTGCTACACATAATGGCTATGTGTACAACATTGGTTTAACTGTTACATGAAATAAAGAAGAGGAAAGAAACAATAATTTACATACTGAGGCTAGCTTAATTTCTCATATTATAGGAGGATGTCCCATCTAAAGTGCAGCTTTTACAAATAATTGGACTTCACTCTTTGAGACTATCTCAAGAACATCATCTTGAATACTGACAGTTTTTCTTTAAGGTCTTTGCAGTGTTTTCTCCAGTGATGTATACCTGAGGATGCTTCCCATCTTTGCTGATTAAACTTTTTGAATACCCTATTTTTTTATTGTAATTTGGTTAAAGCAGAATCATGAAAATAACTTCTTTTTTTAAAAAGTATAACCGTAAGTAGTAAGAAAAGAAACATGCAATTCTGTAGTGAAAAGATTCTAAAGGTTACATGGGTTCATGGTAAATAAAATCTGAATTGATCACCTTAATCATTTGTGTACACATTGTAGAGCTATTATAATTTTCAGAGGTGATACACTTTCTGAAAATGTATTTTTCCTTTCAGATATGGTATTGTTGTCTTCGCTGGGATTGATGGGTATTCACGAAAGGTAAACATTTGACACTTTTTCAAAACAATGTGGCTGAGCCTAGTATTACTATATTCTATTTAGTATGGCACATTCACATAAGTCTGTCACTAACACTTTTGTTATCACAAAATATTGCACCATACAATGGTGAATGTGATTTATTTTTTGATGCTCAAAGCATTAAAGAATTGCATTGTGAAGACCGTAACACCAACATCTGTCCTAGTAAATTTGGATAATCCGTAATCAGTCTTCACCAGAAATTATTTCATTAAAAAGGTTCTAAGTAAAAATTATTTGTCTCTCATTCTTAATGATGCCCAGCCAGGGAGACTGGCAACAGCAATACAGTGAACACTGTGTAGTACCAAATCTTAAGGATACATCCTCACAGGAAGCATTAATCCTTCCTAGGTCTACAGAGATGCACTGTGTCCAAATTAGGTTATTGTTCACGACTCTATACATGTGGGGAGAGTCTTGTATATTTGTTCAAATCAAGAACATTGACTGAAAATGACTGCTTACCTAAGGTAACCTGAGTAAATGTTTCCCACACATGGACTTTACTTGGGCGGGCCACCCAGGTAGCCTGGGTATATTTGGCAACCCATTCAACATTTTGCAGAGAAACATCCTATTACGTTACAATACATTCAAAACTTTCTACAGAGAGTCTATCTGTAATGAAACAAAATATAGATTATTTAAACCTTTGGTTACCTAGGAAATGGATGGCAGTGAACCTCTGGCTGTGGTTCTAATATTAATACGGTGCACTTTTTGTATTTTTGATCTCAAAGGATGGAGCGCTTATGGCGTGATGTGTGGATGGCAGTAACAAGGGTATATTATGAGCTACTTCATGGTCTTGAAGATGAGTGCCTGCTTGATCCCTCCAACAGCCTTCAGCTACTCTGTGCCCAGTACATATTTGTACCACGCCTCCAAATGGACCTCGACACTTTTACAGCCGGGTGGGATAACCATCCTCTGCGAACGGAACAAAACCTGACTCCCAATCAACTTTGGACCATTGGATTGCTCCAGTATCCTGTGGCTGCTCCAGAGAATCTAGAGGTAGACCTCAAAAATGTTGAATCAAGTACAAGTAACACTGAATTGAGGAACAGCATCACATTTCAAGGTTTATATTACATTTGTCAGTGCTCTCTAAACAAAATGCAAATACAGAGTTCTTAAAATTACCTTTTTGAAATAAATGGTTAGCAGTGGTCCCAACTTAAAAAAAACAATGCAATGGGAGAACCAAACACTAATGTTGAGCTATTTTTATGGTTTGACTTGTGCTAGCTGTCTTTTTTTGTTAAGACTCACAGAATAGCTCACTGAACAGGTTTAACAAAAATGCCATTAGAAATGTCAATAATTCACAATACTGCCCGATTTGGGGAAATGGACATCAGTGGTAAAAAAACATGACCTCTAAACTCGCCCGAAGTCTCTGTCCATTCTGATTGCTACTGTCATTGTATCTCTGAACTCCTTGTATGTTTTCATATGTTCAACAGGAATAGTTATTGTATTTGTGCAGGCACTTACAAGTGGGAAACAAATTTGGTGACCTGGCATTTTTTCATTACAGTGGTGTTCAAATCTTAGACTTATTTTAAAATCTGCCCTCTCTGATGGAAGAAGGGGCTTGTGCCTTTGTCCAGTTAACCTCTGCATCACTGTCGGGACAGACAGGCTCACGTGTGTATGTTGATTCCAGTGCCCTTCTTGACTTAGCAGCTCCTCTTGGGTCAGAGGCTCACACATTTGCTTGTCTTCATTCTGACCTGCATGATAAAACAAATCAGAGTAGTTGAGTACAATGGTGTAAAAATCCAACACTGCAAGAAGCCAATCCTATTTACCTATCTACATGATTTATCCCAAAGGCCTATTTCAACTAACCTTGCTGCATTCATTTCTATTTAATATACACTGAACACTGAAAGATAAAAAAAAAAAAAAAAATGATAGGAATAGTCCTAGAATAATGTTATCCAAAAGAATACCAGATATACAGTATGAAATCTTTTGACTACATTTGTTGTATACTATGTTGTCACTACAGGCATATGTTTCCATTCAACATTGGAGGGGACACATTAAACTTAAACAATATTCCTGTATTCTGGTATTTTATGGTGGAAATGTCTTTTTCTTAAGAAACATGTATTTTGATCTATGACTTATGTTTTTGGGCTGTGGAGGGCAAAGTCCAGAAAGTCTCTAGTGAAGTTCAAAACCTGGACCATTTTGCCATAAGCATTGCCCAGCCACCACTAACCACAACATTAATGTTTCTAAAAGGAAATATATTGATGGTCCTTTTTGGTGGAGTGCTAATATTCAGCTCCCTAATCAAAGACTGAGAACAAATTTGTATAGTACTTCAACATGTGATAAAGACAGTTTAAGTCAAACCTGTGATTTCCAGGTCTTGTAGAAAGTTCTGGAGGAAGTTGATGATGGTATTTTCTCTTGCTTGCCTTGGACTTCCCTTCTCACTCAGCTCAGGGACTAGGGTACTCATTATGTAATCAGCATCCGGCTGGGGTGGTGGGGCAAAAGGGAAAAAAAGGAGGCGGGTTGACTACACAGATAGGAACACAGAAAGACCACAGTCCACTTTACCTAACCTTTTTTGTTTTGGAAGAATATAAAGTCATATGTAAAGCAATAACAAAGTCACAACAAAATAATAGTATCAATCATAAAGAGATACAGCTCTACTACTACAACCTGTAGGGTTTCAAAAGATTATTATCAAGTATATAGCAGTAAAGCAAATCAGGATGATTTAACCTCTTGGCGGAACGCATATACTCGAGGTTCCTGTGGTCCGTCCAAACCATAAAAGAAACCGGGGCCCCCTCTAACCACTGACGCCATTCTCCCAATGCCAAGGGTATAGCGAGTAATTCGCGGTTCCCTACGTCATAGTTGCGTTCTGCGGGCGAAAGGCGATGAGAAAAGAAGGCACAGGGATTTACTTTCTCATCTACTGACGAGCGCTGGGAAAGAACAGCCCCTACCCCCACCTCGGAAGCGTCGACTTCGACGATAAATTGCCTCGTGACGTCGGGAGTGAGCAGAATAGGAGCGGACGTGAAAAGGGATTTAAGAAAATCGAAAGCGCGCTGAGCAGGAACTGACCACAGAAATTTAGACTTAACTGAAGTCAAGGCGGTGAGAGGAGCGGCCACCTGACTAAAGTTACGAATAAAACGGCGATAAAAATGTGCAAAACCGAGAAATCGTTGAAGCGCGACACGAGAGTCAGGAACGGGCCAATCGATAACAGCTTGAACCTTAGTAGGATCCATACTGATCCCATCCACAGAAATGACCGAACCGAGAAACGTAACAGAGGGAGCGTGAAAAGAGCACTTCTCGGCTTTAACAAAGAGTCGATTCTCCAGCAATTGCTGAAGGACCCAACGAACGTGCTGGACGTGCACTTCGAAGAGAGGGTGAAAAAATCAAAATGTCGTCAAGATAGACAAAGACGAAAATATTTAGCATGTCCCGGAGGACATCATTGATAAGGGCTTGAAACACGGCAGGAGCGTTGACCAGTCCGAACGGTAAAACCCGGTATTCAAAGTGACCGAGGGGTGGTCTTCCATTCGTCGCCTTCCTTAATGCGCACGAAATGGTAAGCGTTACGGAGGTCGAGATTAGTAAAAAACTTTGCTCCCTGCAGTAGTTCAAAAGCTGAAGACATCAGTGGCAAGAGATAACGATTCTTGACAGTGATCTCATTCAGCCCTCTATAGTCTATGCAGGGACGCAAAGATCCATCCTTCTTTTTAACAAAAAAGAAGCCCGCGCTGGCCGGTGACGAAGACGGTACAATGGTACCCGCATCTAGGGAC
This sequence comes from Rhinichthys osculus, assembly GCA_029959095.1. Taxonomy (NCBI): domain Eukaryota; kingdom Metazoa; phylum Chordata; class Actinopteri; order Cypriniformes; family Leuciscidae; genus Rhinichthys; species Rhinichthys osculus. The sequence goes on from JARWKJ010000009.1 coordinate 39,688,928, forward strand.
TCGGAAAGATAGTTTTCGAGTGCCTTGCGTTCGGGGGCTGACAAAGAATAAAGTCTACCCCGTGGAGGCACTGTACCCGGAAGGAGATCGATGCTACAATCGTACGGCCGATGAGGAGGGAGAAAGTGGCTCGGGAGCAGCTGGACACCTTGCGCAGGTCGTGATACTCCTCCGGCACTCCCGACAAATAACCTGGTTCTTCCTGAGAAACAGAGACAGAGGAAACAGGAGGGATGGCAGAGGTTAAACACTCGACATGACAAGACAATTTCCAAGACAAAACAGAATTGTTAGCCCAATTGATTTGAGGATAATGTTGAACCAACCAAGGGTGTCCTAAAACCACGGGACAATAGGGCGAACAAAAAATAAAAAAATAAATAGTCTCTCTGTGGTTCCCCGAGACAGTAAGGGAGAGAGGAACGGTCCTCCTCCGAAGGGAACTACCATCTAGGGCAAAAAGGGGGGTGGAGTCTCTTAAGTCTATGAGGGGAATACCTTGCTCTTGAGCCCACGCTTCGTCGATGAAATTCCCCTCCGCCCCGGAGTCTACCAGGGCAGAGCTGGTGACAGAGGAGCCCGGCCAGTGGAGAGAAATAGGCAGAGTGGTACATGACCTCGATGGAAGGTCCCTGGATGAAGCGCTCGCCAGTAGCCCTCCGTTTACTGGCGAGCCCTGGCTTTTACCGGGCATGTCTTGACAAAGTGACTGGGTGACGCGCAATACATGCAAGATCGAAGCGCCGCTCAATACAGATAGCCAGGTCGATTAGGGCGTCCAGATGAGTCGGCACCCTTCGAGCGAAGATCTCATCCTTAAGCTCGGAATTAAGCCCCTCCTGGAAACGAGCCACCAAGGCCGGCTCATTCCAGCCACTAGTGGTAGCTAGAGTGCGAAACTCGATAGAGAAATCCGCAGCAGAGCGTCTACCTTGGCGAAGAGAGGAGAGTAAACGAGGAGCCTCTTTCCCATAAGCAGAGCGGTCAAAAACACGGATCATCTTGGCTTTGAACTGGGAAAAGTTAAACACACAGTCCGCCTCAGCCTCCCAGTTGGCAGCTCCCCATTCACGGGCTCGTCCAGCAAGGAGAGATACAACGAAGGCGACTCTGGCTCTGTCCGAAGCATAGGTCGAGGGCTGGAGGGAAAAGACAACCTCGCACTGAGTCAAGAAGGCACGACATTGAGTAGGCTCACCCGAGAAGCACGGAGGATTGTTGACCCGTGGTTCCGGTGTCTCGCGATGATCTAGTGAAACAGGTGCCCCATGATGCAGGTGGCGAAGTTGAGTGGAGAGACTTGATACCTGGGCGGATAGGGACTCGACGGCTTGTCTCGCGGCAGTAAGCTCCTCCTCATGCCGGCCCAGCATCGCACCCTGAAGTTCGACGGCTGACTGAAAGTGATTGCCGGTCGCTGGGTCCATAGTGTGGCCAGATTATTCTGTGGTGTCGAGAGAAGGACGACCCAAAAGCGATATGCAGCAGTACAGTCTTTAATAAACAGAAAATGCTGTCCAGAGGAAATAGAACAGAAAGTCAATAAATGTAACTGAGAGTCCTCCAATGGAGCAGGGATGACAGAAAGTAGTACGAGTCCTCCGTACTGACAGCAGAGCGATCTCGGTGGTGGACAACACTGAAGTGGTTCCAGCCAACCCAGGTACTCACAGAAGGTCAGGTATCCCCAGACAATGTAGGACGGGTACGGGGCAGGAACTCTGTAATAAGCACAGCTTAGTCGCAAACACAGTGTGGCTGAACAAACTCCGCAGAGCACTGGACAGGACAGGACAAGACAGGAACGATGGGTAAGTGTACAGAAAGTTCATACGCATTACTCAGGGGTAAAAGAAGCAGAGATAATTAGAGAAAGAGAGAACAGGTGTGGTAAGGATGACATGCTAACGAGTAGAGAGTGGAGACAGCTGGAAGTGATGAGAGATGCGTGCGTGCGTGATGAATGGTGTGATAATCAGCAAGTGTACATGTGTGTGTCCAGAAGGGGGAGGCAGAGTAAGGAGAAGAGAACCAGGATCATGACAAAACCTTGAAGTAGCCTTAGCTGTGCAAACAATCCAAGAACAATCATATGCTCTTTTAAAATATATTCTTATCGAATTTCTAGCTTACAAAAGTAAACTTACAAACTTTTTTAGCGCCTTCTCTACTTTACTCAATAGCTGCTATTCATCAAAGAGCCTGTTTAACTTTTACCTGTAAATATTCTTCTGCCTTTATAATAAAGTAAACAACCAAGCAATGAAAAAAAAGCTTGTAATTAAGACTGTAAGATTGACTTAACTGTCGAGGAGAAAGCAGGACTTCAGCATTTCTTTTGAATTCTTTCTCCTGCATTAGCTCTTTCCACCGGGAAAAAGCAATCGCGACATTCACTCGTGTTTTTTGTATCCTCTGGTCACGTTTCCTTTTATGATAATTTTTGGTCTGTTTCGGGGAAAAGGATTTCTTATCCAGTGGCTCGGCATAGGCATGGTCCGCCATTAAAAATAAAAGTGACAAGCGCCTCTCACTGCTCTGCTCCTCCGTTTCCTGCTGCTTTCAGTTACTCTGAACGAAAACGCAAGCACATGTAAAGTCATGTTTTTCCTATTTCCGAATGTTAAAAGGCGTTTCTCATCTCAGATTTATGTCCAGTAACGTTAGGCCAAGTGATATTGTTATTACTGACACATTACAATGACGTTCGAGATGACATCGTCTAGATAACTAGAGTTAGCTTAGGCCTATTGGTGCGTTCACGTGCTATGGTAATTATGGTAAATACCAAAAGCCGACGTGGAAAATGCACATGAACACCCCCTCATGTGGTATTTTCCACTGGGCAACTCGTATATTTTGATGCACGAGTTGCCGAGATGAGATAACCTTTGACCTTTTCAAAATGGCGGAGTGCAACGCGAGAGTCGTGAATGGTAAAAATATGTAGGCCTACTATTCATGATCTAGAAAATATACAGCATATTATTTACCGTTTGAGTTTTGATAAATCATTTTCTTGCTGTAGCAGATGACTTAAGCAATCTAAAATAGCTTTAGCTAAATAACAGGTCTGGATCTCCATCTTTTTACCACATTACGACAACAAAAGCACTTGAACGCAACACACTGGTAAATACCAGTTCACAAGTGGAAAATATCATATTTTCCATAGCACATGAACGCACCATATGTTGAAGTTAGCTAACAATTTAGCAAGCCTTATATCAAAAGAGGATTTTATTTATTTCACTTATAATGAGGAAACCATTGGTCGGACTTTAATTCGTTGCCCTAACATGTAAACCATGTGATTCTAATGACAAAGAAATGCATCAATTATAATATTTAAGAAAAAAAAAGTACTTATGAACCTCGTAACTTACTTGGACAGTGGTTTGAGCGCGATGAGAAATCTAAAGAAATCACCCAATCGCAAAGCGGACTGGCTCCGTCTCCACAGCAACGGATGCTTGGGATCACGGGTAATACTATTTTTTATTTTTTTAAGTAAAAAAAATAAATTAATGACAATTTAAAATGAGAAAAAAAAAACAATGTGCCCGAGTGGCAGAAAGAAAAACGTGGTGCAGAAACAAAACATTAGATTGAAAGTCGTGCTGAGTGACACGAAAAAAAGGGGAAATTTGTGTTCACGAACACTAGTCAATAGATTATATTTCATTACTATGTCACGAACTGCAGTGAGAATAAACAATATGTCACTCTTTAGCGACCCCAGTGGACAATTGTGTTTCAAAACTGAAGCAATACATGGTGGTACATATTTGTGGCGCTGCAAACAAGTGTGCAGAGGTACGTATTTCCTATGAGACCAGGTTGAAATAAACATAATTAAAAATCCCAAATAATATAAATGCATGAGGTTACATTTATATATTTAAATAAATGTTATTTTAATAAGTGTTTATAACATGTGTAAGAAATAAATGTTGCTTGCCCACTAGAGAGAGACACAGGGTAAGAATAGAAACTATTAATGGTAATAATCGCATTGATCTAGTAAACTAGATATCGTGATTTAATAACATTAAACAATGGAAAATCAGAAATTGTAGTATTATAATATAAAACAGGCCCGGGGTGGGTAATCGGGAGAATCGAGAGAATTCCCGGTGGGCCGCTTCACTTTTGGGCCGGTCGAGGATTTTTTTTTATTTTGTATTTTTTTTTTTTACATTTGTCACGTTGTCTATCTTCTCTACACACGTTCCGCTTCTGCAGCGCGCAGCCTCTGCATGGATTGCACCATGTAGTTCTCCCCTCCTCTTCCAAATAGAGTTGGTTGGGTCCATAGCCCGTCTTTTTCAAAACGTTTTCTCCAACCTGGTCTCGTAGCATTTTGTCTCATCTCATAGGTGTGCAGAGGTACGTATTTCCTATGGAACCAGGTTGGTTTATTTTTACTTTATAATATTACAATTTGTGATTTTCCATTGTTTATTGTTATTAAATCATGATCAGTAGTTTATTTTATTATAACCACTGAGATCACTTGAAAATTAGTGGAATGTGTTGAGTGTGCTTTGTACAGTAGAGGTGTATTAATACACGTTTTAGTATTTAAAACTAATGAGACACATTCAAAAATGTCATAAGCTGACATTGGTTTAGTCTCTATTTAAACAACTGTGGTTACATATGTATGTACACATGTAGTTACCATGTAAGTTCACAGGTATTAGGGACACAATATAAACTGAGACCGGACGACAGTTGGTGGGAAGAATTCATGGGCTAAAAATTTGTAAAATTCACTCATGCACATAATGGTTTGCCACATTCAACGTGGTATGTTTTTATTTTATTTTTTACTTTATTGATACTTTTTATTTTTATTTAAAAAATGAGAATTAATAAGTAAATATAATTTAACTAATTAAATTGTTATTTTTTTTACCTTTAATTTAAACATAAAGTTGCATTCAGCAATCGGGACTTTTATTTAGAAAAAAGAACGGTTGTCTGTCGGGAGATAGTAGTTGAACACGGGAGCAGCAGGTGTTAGTAAATCAAAACCAAAACATTTATAAACAGACGATTTTGAAAGTTGAAGAATCAACAATCAACCATTCCAAGTTGATTTTTGTGGATGATTGGAAAGGTTAGTTTTTGTTTCCTCACGAGCAAAGTGCATTAAACAGTGTCTTACTTGAAAATATACTAGAGACCTGAATGTATAGTTTAAAGTAAGTTACTATGTAATGCATGTACAATTACTGCATTAAACAGTGTCTTACTTGAAAATATACTAGAGACCTGAATGTATAATTTAAAGTAAGTTACTATGTAATGCATGTACAATTACTGCATTAAACAGTGTCTTACTTGAAAATATACTAGAGACCTGAATGTATAATTTAAAGTAAGTTACTATGTAATGCATGTACAATTACTGCATTAAACAGTGTCTTACTTGAAAATATACTAGAGACCTGAATGTATAATTTAAAGTAAGTTACTATGTAATGCATGTACAATTACTGCATTAAACAGTGTCTTACTTGAAAATATACTAGAGACCTGAATGTATAATTTAAAGTAAGTCACTATGTAATGCATGTACAATCACTGCTCTGTGTCTTACTTGAAAGTATACTTGAGACTGCATTAAACAGTGACTCACTTCAAAATTGAATAGAGGGCGTGACCGTATCATTTAGAGAGACTATTTAATGCTTGTAAAATTACTTGAAATTACACCTCCACCCCCTCCTTTCAATTTTGAAGTAAGTGTACATGCATTACATAGTGGCTTACTTCAAGTTATATTCAAATTGACATAGCTTCTGCAAGCAACTGCCTCATGCTCTCAGTACTGAGTTCAGCTTTGTTGGATGCAGACATAATTTTGATTTTGCTCTTCAAACTTTTCTTCAGGATCGATCCTTAACAAAAATGCCTGTTTCAAATTGCCCGCTTTGTACAAGAATGTATTCCCGGATGAGCCAGCATCTTCAAGTATATCACAAGGTCCAGAACAAAGATGAGCGAAAGCTTTTGCTTTCTTTGGAGTCCGGCCGTGTCAATGTGAGGTGTTGCGTATGCCCCGTTGCTGGCTGTGGAAAGTCATCTACAAGGCTTGACCGGCACCTCAAGTCACACACGGAGCTGTCGAAAGCTGCAAAGGACAACGCACTCCGGCTCTGCAAAAGAAAGAGAGTTTTGGCACAACTTGCAGCACTTAGGGCCACTGAACCAGAGCTGCCACTTGTCAGCACCCTGGACTTGCTGCCTGTCATAGAGGATGCCGATGTGCCCTTTGCGGAGGAGGAGGAGGAGGAGGTGAAGGAGGAGGTGAAGGAGGAGGAGGAGGAAGAGGAGGTGGTAGAGGAGGAGGAGGAGGTGAATGAGGAGGAGGAGGAAGAGGAGGTGGAGGAGGAGGAGGAAGAGGAGGTGGAGGAGGAGGTGAAGGAGGAGGAGGAGGAGGAGGTGAGGGAGGAGGTGAAGGAGGAGGAGGAGGTGAAGGAGGAGGAGGAGGAGGAGGAGGAGGAGGTGAAGGAGGAGGAGGAAGAGGAGGAGGAGGAGGAGGAAGTGGAGGAGGAGGAGGAAGAGGAGGAGGTGGAGGAAGAGGAGGAAGAGGAGGAGGAAGAGTGCAGCAACCCTGGCTGCAAAGAGAAGGTAGAGAGGTTGAAGATAGAAAAAAGCCGGTTGAACATGAGGATGGACACGCTGATCACCTCCCTGCGTGACGTGACCCGCCGGTACTGCAGGTTGCAGAAGAGGTCAGTATCTAAGGCTTCTGGAAGGTTAAGCAAGACGACGAGAAGACTGCTCTCTTCCCTCGGGTCTGGAGGTGACCCTCTTGCAAACACTGAGGCTTCCACCCTGCCGTCCGCCTCCACCAGCCAGCAGCCAGCCGGCGTTCAGGAGCCTGAGAGCCCCCCTGATCACGGGTTGACACTGAGTGAGTACACTTGCATTGTTTTAACTTGATGTTTTCTTAATGTCATTGTCAGTGTGTTGACTGACAATTGGCTCTCCTCATTATTCTTTGTGCACAGACACCATCATGGAGGAGTTCAGGGTCAACCAGCTCAGACCAGACCCTTCATCAAAGCACATTGATAACGTGAATGCAAAAATGTACCGTATAAAAACGTTCCTGAGATACATGGCCGAGGGGAAGTCAAGCCTGAGCACCCTTTGCTTTTTAAATGAGACTAGCCGGATTCACGCGTAAGTCATTTTCTTATTATGTGCCTCTTGTAATAATGTTTTTAGAAAAAATTATAATAATAAAAATGAGTGTTTGTTTAATGCAGTGATTGTACATGCATTACATAGTGACTTCATTTAAATTATACATTCAGGTCTCAAGTATGTTTATAGAGGACATATCCAAGCCTCACTGAATGTCGTCCAACCTGTTGAAAGGGTTGTGTGTTGTTTGTTTGTTTGTGTGCAGGTGGGTCAGCTCCCTGCGCAAGGCCCAAATGAAAGAGACAACCATCGACTACTACGTGCAGAACGTGTCTCAATTCATCACTTTCATCAGTGAAACTCCTCCACCTTCCTGCCGTCTTTCAAAGACGGTCCTTATTGGTCTGCGCAGGGAGATGCAGAGCGTAAAAAAATCGCTCAGGGGAAAAGTCGCCATGCACCGGACGTCTGTGAAAACCGGAGAAGAGCAAAGGGTGCTCAGCAAGGGAACAATTTTGCAGTGCCGGAGCCGGGCCAAGCAGGCCATCCCTAAAATTCTGGGTAAGTTTTTCCCCCCATTTAACCCTTGTATGGTGAGACCCGTTTTCATTTTTTATCAAAAGAAAAATTATACAATTAATCATTTTTTCAACCTCAGACTCATTGTCCTTGGCTCATTTTCTGTGAAGAATATATATCCGAACACATTTTCAATGACCACACACTGTACACCCCCCCTACACATTTATATTACACACAGGCTGTTCGGGTCCACTGGACACGGGGCTAATAAAAGTGTGGAAATGTTAGGTCCTGTGTACCTTTACTCTGTCCCAGACCCCGAAGCCGCCGCCATTTGCTCCATTTAGAATTTCAGCCGCCGCCAGCCAATAATTTCATAAGCCAAATTGAGCCGCCATCTGATAAAGTTTGGCTGAGCCGGCTAGAATTATTTGCATCAAATAATAATTCTATCACATAGAGACATACACACACGAAATATAACAATACACGAGATCTATTTTCCCACTGGATTCATAACAGCACAGTCTTGTGCTCGTTGCTACGATACAGACTTATAGCACTGAACGTGATATTACTGCAGTAACAAACCCTGTTTCCACATTGCTAATTCACGACGCATGCTTCAGTGTATTGAAGTGAAATGTGCAAAACTTTGTCCAAAATAATACTGATAACAGTGTGTGTACTGTTTATATTAAGGCGAGACATGGCAGGCAAAAACATCGGGGGTTTTTTACTGGTCAATATTGAGATTTTTGGATATTTGTCTTCTTTCAGACTTGTGGTGAAAAAAAAGTCAGAAATACACATTTAGGTCTTTATTTTACTACACTTCGTCTGTTTGTGTCTGTAGATTTCTCATAAATTCAACAAAATTTTGCGTTCTTAATCAACATACTTCTCCGCGATCTCTGCCGTCACCCTCTCATCACATGCACCGTTAGGAAGCTCTCTCTCTTCTGTACAATCCTGTTGAATCCAAATATGGTCATTTCCTTTTTATCAGCAACCAATCGTGAAAGTAAAAAGACTGAATGCGCGATCTCATTGGCTGATGATAAATCTTTAAAGCCCGTTTCCTCAAAATGACCTGCTTCAGCCATTTGCAGCTATGAAAAGTTTGGCGGCTGCCACAGCCATTTAGGTTTTGGCTGAGCCGGCTAGCCAGCCAATGACTTCATCAGCCAGCCATTATTCTCAAAACAAATGGCTTCGGGCTCTACTCTGTCCTCCTCCTGTCAGGGCTTGCTGTTAGTGTGTGTGTGTGTGTGTGTGTTCTTGTATATGGTTTATGAGGACACAAATATGTATAATGACATGGGTATTACAACGTAAACATGGTTTATGAGGACATCTGTGTCCTCATAAACCAAACGGCTTAAAAAAACATAATAAATGGTGTTTTTTGAAATTCAAAAAAGGCCAAAAATTTTCTGTGATTGGTAGGTTTAGGGGTAGGGTTAGTGTAGGGGGATAGATTATACAGTTTGTACATTTGTAAAACCATTACACCTATGGAGAGTCCCCATAAACCACATATCCAAGTGTGTGTGTGTGTAGTGTAGTGTGTGTGTGTGTGTGCGTGAGTGAGTGAGTGTGTGCATGCATGTGAGAGAGAGATTGTGTGCAAGTGTGAGAGAGTGTGAGTGCAAAAGTGAGTTTTCTTCTACCCCTGCCGTTCCCGCACAAGGTTACAATTCTTAAATGTGATCTAACAAAGGTAAAGGGAAAATAATAACCATATTTGCTGTTTATATTGCTTGTAATTGGGATGAAGTAAACATCTGTTGAGTATTTTAACATAAATTGTTTGATTATGTTGAATTAAAAACCCAAAAATGCAGCGGGTCCACCAGACCCACGAACACTGGCTGAATAACAAAAATATGAACACCACACAAGGGTTTGTAAAATTCACAAGAAATGTTCAACATGAACCCTGAGATTGTGCTCTGTGTTGTTTATAGCCCTGCTTGAAAGTGACGTGTCCACCAGAACCCTGCAGTGGGAATTTTATGGCCACCTGTCTGCTTACCTGGCAGCCCTCTATGGTCACCGAGGAGGGGTATATCAGAACATGACTATCAGGGAGGTAGAGGAGGCCCAGGAATGCCCAACAGAAAATGTGTTCCTGATCTACGTGAGTGTATTGCTTCCTTTTTATACATCAGGTGACCTTAATTTGTTTGATCTCTGTTCTGATTTGCTCTGTTTTTTGGGTGTGTGTGTCAACAGATACAGTACCACAAGACTAACCAGGCGTTTGGCCCAGCCCAGATTGCGGTAACAAGGGAGGAATTTGACTGGATGCAGCGTTTCCTCAAGATAAGAGGAAGACTTCCCGGTGGCAGCACTGCGAAGTACTTTTTCTTCACGTCCACTTCCAAAATCTGCAAAAAACTTGTAACGTATTTCCGTGCCGCGTGGAAGTCAATGGGCCTACCCCGCAGCCCAAACTTCACGGATTTAAGAACATCCATCGCCAGCCATGTAAGGGTTTTCTCTCGTGAGGGGGCATATTTCAGAGACAATCAGTTAGGTGTTCTCTCCTCAAACTGCTTTTGTTTTCTCTCTATTTCTAGGCCAAATTCACTCTTTCCGAGCCCGACTGGCTTAAGATATCAAAGTTTATGTGCCTCGACGTCCAGACGGCGGACAAGTTTTACGTAACCAACTTGTCCGCCAAGCAGGCACTTGAACGCCGTAGGTTTTTCGAGGCTGCGCTGGAAGGGGAGGACAACAGCGCAGCGGGGGTCAAGCGGGTGCGCAGTGGCCGTGAGCAGGAAACCCCTAGGAAGAAGGCGAAGGCAACAGAAGAATCCACTGCTGGGACGAGTCCCGAGACCAGCCAGGTAAATAGATATCCTGTAAACGTACTGAGTCTATAATGCTGTATTTATTGGCACAATGATGATCAATCCTCCCCCGTGTGTTTTCTTTGGAAGGGTGAAGCAGGGGTGTCCAGAAGCGGAGAAGGCCAGCAGAGAGTTTCACCAGTCCTCCCATCGCGAAACCCCTTTGTTTTGATTACTCCTTTAAGGTCATCGATAAAAATGTAACTTCGTACACGCCACATTTCCCCGCTCAAAGTTTGGCAGTTAAATAAAATGGCCAAGCAAAAGATAGTGAATGCCAGGGTGAAGCGGGCAATTCAAAAGCGCAGGGGGAAGAAGTAGGCTTTTTACTAGCCCTTCCCCAGCCCCCAGAATGACCAGTGTTTCTTTATTATCATTGCAGTGTTAATTCTCTTTTTTATGTTCTTTTTTTTTAATATTCTTTATAAATAATGTTATTAATAATACAACTATATTGTGTGTGATTTTACCTTCTAATAAAACTTGTTTGCTGTGTAAAAAAAATTGTATCTTTTTTCCTTTTATTATTGTTGGTTAAATGCATCATAGTCACTTATACAGGTCATTGACACAAATTGTAAAGTAACTTTTGTGGTAAGGTAACCCAGGTAAGCTTATCTAGTAACACTTTATAAAAACTGCACGTTAGCATTAGTAAACAGTTAAATAATAATTTATAAATCATTAATATACATTAACAAGCAATTACCTTAAAAAAAACAGCCTAAAGTGCCACCTAACTGCCTATTCTTCATCACTATGTCCACGAAGCTCCAGTAAGCACACGTAACGTTACGTCTCTAAAGTGGATTTACATAACCATATACATCTTAAACACGCTTATTTAATATTACATTTACAATTACATCTGAAAGGAAAATGTTGTAGAAGTATTGCAGATGAGCACAACACAACATGAAAAGTTGAGTATGAGTGATGTATGTGTGCTATTATGTAGGGGATAATTCACTGTTGTCAACACTGCTTACATTAGGCAAATGTGCTGTAAATAAGGTAAATAAACAAATCTATAAAGTAACTATTTGTCCCTTATTACTGTTGATAAATTGAGGAACATTTAAGTTGGAGGGCAGGTGGAGTGATGGAGGGACTCAAAATGGCAGGTGGAGTGATGGAGGTTCTCATAAGGGCAGGTGGAGTGATGGAGGGTCTCATAAGGGCAGGTGGAGTGATGGAGGGACTCATAAGGGCAGGTGGAGTGATGGAGGGTCTCATAAGGGCAGGTGGAGTGATGGAGGGACTCATAATGGCAGGTGGAGTGATGGAGGTTCTCATAAGGGCAGGTGGAGTGATGGAGGGTCTCATAAGGGCAGGTGGAGTGATGGAGGGACTCAAAATGGCAGGTGGAGTGATGGAGGGACTCATAAGGGCAGGTGGAGTGATGGAGGGACTCATAAGGGCAGGTGGAGTGATGGAGGGTCTCATAAGGGCAGGTGGAGTGATGGAGGGACTCAAAATGGCACGTGGAGTGATGGAGGGTCTCATAAGGGCAGGTGGAGTGATGGAGGGACTCAAAATGGCTCCACTTGCCCTTATGAGTCCCTCCATCACTCCACCTGCCCTTATGAGAACCTCCATCACTCCACCTGCCCTTATGAGTCCCTCCATCACTCCACCTGCCCTTATGAGACCCTCCATCACTCCACCTGCCCTTATGAGTCCCTCCTTCACTCCACCTGCCCTTATGAGACCCTCCATCACTCCACCTGCCCTTATGCACTCCACCTGCCATTTTGAGTCCCTCCATCACTCCACCTGCCCTTATGAGACCCTCCATCACTCCACCTGCCCTTATGAGAACCTCCATCACTCCACCTGCCATTATGAGTCCCTCCATCACTCCACCTGCCCTTATGAGACCCTCCATCACTCCACCTGCCCTTATGAGTCCCTCCATCACTCCACCTGCCCTTATGAGACCCTCCATCACTCCACCTGCCCTTATGAGAACCTCCATCACTCCACCTGCCATTTTGAGTCCCTCCATCACTCCACCTGCCCTTATGAGACCCTCCATCACTCCATGTGCCATTTTGAGTCCCTCCATCACTCCACCTGCCCTTATGAGACCCTCCATCACTCCACGTGCCATTTTGAGTCCCTCCATCACTCCACCTGCCCTTATGAGACCCTCCATCACTCCACCTGCCCTTATGAGTCCCTCCATCACTCCACCTGCCCTTATGAGACCCTCCATCACTCCACCTGCCCTTATGAGTCCCTCCATCACTCCACCTGCCATTTTGAGTCCCTCCATCACTCCACCTGCCCTTATGAGACCCTCCATCACTCCACCTGCCCTTATGAGAACCTCCATCACTCCACCTGCCATTATGAGTCCCTCCATCACTCCACCTGCCCTTATGAGACCCTCCATCACTCCACCTGCCCTTATGAGTCCCTCCATCACTCCACCTGCCCTTATGAGACCCTCCATCACTCCACCTGCCCTTATGAGAACCTCCATCACTCCACCTGCCCTTATGAGAACCTCCATCACTCCACCTGCCCTTATGAGTCCCTCCATCACTCCACCTGCCCTTATGAGACCCTCCATCACTCCACCTGCCCTTATGAGTCCCTCCTTCACTCCACCTGCCCTTATGAGACCCTCCATCACTCCACCTGCCCTTATGCACTCCACCTGCCATTTTGAGTCCCTCCATCACTCCACCTGCCCTTATGAGACCCTCCATCACTCCACCTGCCCTTATGAGAACCTCCATCACTCCACCTGCCATTATGAGTCCCTCCATCACTCCACCTGCCCTTATGAGACCCTCCATCACTCCACCTGCCCTTATGAGTCCCTCCATCACTCCACCTGCCCTTATGAGACCCTCCATCACTCCACCTGCCCTTATGAGAACCTCCATCACTCCACCTGCCATTTTGAGTCCCTCCATCACTCCACCTGCCCTTATGAGACCCTCCATCACTCCATGTGCCATTTTGAGTCCCTCCATCACTCCACCTGCCCTTATGAGACCCTCCATCACTCCACGTGCCATTTTGAGTCCCTCCATCACTCCACATCACTCCACCTGCCCTTATGAGACCCTCCATCACTCCACGTGCCATTTTGAGTCCCTCCATCACTCCACCTGCCCTTATGAGACCCTCCATCACTCCACGTGCCATTTTGAGTCCCTCCATCACTCCACCTGCCCTTATGAGACCCTCCATCACTCCACCTGCCCTTATGAGTCCCTCCATCACTCCACCTGCCCTTATGAGAACCTCCATCACTCCACCTGCCCTTATGAGTCCCTCTATCACTCCACCTGCCCTTATGAGACCCTCCATCACTCCACCTGCCCTTATGAGACCCTCCATCACTCCACCAGCCCGTATGAGTCCCTCCATCACTCCACCTGCCCTTATGAGACCCTCCATCACTCCACCTGCCCTTATGAGACCCTCCATCACTCCACGTGCCATTTTGAGTCCCTCCATCACTCCACCTGCCCTTATGAGACCCTCCATCACTCCACCTGCCCTTATGAGTCCCTCCATCACTCCACCTGCCCTTATGAGAACCTCCATCACTCCACCTGCCCTTATGAGTCCCTCTATCACTCCACCTGCCCTTATGAGACCCTCCATCACTCCACCTGCCCTTATGAGTCCCTCCATCACTCCACCTGCCATTTTGAGTCCCTCCATCACTCCACCTGCCCTTATGAGACCCTCCATCACTCCACCTGCCCTTATGAGAACCTCCATCACTCCACCTGCCATTATGAGTCCCTCCATCACTCCACCTGTCCTTATGAGACCCTCCATCACTCCACCTGCCCTTATGAGTCCCTCCATCACTCCACCTGCCCTTATGAGACCCTCCATCACTCCACCTGCCCTTATGAGAACCTCCATCACTCCACCTGCCCTTATGAGAACCTCCATCACTCCACCTGCCCTTATGAGTCCCTCCATCACTCCACCTGCCCTTATGAGACCCTCCATCACTCCACCTGCCCTTATGAGTCCCTCCTTCACTCCACCTGCCCTTATGAGACCCTCCATCACTCCACCTGCCCTTATGCACTCCACCTGCCATTTTGAGTCCCTCCATCACTCCACCTGCCCTTATGAGACCCTCCATCACTCCACCTGCCCTTATGAGAACCTCCATCACTCCACCTGCCATTATGAGTCCCTCCATCACTCCACCTGCCCTTATGAGACCCTCCATCACTCCACCTGCCCTTATGAGTCCCTCCATCACTCCACCTGCCCTTATGAGACCCTCCATCACTCCACCTGCCCTTATGAGAACCTCCATCACTCCACCTGCCCTTATGAGAACCTCCATCACTCCACCTGCCCTTATGAGACCCTCCATCACTCCACCTGCCCTTATGAGAC